>BSBK01003374.1:600000-1017500 GCA_027943335.1 Chamaecyparis obtusa | reverse complement strand
AATGATTGAGGACCTATATTTGAATTTAGGTATCCATTAAGTGCCATGTGAGGTCCTACTATAGAAAACACACTAAGGTGGGCACAAAATAATCCTTAAATTATACACAAATTAAGTTCTTATAATTTAGGATAGTACAATTGGTAAGATCAAGCTTACTTATTCTCAATATGAATTATGAGTTCCAACCAATTGGAAGATAGATGTGTACATCTCTATTGCGTTTAGATTAGTTAAGACACCTAGAGATAATATTCACTAGAATCTTCCTCCTCATGGATGGGTGAAAGTCAACTTCAACGGGGTAACCAAAGGAAATCCTAGGTTGGCTGGGTGTGGAGGAGTGTTTAGATATTATAATGGAAGGTCCCTTTAATCAGTGGCACTCCCCTTGGAATATTATACAAACCACCTTGATGAAGCTATTACTGGCTTCTATGGCTTGAGATTGGATAAATTCATTAATGCTAAGATGGTGTGGCTAGGGGAGATTATAATTATATAATCCAATGTTTAAAGGGCCACCAAAACCCTTCATGAACGATTGAAAATAAGATAGAAATATTTGGATTGTTAGAATGATTTTAGAATAACTAAGAGGGGGGTGAATTAGTTACCCTCAGGTCCAAGTGTACCAATTGAGCTTTCAAACACTTCAACCAACTTAGATCTATTCAGTAACCCACTTGGTCTTTATAGAATATAATCAGTTTAACATAAACTTGCAATCCACTATCTGAAAGTAATCAACTTGTAGAATATAAAACTTTTAGCTATATAATACATCAAATAACATTCACACAAGTATTACATCGAGATTTAATGTGGAAACCCAGTTCGGGAAAAACCACCAATAACATGCTACCAAAATTTCACTCTTCTAAAGTGAGCTCTATGAGGAGACAACCTTGTTAAAGGTTACAATACACATGTAGTACCCCACCCGTAGTTTCTTTTAGGTTTCTTTATGTTTCAGTGTTAGACCGAATTCTTTTAGGTCACTTTTGATGTGATCGATTATTATGTTAATAAATGAAGATTATGGATTTATGTTTATTGAATGTGTATCAGGTTATTGCATAGATTAGATGTTGATATCATTTGATGTTATGTATATGTTTTATATTGATTTATGGTACTAATCCCATAATGGCATGTGTATGGTTGGCATGTGTTTGCATTTGTTTGACGTGTTTTTTTGGTAGAGGACGGAGGCGTTGTTACTCGCATAGTCAAGATCCACACGACCGACCATAACCTATCATTATTTGTTATATATTATTGTATGTACATGCTTCATCTTGTAGTGACAGGTTTGCAGGTACAGGGCATCGTCTTCCCTGAATTGGCAGGAGTGAGCGTGCCCACAAACATTCATCTCAATGGTAAAGAGGGGAGATATTACACAGACCCAAACCCTAAACCTAAGCCTTATTGTCCTAGGATTGGACAAGTGTCGATTTGATTTCCCTACCTGAATTCATCTGGATGGCATGAATTCGTGGATCCCTTCTCCTGTGTTTGTTTGACTTATTATGTTTTATTTTTACTCTACATGTTACAGTTGATTTATGATTATGTGGGTGATTGTTAATTTATTGATTACAGTTGAATTATGTTAATTTACATTATTTTATGTGAATGTCAATGTTAGGTGCATAGTTGTATTTAATGATTAATTAGGTTCCTAGGATTTAATTGAAGAAATTAAATTAAACTTAATTATTTTAGTACTGAAAATTAATATTGATTATGTCCTAAGTTTGTTATGATGAAATTTAATTAAAATCAAATAATTGATTATTTGAATTTAATTGAGTATTTTATTGAGAATTGGATTTTATAATGTTTGTGAGCATTATTAAATAATTAAATAATTAATTGCATGAATTCATGATGTATTAAGTATTTAATTTATTTAATAATAGATTTTATTATTAACATGTGCTTTATTGAGTGGTGCACAACTATATTTATTTTTAATTATTAATTAGTAATTTCTCTCAACAAAAGTGGGAGAGTTAGATTAGGAGTTCTTTGTGTGAGTCATCTAGGGTTTTGCATGTTTAGTGGAGTTGAATCCCTAATAGGGGGATTTTGCATTCATTTTGATTCAATTAGTTTGTTGGAGCAATTTTGGAGAGACAGAGAACTTTTTGAGTTTTGTGTGCTTTCTCGTGTTCTTGAGCTTTTGGAGATTGTGCATGAATTATGGGTGAAGGTTGTTTGCATTTGGATTCGGGGATTGTATGCACTGTGATTTAGATATGTAGGTGGAGCTTTTCTGTTGTCAAATCTGAGGGTTTCAGCATTCTACAGGCCTTCCTATTCAGTATTTGGCATTGGACTTGAGGTAGGGATTTGTGGAGTTTTCTTGTGAATTCATCAGTAGTTCTTTCTGCAATTTCTCTATGTTTGTTTCAGTTTATAGATTAAGATCTGTTTTCAATTTATGCTTTAAATTCGAGGGCTAGAAAACTCATTAGAATGCTATTTCATATTTTTATATTAACTTGGCACAGGAGGGTTATGCTGTCCAAATTTGGAGAGAAAATTCATCCTAGAACACATAGAAAATGAAAAATCAATCTCTATATAGTTAGTTCTATAGTTTGAATAAAATAATTTAGTGGGTTGTTAACAAAATTTCAATTTGGATGAAAATTCCTTGATCTAGGAAAAAAATCACTTTCTCTATGTAAAAATATTCAGTCAAAAAAATATCAAATAACACAAAAATTAGTGCCCTTTATTTTAATTGGTTGAATTGTTTAATCAATATCGTTTAAAAGGAAAAGTCTTTTTTTTTAAATTTTAAAAATAGTCTATTAAAAATAGTGGTTCTCCATATTTCCAATTTTGGAAATAAAGAGAGACAGTCTGCTATTTCCATTTTCAGAAATAACAGACCTGTCAAATCAAATTTTTAAGTATAATATATTGTTAATATTTTTTTATATTTAAATGGGTTTTTAAAAAATATATATGTAAATATCATACAAATGAAATGTTTACACACAAAAAAAATGGCAATTAAAATATATTTTTTTGGAAGTTTCTTCTTATAAAAAAAAATATTTCAAAAAAGTGCATAGCACTTTACATGGTACGTAAGGTACCTACACAGGCAGGTACACTGTGCATGCGCAGTACCTGCAGGTGTAGGTACATTGCGCTTGGGGATGGGGATTTGGGGGGGTGCACATGGCGCCCGCTCCCCACCCACTTGCTCATTGTTATTTTTTAATTTATTATTTTTAATTTGTTTAAAAAACTTGTTTGTTAATATGATTTATTTTTATTTAGTGTTATAATTTGTAATAATTCTTAATTAATAAAGATAATTTTTATTTATAGTTGTTACTTAATATTAATAAATTTTTATTAATATGTTTCACTTAAATATTAATAAATTTTATTAAAGTGTTTTACTTAATATTAGTAATTTTGTTAATGGATTTTTATTTAACATTGACAATTTTTGTTAATGAATTTTATTTATTTATTTATCATAAACAAATTTTGTTAGCGAATTATATTAATGGTCCTTATTAAATAGTTTTCGTAATTTTGTTTTGTCAATCGTTTTGGTTGATATTATACAATGGGACTATGGATTTGATTGTAGATGTAAATTTTAATTTATTATGAGCAAACTTTGAATTAAATTTGTTTAATCAATATTCTCATAATTGTTAGGTTTAAGCTTTGCAGCATCAACCTTATCAAACATTTATGGACTTATTTAGGTAATTGTTAAAGGGTAGTTTTGTATTGACATCTTATATAGCCCTTGTGAATTTGGATTTGATGTTTTATCAATTGAACATAAGAGTGTTATTGTAGGTTATTCAAACTTAAACCTTGCAAATTTAATTATTGCCATTTATAGAACAATATATTTGTTATTTTCTATTAAAATTGGGTATTTTTGTTATGTTGGATTCTAAGGTAGTTTTTAGGAATTTGTTTTACTTATATTATTATTTGAAATGATTGGTTTCAAAATTTCCTAGTAGACCTTGTCATGTATATACTTGGATCCAAATATGATGAATATGGAATGTATTTGATTATAGTTTTATTTCGGTTTGAAATGGCGTGAGTGTTGTATTCTTCATGTCTTTTTTTACGCTATGGGTTGTCGGGATCTAGAAGACCTAAGATGATACAGAGGCTTGGGGTATGAGTCAGATGTTCATGTTATCAGTTATGTTTGGTGTGTGTGTACTCTATCTGATTATCATTCCTGTTTGACCATTGGGCTCATGTTATACTCTATTCTTTTTGTGGTATCTCTGTAACCATATCTAGTTCTTTAGTGTGAAAGTAGATATAAGGTTACGTAGTTGTATACCTGATTAGATCTAGGGGAGATCTATTAGCCTAGGGTAGTTTGCCTGGACATGTAATAGGAGGTGGCTTGCAATAAGTGTCGGGTCCCACAAGTGGTAGCCAGGATCACTTATTGTAAAGTTTCAGTAATCAAGTGATAACTTAATATAATTAAGGGGAAATAAATGAACCTAATAAGATATGAGTCCTCACCCAGGTGTTAGTGCTAGTATAGACTAAGATGGGTTGAGAAGATGACTAGCCCCCTTTTAAGGGATGAGTTGGCATAGTTGATGACTTTGTCAGTACGAGAGGTCATTGATACCATGTATGGTCACTTGGGCGCCGGGATCCAGAGAGATTACCAGGACAAAACTCAAGGGTTAGACGTACATGATGACACCTCCGTATGCATAGTCTGGTTATTCTACATGTGTTGATTGCCTCTGGTTTAGTGAGTTGTACCTTTATCTTTATCATGTGTATCATGAGTTAGAGTGCTTTCAGGATCCTTCTGCTTAGGTTTTTATCCTTGTTTGTATTGGTTATCTGATTTGGGTTTGTGATTATCTCCTCAGCACGGTGGGGTAGGCCTTTGTGGTTCTACACGGATGGGTGGTAGTGATTCTTTACCATTTGAGATTCGATGTCCTTGTGCTGATGCTTGATGGTGACTTTGCAGATGGTTTCCTTATGATACTTCTTCTTTGATGTTTCTTTCTTATCTTCATTATTTGTAATCTAGTATTAGAGTATTGCATGTGATACCTAATCTGGACATTGTAATATCATAGTTAGATTTATTACTACATACCTTGTGACATGTGCAGTGGATGTCAGTTTATTTGGTTATCATGGAAGTCCATGAGAATTGTATTTATTGTTATCATGTAATTGCAATTTATAAGTTATGGAATCTTTTATTGATGTTAGTTCTAGTTGTTTTTTATTCTTACATAATTCTACATCATGGAACCCTTGAGTCTTGTAATCTGTGATGGATGTTGTATCAATGTGAGTAAATGGTAAATGCTTCTGCAATGTTGTTTATCTTGTTTGTTAACTTTAGAAAAAAAAATTATTCACCAAACTTAGCAGCATGTTTTAGGTTAAATTCTCTTAGGTTCCCTAGCGGGGTGTTACATCTAGTATCAAAGTGGAGTTTCTACACTGGGAACTCTGGGTATGTACGCCTATTAGATTTTGTGTGGTCTAAACTTGAAAACTAAACATAGACATAAAACATTTTGTTTTCAGACCATTGCTTTATGATTATGTTTTCCTTTGTTTTTGTTTAAGAGCTTTGTTGAGAGTTATTGTTGGATCTTCATATGTTGCAGGAATTATGGCTATGACTAGATCTACTAGAGGTTGAGGTAGAGGTCATGCTAGTAATTGTGGAAGGGGTAGACAACCTAGCCCTTCTACAAGTGTGAGTTAGGAGAGTCACCAACAGCAGTTTAGGGGTCAGCAGAGAGAGGACTGTCAAGATGATCCTGATATGAGACAGCTCTTACAGGTGATTCTTAATCATCTTGGTCCTGAGCAGGTCAGAGCAGAGTGAGCTAGAGAGAGATCTAGGAGTCATCCCAGGAGGAACTTCTCAGTTGATCCTACAGTGGTAGCAGCTAACCACATGAGGGATTTGATGAGAGGGTGACCCATTCCCTTTGATGGGAAAGGCACTGATTTAGAGGCAGAGACATGGTTGATAGCCTTAGAGAGAAGTTTCACCATGCATCCCTTTAGTAGTAATACTAAAGCCAGGTATGTGATTATGCAGCTTACAGATTTTGCTGCTGTATGGTGGAAGATAGAGGAGCAGAAGCTAGGGTTCCGGATAGATACTATCACTTGGGAGTTATTTCTGGAACACTTCTGAGAGTGCTTCCTATCAGATCAGTGGAGGCGACAAAGAGCAGATGAGTTTCATAATCTAAGCTAGTTGACCTTTTTGGTAGGAGAGTATGAGCATCAATTTTTCAAGCTCAAACGGTATGCTGGCTTTGGTCAGGATATCAGTCTCCTAGTTCAGCACTTTGTGAGGGGACTAAATGCACACATCATTGGAGAGGTCCTACTATTTGAGCCTAAGACTCTTTAGGAGGTGGTCATTAAGGCCACCCTTATAGAGATGAACCTTGCTTTAGGTCATGGTAGTCAGAGAGGTGTCCAGCATAGTGGTTCCAAGGGGAATCAGTCTCAGAGGAATGGGAATTTTCAGAATCCTTCTACCTTTTCAAAAGGTAATCAGAATCAGTAGGATAAGAAATTGTTCAATGGTAATGGTGGTGGTTCTCGATCAGAGAACTATCGCAATTGGCAGCATAGTGTGCGCAATCAGGATGATCAGCCCACTCAGAATTCACATCAAGATTTTGGTGGGGGTAGTTTTCAGCAGCCCAGTACTCTTGCAGCAAGGAGAGTCTTCAAGGGGGATTGTTTCACTTGTGGCCAATAGGGTCATAAGTCATACGATTGTCCCTTATTTTTAGCTCAACATTTAGGAAAGAGGTCATTGGTTTCTGAGCCTACAGTGGGAGATGCAGGTAGATCTCATAGGGCCTTTGCAATAGGGAATGATCCTCAGTGTTCGAACCCTAAGGCAAGAAAAGGTCCGATGGGGCCTACTCAGTGATCTTTTGTTTTAGTTTTCTTTTCAGAGCAATGATGTTTATGGGACTTACATCCCTACTTGTTCCAGGCTTCTAGGAGTAAGCCTAATTCTAGGGGGGGTGGATGTAGTACCCCGCCCATAGTTGCTTTTAGGTTTCTTTATGTTTCAGTGTTTGATTGAATTCTTTTAGGTCACTTTTTGATGTGATCGATTATTATGTTAATAAATGAAGATTATGGATTTATGTTTATTGAATGTGTATTAGGTTATTGCATAGATTAGATGTTGATATCATTTCATTTTATCTATATGTTTTATATTGATTTATGGTACTAATCCCATACTAGCATGTGTATGGTTGGCATGTGTTTGCATTTGTTTGACGTGTTTGTTTGGTAGAGGATGGAGGCGTAGTTACTCACATAGTCGAGATCCACACGACTGATCGTACCCTATCATTGTTTGTTATATATTATTATATGTACATGCTTCATCTTGTAGTGAAGGGTTTGCAGGTACATGGCATTGTCTTCCCTGAATTGGCAGGAGTGAGCGTGCCCACAAACATTCATCTCAATGGTAAAGAGGGGAGATATTACACAGACCCAAACCCTAAACCTAAGCCTTATTATCCTAGGATTGGACAAGTGTCGATTTGATTTCCCTACCCGAATTCATCTGGATGGCATGAATTCGTGGATCCCTTCTCCTGTGTTTGTTTGACTTATTGTGTTTGATTTTTACTCTGCATGTTACAGTTGATTTATGATTATGTGGGTGATTGTTAATTTATTGATTACAGTTGAATTATGTTAATTTACATTATTTTATGTGAATGTCAATGTTAGGTGCATAGTTGTATTTAATGATTAATTATGTTCCTAGGATTTAATTGAAGAAATTAAATTAAAGTTAATTATTTTAGTATTGAAAATCAATATTGATTATGTCCTAAGTTTATTATGATGAAATTTAATTAAAATCAAATAATTGATTATTTGAATTTAATTGAGTATTTTATTGAGAATTGGATTTTATAATGTTTGTGAGCATTATTAAATAATTAAATAATTAATTGCATGAATTCATGATGCATTAAGTATTTAATTTATTTAATAATAGATTTTATTATTAACATGTGCTTTATTGAGTGGTGCACAATTATATTTATTTTTAATTATTAATTAGTAATTTCTCTCAACAAAAGTGGGAGAGTTAGATTAGGAGTTCTTTGTGTGAGTCATCTAGGGTTTTGCATGTTTAGTGGAGTTGAATCCCTAATAGGGGGATTTTGCATTTATTTTGATTCAATCAATTTGTTGGAGCAATTTTGGAGAGAGAGAGAGCTTTTTGAGTTTTGTGTGCTTTCTCGTGTTCTTGAGCTTTTGGAGATTGTGCATGAATTCTGGGTGAAGGTTGTTTGCATTTGGATTCGGGGATTGTATGCACTGTGATTCAGATATGCAGGTGGAGCTTTTCTATTGTCAAATCTGAGGGTTTCAGCATTCTACAGGCCTTCCTATTCAGTATTTGGCATTGGACTTGAGGTAGGGATTTGTGGAGTTTTCTTGTGAATTCATCAGTAGTTCTTTCTGCAATTTCTCTATGTTTGTTTCAGTTTATAGATTAAGATCTATTTTCAATTTATGCTTTAAATTCAAGGGCTAGAAAACTCATTAGAATGTTATTTCATATTTTTATATTAACTTGGCATAGTATGGTTATGCTGTCCAAATTTGGAGAGAAAATTCATCCTAGAACACATAGAAAACGAAAAATCAATCTCTATCTAGTTAGTTCTATAGTTTGAATAAAATAATTTAGTGGGTTGTTAACAAAAATTCAATTTGGATGAAAATTCCTTAATCTGGGAAAAAAATCACTTTCTCTATGTAAAAATATTCAGTCAAAAAATCCCAGATAACACAAAAATTAGTGCCCTTTATTTTAATTGGCTGAATTGTTTAATCAATATTGTTTAAAAGGAAAAGTTTTTTTTTTTTTTATAATAAAAATAGTCTATTAAAAATTGTGGTTCTCCATATTTCCAATTCGGAAATAAAGAGAGACAGTCTGCTATTTCCGTTTTCAGAAATAACAGACCTGTCAAATCAAAATTTTAAGTATAATATATTGTTAATATTTTTTTATATTTAAATGGGTTTTTAAAAAATATATATGTAAATATCATACAAATGAAATGTTTATACAAAAAAAAAATGGCAATTAAAATATATTTTTTTGGAAGTTTCTTCTTATAAAAAAAAATATTCCAAAAAAGTGCATAGCACTTTACATGGTACGCAGGGTACCTGTGCAGGTAGGTACATTGCGCATGCGCAGTACCCGCAGGTGCAGGTACACTGCGCTTGGGGATGGGGAACTGGGGGGGTTTGCGTGGGGCCCGCTCCCCACCCACTTGCTCATTGTTATTTTTTAATTTATTATTTTTAATTTGTTTAAAAAACTTGTTTGTTAATATGATTTATTTTTATTTAGTGTTATAATTTGTAATAATTCTTAATTAATAAAGATAATTTTTATTTATAGTTGTTATTTAATATTAATAAATTTTTATTAATATGTTTCACTTAAATATTAATAAATTTTATTAATGTGTTTTACTTAATATTAGTAATTTTCTTAATGGATTTTTATTTAACATTGACAATTTTTGTTAATGATTCTTATTTATTTATTTATCATAAACAAATTTTGTTAGCGAATTATATTAATGGTCCTTATTAAATAGTTTTCCTAATTTTGTTTTGTCAATCGTTTTGGTTGATATTATACAATGGGACTATGGATTTGATTGTAGATGTAAATTTTAATTTATTATGAGCAAACTCTGAATTAAATTTGTTTAATCAATATTCTCATAATTGTTAGGTTTAAGCTTTGCAACATCAACCTTATCAAACATTTATGGACTTATTTAGGTAATTGTTAAAGGGTAGTTTTGTATTGACATCTTATATAGCCCTTGTGAATTTGGATTTGATGTTTTATCAATTGAACATAAGAGTGTTATTGTAGGGTATTCAAACTTAAACCTTGCAAATTTAATTATTGCCATTTATAGAACAATATATTTGTTATTTTCTATTAAAATTGGGTATTTTTGTTATGTTGGATTCTAAGGTACTTTTTAGGAATTTGTTTTACTTATATTATTATTTGAAATGATTGGTTTCATAATTTCCTAGTAGACCTTGTCATGTATATACTTGGATCCAAATATGATGAATATGGAATGTATTTGATTATAGTTTTATTTCAGTTTGAAATGGCGTGAGTGTTGTATTCTTCGTGTCTTTTTTTACGCTATGGGTTGTCGGGATCTAGAAGACATAGGAGGATACAGAGGCTTGGGGTATGAGTCAGATGTTCATGTTATCAGTTATGTTTGGTGTGTGTGTACTCTATCTGATTATCATTCCTGTTTGACCATTGGGCTCATGTTATACTCTATTCTTTTTGTGTTATCTTTGTAACCATATCTAGTTCTTTAGTGTGAAAATGGATATGAGGTTACGTAGTTGTATATCTGATTAGATCTAGGGGAGATCTATGAGCCTAGGGTAGTTTACCTGGACATGTAATAGGAGGTGGCTTGCAATAAGCGCCGGTGCCCACAAGTGGCAGCCAGGATCACTTATTGTAAAGTTTCAGTAATCAAGTGATAACTTAATATAATTAAGGGGAAATAAATGAACCTAATAAGATACGAGTCCTCACCCAGGTGTTAGTGCTAGTACAGACTAAGATGGGTTGAGAAGATGACTAGCCCCCTTTTAAGGGATGAGTTGGCATAGTTGATGACTTCGTCAGTACGAGAGGTCATTGATACCGTGTATGGTCACTTGGGTGCCAGGATCCAGAGAGATTACCAAGATAAAACTCAAGGGTTAGACATACATGATGACACCTCCCTATGCATAGTTTGGTTATTCTACATGTGTCAGTTGCCTATGGTTTAGTGAGTTGTACCTTTATCTTTATCATGTGTATCATGAGTTAGAGTGCTTTTAGGATCCTTCTGCTTAGGTTTTTATCCTTGTTTGTATTGGTTATCTAATTGGGGTTTGTGATTATCTCCTTAGCATGGTGGGGTAGGCCTTTGTGGTTCTACACAAATGGGTGGTAGTGATTCTTTACCATTTGAGATTCAACGTCCTTGTGCTGATGCTTGATGGTGACTTTGCAGATGGTTACCTTATGATACTTCTTCTTTGATGTTTCTTTCTTATCTTCATTATTTGTAATCTTGTATTAGAGTATCGCATGTGATACCTAATCTAGACATTGTAATATCATAGTTAGATTTATTACTACATACCTTGTGACATGTGCAGTGGATGTTAGTTTATTTGGTTATCATGGAAGTCCATGAGAATTGTATTTATTGTTATCATGTAATTGCAATTTATAAGTTATGGAATCTTTTATTGATGTTAGTTCTAGTTGCGTTTTATTCTTATGTAATTCTACGTCATGGAACCCTTGAGTCTTGTAATCTATGATGGATGTTGTATCAATGTGAGTAAATGGTAAATGCTTCCACAATGTTGTTTATCTTGTTTGTTAACTTTAGAATAAAAAAAAATATTTCACCAAACTTAGCAGCATGTTTTAGGTTAAATTCTCTTGGGTTCCTTGGTGGGGTGTTACAACACATTGTTATGTGTGACCCTGTTAAAGGATTTAATCACCATTTTAGGAGTGGCCTTGTTAGATGGCTTAAGAACATCCCATTAGAATGTCACCTTGATTAAAGGATTTACAAATGACTATTAGGTCAACCTTGATTAAAGGATTTTAACTGGTACAATGGTTAGAAAGTAACAGTAGGTTTGATCTGATACATACAACTCACTTTGCAAATACAGATCCATTGTATCTCATATGTCAATTTACTGATTGGCCTTCATTTTCATCTCCATCTCTGATCTACTTGGAAATCCCTTCAAGCAATCACCACTTCACAACTCTGTTCAACTCTTCACAACTCTTCTCATCCTTCTACTTAAGTTTGCCAATCAATAGAATCAATCTCTCTCATAACCTACAATTAGGTCATCCTTATACCTCCTTGATTAGGTAGCTTAATCTTTTTCCACTTAATAATCTTCGTAGATCTTAGGTTTAGGTCAGATTCATCAAATCCTTCCTACATTTTGTTCTCCTCCTTATCCTTCTAGATACTTCTCAAAACTTCTTCTTGAATCCATAAGAAAATGGTTTACTATGAATTAAATACTCCAAGACATTCATTCTTATTTTCAATACATTTTACATATTCCAAGAATTCAACTATGTCAGCTGGGAATCTTAATTCTTTCATAAACAATAAATTACTGACACTCAGTCATCATTGTGTTCTTATGCTCGGTCTTCACTGGATATCTCGGTCATCACTAAAATTATTCTTCTCGGTAATTACTATCTTCACTCGGTTAATTATTTGATACTTTTTAATTACTGATGCTCGGTCAACACTAAATTTGTTCAGCTTATACTGGCACTCGGTCAACACTAGCATCAATCGGCTTACACTAAAGTTTCTTAATCTTCTACTCTTTTTCTTAGTTAAGCCTATGCTTTCAGACTTTCTTTCCTCATTTCTTTTGAGCTTCAAAACAACTGACTTCTTCACCTAGTGTTATAGATAAACAACACATTACATTGCCAATGTGCCAACTAATCAAGTACCCATTGTAGTTTCTTATAACTCAACCTTTCACTAGGTCTTCTTGTTATCCCCTCTTTTCAAATCCTCTTTATCAATCAAAAAATATGGTACTTTACTAGATAGAAACTATCTTACCAGTTAAGGTTTGACATCAATGGCAATATAATAGTTCTTTTAATTGTAGTTTCCAACAATATCTTAGGGACCTTTCAAAAAGTGCATATAATCCATGCCTACTATGAAGCCAATGAGGTTGCAAACTATTTTGCAAATGTGGGTGTATAGGCCAACAAAGAGATTATGCGACACCTAGGTGATCGTTTGCCAATTGACATTATAGCCCTATTGAGATTTGATTTATCTCAAGTATAGAGAATCATCCCTCCTATGCTATAATAATGACATATTTTGAGTTGTCCATCCTTGCTATCATTATGAGGAGTGTTATGAATTTGAGGAGATTATTATAGTTTACATGCCATAGTCTCTTGTACATTTTTTGGGCATTTTGTAAAATCTTTGGTGTGTTTCCATTCTATATTCTAGTCTCTCAACCAGTTTTACAACCATTGGTGGAGATTGGTGGAGGATTGAACCTCTTGACTATGAGGATATTATAAATGATGCCACCATTTGGAGAATCCTAAAGATAGGCAGCTTAACTCCTTTTATTAGGAAATTATATAGGTTTGATCCCAATTTTACTATTAAATTTGCTAAGGGTTAGAAGGATGGACATATTTCTCTATTTGAAAGGTATTTTGAAATTGGTGGAAAAAGTCACTAGTTTGTCCCAAGAAAGGGCCAAGTTTTATATGGGCCAAGTTTTATATGGACAAGAGGCTTTGAGATGCGGTAGTGAAAAATCTCCCCAAAGATGACATAGAGAAGAATAAATTAACCAAAGCCACTAAGAGCTGTTATGGCATGGGTAAGATCAATTCTATTTAGCACTTTGTGCTTACAATTATAATGAAAGCATTACCTTAGATGGCCACTATACTAGGGATTTTAGGCATCATCTTGTTCTATTAAACCATTTTAGGCACAAGTGAACATTTCACTTCCTTTCTATCTATAAGCTTCCATTAATTCAAATATTAAAGAGCATTAAAAAAATAAGAAAATTCCAGTCCTTCATGAGGGCTTATTGTTATTAATTTTTGAACATTTAAAATCTCAACCCTTTCCCTAGGTTGCAACCATTGATTCTTCCTATGAACTGGATACTGAGGAGGAGGAGTTCTAGACTCTTTATTTTGATGAGGAAGATTGGGATACCAATATGGATGAGACAAACTCAGAGCTAGAGATTAAATAGAAGAAAGTCCAAAATTCTAAGAAGGTGAGATCCCCTATTTTTGTGACTAATTTTGACTCGAAGCCTCCTACAATGCCAAATAAGTTTGTACTTGTTACTACTAGGGCTAAGAGTATCCCTTCTCCTATGGATCTTAATGTGGATTCCCCTTACCTTAATTTGGACAGGGAAAGTCCTAATGATTTTATTTCCATAGGCTATAATTATGCGGTTGACTTTTTTGGAATGCAGAAATGGATTTTCAATAAAATCAAAGAGAATAGAATAAAGATTTGTGTTGCCAATACTAAACATGATAGCTACAATGTTGAGTAGTGGAGTGTTGAAGAAAGAAACTATTGTACATTCCATGCATAAAATAAGTAATACTGTTAATGATCTCAAGAAGAAGTTAGACAATAGGATGATAAAGCTAGAAGAGAAATTCAAGAAGGATTATGATGGAAGATTAAAAATATGGAAAATAAGTTTAAAAAAATTAATGATAATCTCATATCCCTTGTCACCTACAACTAAAAAGTGGTTAAAAGCTATATTGAAAGCATCAATACAATGGTTGTTAAACTTGAATGCCTTCAACATGAGTTGGTTTTGGTTGATGCGGATCAGATTGAGAAGGTGCATGAGGAAATCATGAGACCTTCCAAAAGGAGTAGAGCCAATTTGAAGAAAAAAGCCACCAATAAGGACATTCAAGATCTGGAAAAGATTGCTCTCAACATGACCCAATTGGAGGAAGAGGTACTAGAGGTTTTAATGCCCCACTAGGGAACCGATGAGAAATTAATCCAAAATATTTTACTAAGTTTATCAATTTACAAACAAGAATGAATAACAAAGAAGAAGAAATTACATAAAGTTAATACATACTCTTAAACACAATCTCATTTACAAATTACAAATCTCAAGGGTTCCTTAACGTAGAATTATGTAAACAAAACAAAACTACTAAGTAAAATAATTAAGTACAACTAATAACCATGATTATTCTATATCACATTTAATTACATGATTACAGTACTCATACAAAATCTCTACATCATATAAATACTCCATCTCATGAAATAGTACAATGTTACAAGTGAAACCACCAATGATACCAAATACAATAACATCCTCTACACATGTTGCAAGGTATGTAATAATATTAAAATATAAGGTAAATATATATTCCATCAACTATTACAACTGATACAAGACATAATACAAGAATACATCATAAAATGATAAGATCAAATCTCCAAAAAAAGACCAAAGGAAGATGCAATAGCTATAAGGATCATCCAACATCAGTACTAGGATGTCAAAATCTCAAATGGTGAAAAGGATCACTACCACCTGACCTCATGGAACCTAAGTGGTCCACTCCTACCATGTTGAGGAGATAACAATAGACCCCATTTAGATAACAAAACATTAAGGACTACAAAGTAAACCTAAGCAAGGGATCCTATAAAGATCTCTATCTCAAATAGGTAAACACACATGTAGGAAATATAAGGTGAAATTAGGGCAGTGTCATCACATGCGTCAACCCCTTGGGATGATCTCACTGGACTCTAATCCACAAGTGTGATCACATGTGGAATAAGAAATTCTCTCATACAGACAAGGATAACCAATCATGCCATACCTTGATGTCACTACTAGATGGGCAATCATCTTCTCCCACTCCCATCCTTAGCCTTTATTAGCACTCAAGGCATGGGAGAGACTTATCTTATTAATTCATTTTAAATATCTCTATTTAATGTATTTTTTTATCACTATATTAAGTAACTTGGTAAGAATACCCAGGGAACCACTTATAGGCTCTGACACCTCCAAAGCAAGTCACTTCCCTTCTAACATCTAGATAACCTACCCTAATGCTCCATACCAAAATGAAATCAAAAGAAACAAAACAACAAATGTACTATCCACAAATCATAGAATCATAAAAAGTCATCATCATAATTGTTGGAACATAACAATATCTCATCCTATACAAAGATCAATCTATCCATCTTAGTATGGAATATAACATAGATCATCCATCCCATAATGGATATCATGACATAAAAACAAATATCCTCACATACACATATCATGAAACCACTCACAATCACAATATCCAAACATCTCTCCAATCATGGAGCAAAACACAAATCAACATGACCAACTCTCAAATCATAGAAAGATACCACAGGAACAAGGTGAGCAAGTGAAAAATATTGACATAAAAGAATGGTCGTCACCTTCTAATGGTTAATAGCCAAAAGATTAACACTCAAAAGTACATAACATCTCAAAAAAACTTAAATTTATGAAGTATCTATAAACTCAATAATTCAGATCGGGGTAAAATAATTGTGGTTAAGACAATATCATACAAAGACACTTAATCCCACACTAGACATAAAGAAAACTAACTCAAAACATGAGTCCCTATTGAACAACCCTATAATAGGTAATAATAATCATGCCAAAGCTTTTCTTAGGAATAGTGTATTCAGACTAGGTATTATTTCCCTATCACATATTGCATTTAAATTATCAACCCAGGGATGTATAGTGCATTTAAATTGTCAACCCAGGGATGTATACTTGAAATGGGACAACACGGTTTGTGCACTAAGCCTCTCATAAAGTCATCTTACTTAAGCTGCAGGAAAGAAAAAATACATATGAAGAACTAGGCTATTGCTACAGGAAAGTAAAACACACAGTTGAATAAATAAAATTGATGCAAACAACCATAAGTTTAACTTCAAGCTATTCTACCATTACAAAGCGTGTACTATGACTATCTCTACAAATGTTGCAGGAACAAACATAGGTATAATGTTGTAGGAAAAAATAGTGAACACTACTTCAAATATTGAAAATAGTTAAACTACTTACTCTACTCTAATCTATTCCACGTTCCAAGTGGGCCCCCTTGGTTGGTTTCTATTAGCTACGAACACAAAATATAACTCAAAATTACTCTTTCATTTCATATATATTCAAAAAAGTGATTACATCAAAATGGTGTACAGAACCAAAGATTAACTTTCTTTTTAATATAACAATAATACAATCATTTGTTTAACTAGATGTCCAACAATCATATCCCAATATATAGAGGATTGACATTTGAACATTTAGATAAGTTTTGACTGATTCATCTATGAAGAAAGGAGAATGTGTCAGTCCATAACGGAAGATCATAAAGACTGAACAACCATTTCAACAACATATTGATTGTAAAGGAGATTTATCATGGTCGTGCCCCTATATTCCCTGAGACATTCATTCCTTCCATATTGCAGGCATGTCCCGCAGTTGTCTTAATGATTCTTCTTATCGTGGCTGAAACTTTATCACTTCCTCGTCAATGCTACATATTTACTCTCCAGTCGTTCCTTCTATCTTGGCAAATTAGTAGTGTATGCATGTATATTCAAGTATTCAACTTAGTCAATTTCATCCAAATATTAAGACATACATTAAAACAATTATATGAAATATTGCAGTATATATATATATATATATATATATATATATATATATATATATATATATATATATATATATATATATATATATATATATATATATATATATATATATATATATATATATATATATATATATATATATATATATTAGCAAGGTGTGTCTACTATTTTCTACCCATAAGTTTGTGGATTTGTCTATACTTATAGTATGTATACAAATTCAAGCATTTAAAAAGTCACACAAATATTTTGGGAATGTCTAGGAACATAGCATAAAAACAAGATAAAACAAAGACAAATTCTAATCTCATCACCAGTTATGCAAAAATATTGATATGTTTACTAAGTTAAGTTCAATAAATAAATAATTCATACTCATCAAATAAATTAATTTATAAGAATCTTTATATAAATTAATTTATTTATCATAATTACTAAATAAATAATATCATTAAATCTTTAATACGAATCTTCAATCACTTATAAATCAATATATAAAATCTTGATAAATTGGTTTATTAAAATAATTACTAAAGGCCTAATATAATTACATATAAATTAAATTAAACAACCAATCATGACTATAGAAAGAATGCATAAATTAAATAAACAATGATTCGTTAAAATAATTCCTATTTAAAAATCCACCCAAAATACTCTATAAAAAATTATAATAGCATTTCTAATAATTTATTCTCCAAGTCCATTAATATTTCTTAACATAAAGAAGCTTGCCATATTAAAATAGCATACTCGTATGAATATACATATACATACATACATACATACATACATATGTGTGTGTGTGTATACATACATACATACATACACACACACACACAGACACACACACACACACATGTAAATATATTTATTAAATTAAAATTTTAAACAGAACATAATATATATATATAATTTTAAAAATATTACCTATTATTAATAATAATTAAATATCAATATTTAATGAATATCAAATAAAAATATTTAATATTAAAAATAAATTTTAATAAAATCTTTTTTTTGGGTGCTACCACGACAACAAGGCACACTACCTTGGCAACGGTCGTTGTCTTAGTAGCGTGCCAATCCTCGTGACAAAGAGGGGGAGTTAGGGTTAATGTCGTCCCTCCCTAAGTTAAATAAATAAATAAATATTCTAATAGACATTAAAGTCTGATATAGACCAACAAACTCTTTTTCTTTTCAATATAAACAAAATAAAAGTCTATTTTATTTTTACACCCAATTGAAACCCTATATTTTTTTAACACCAATATATGTTCAGAAGCGGATCTTGAGACTAATTTAATTATTTTTCCTTGTAATAGATAAATTTGTAAATTAATAATCTAAGAAATCAATAAATTATATTCTAAAATCAAACATGAGAGTTTTCTATCCAATTTTACCAGATTTACAATTCTCAACAAAATACACAAATTAAAAACCCAATTCACCCAATCTACTCAAATCACTCAAACACACAAAACCCCCATTAAAAAATTGTTGACACGATGTAGATAGAATTTCGAGAGAATAAGAAAATTCACAAAAGGGTTTCGAAATTCCTACCTGAGATCCAACTGTGAAGGCCCAAGTAAATTCTTCAACCAAAAAACCCATCCAATCCAACTTTAACAAATTCTTTCATTTCCAAATTCAATCCCAAAATTTGCAACCTCTCTCTCTCTCTCTCTCTCTCTCTCTCTCTCTCTCTCTAAATGATTCCTAAAAGACTTTTAATAATCAAACCAAATTAGATTTTCTAACATAAACCCTACCTCAGCTAACTCAGGTTTTCTAACAGAAACCCTACCTCAGCTAACTCAACATGCAAGTTGAAAATAATCATTATTTTATAATTAATCTTTTTGTTAAGCCTCTTAACTCGACCTCTGAGCTTAGAACTAACCAATCAATTCTCTTTAGCTGTTGTGTATATAATATGCATGATTATATTTTAATAATAATTAATAACTTTGGTATAAATAACCATGCTAAAGAATCTACTCACTCTGTACAAAGCTGGAATGAAAGCTACCCTGGATAATCTGAAGACGTTGAGTAGTGTGCTGGAAGGCAACAAAAATGGCATTGTGATAGATAAAATTGACTTGACTGATTCTAGCTAGCATTTGGGTCCGGGTACCAGAACAAGATCAAATACCAGGAAGAAGATCAAGGCAGAGGACTAAGAAATTATGAATATGAAAGAATCAATTAAGACAATGCAGAGTCAGCTAGTGGAGTCAGAGTGCTTCTTGAAGACTTTGACTTTATTCTATTGTTGGAAATTTTTCTGGCCCTGTCTTGCTGTGGGATTTTCATTTTTTGTCTTGTTTCTTGTGTTTTTTGTGTTTGCTCCTCTTGAAAATCTGGGAAGTGTCCCTTTTGGGGATTGTCTCTTTGTGGGATAGTCTATTGTCATTTCGGTTCTTCATGCCTATCTTTTGAAATCTTTGTTAAAGGGTTTTGGGGCCACTTCAAAACCTATTGTTACCTTAATAAAAAACCATGCAATAATCAATTTATTATTAAAGCATGTTAATTTTCTCAATAAAATCAAATTCAAGTTTAATATTTAAGTAAACCCTTTTACCTTTTAAATTTAGAATTAATATCTTAACATAATTGATAATTAAATGTGAACTTTAATAATTATAACCTTTATTTTAATCTTTTGAATTTTATAACCAATTAAATTCCCTTTTCTATATTTAAGTATTTTATTAAATCTTTTTATTTGACAAAGGTATTTAATTAATTCCCATTAATTAAATACACTCTCATAATTGTGCACGTGAAAATCATACCTAGTTGGAGACAACACTTTAGTAAAATATTAGAGGTTAGCAAATCAAGAAATCTGTAAATAAGAACAATATAGCTAACTAGGCGATTTACTACCTTCTAGTAGGTACGAGTATGGTATTCTCAGATTTAGACTGAGATAAGTGACAATGCAACACCTAAACGAAGGATTTAAATGATTGAAAGCGATGACGATGAGTGCAGATTAATCTATTTTTTTGGATTTTGTATGCAATAAGATGAAAAACTGATACGAAACTAGTCTAGGATGGACTGAAATGATATGCTAATTGATCTAACAATGATATGCTATGATTAAAACAATAACAAAAATCTCACAATCATTTGTCGCAAGAGCTTAATTCTTCAAATGCAAATTTGCCAAAGTATGCAAATTCAAAGGGTCCTTTTGTGAAGAGTTGAGCCTTGATTATATAGAAATCCAAGGCTTGAGGATGCATTGAGAAAAGCCATAAATCATTCTTGATAAACTCAGGTTGATTTTTGAGTTAACAAGAAATAAGGAATATATCAACTCACAAAATCATGCAAAAGCACTTTTTGACTCAAAATAGAGTTTAGTTCACTTTTTCAACTCACAATCACATGTTGAGTTTAGAAAGTTAACAAATTGAAATTGATAATTGATTTAAAGTTGACTGCTTTTCTGATTGTGCATGATTTAATATGAATTAATTTAAAAATAAAGTGATTTATTCTCAACTTAACTGATATTTGAATTAAAATAATTGATTTATGGGTTAATCGATTATTAAATCAAACTTTATTCAAAATTATATCATTCAATGTTGACAATTGAAATTTAATCAACTAAATAAGAATTCAATTGATTATTCATAGGATTTTTGATTTATTGTCAAAATTAAATAATATAAATTAAGAATAAATGGAATAAAATCTAATTAAATAGTTAAGTGGAAAAATTAAACTTAATTAATTAAATATTCAAAATATTCAATTAATCAAATTTTAGGATAAATACGATTTATTGCCAAATAATATTTAATCAGGATAATTATGAAAAATAGGAATATTTATGAAATATTCCCCGATGTAGAATTAAGATAAAATCAATTAGGGTTTTGATGAGCTGATGTGTAGATGTGCCTTTGGTTAGGACTTTTGTATCGATTTCGATTGATTTTCAATGTAGGAGGTTAATGAACCTATAGCCCATTTTGGGGGTATTACATTTTTCCCCTCTTTGAATTACTGTGCAAATTGCAGTGGTTCAAAGATTAATCTATTTTTGATGATGATGTGGACTTAGTTACGTGGTGGGAAAACTGATCCTGAGAGGTTAACTGATTTTGAGATAGAAATCGATTGATAGATTTGAAGATGTTTGATTCAGGTCTTGATTGACCAAAGAATCAAGATGATGTCAACTATATCAACAATGAACCGGTGATTACAAAGAAGTGTAAAAAATGCCTAATTTTGAACTTATGATTACGAAGAAATGACTATCCTGACTCTAGACCTAATTGTCCAAAGGAATCAAAAGGATGTCAAATCTGAACCCTTCAGTTACGAAGAACCAAGGAAATAACACAAATGAACTGATGGTTACGAAGAGGTGATACAATTTACAAGATTGATTAGGATACTAGATTGATATGGATCTTGATGAACCTGATATGCCCCAAGAGATGTGCCCCAAGCGAAGAGGACTTCTGATGTATTAGCAACTAGATGTGGTTGTTGTCTTGATCACTGAAAGAAAGATTTGATTTACAGATTTCATTGATGTGCAATACCATGCCCCCTTCAAGATGAAAATTGAAATCTGACAAGAAAAGTTAGCATTGAATGGTTTAGAAGCATGTTAATTGATTTGAGAAGTGGTTGCACACATTCATAAATGCATTCTACATCATTTGAAGGTCCTGAAGACCAAGTTTGACTAGGTTTGAACATGAATTAACCATGGTTGACCAAGTTGAAATTTTGATAGTTTGATGTGAGATAATTAGTTAAGTTGAATTCTGGATTTCTTTGATGATTAGAAGGTCGATTGTGCAAAATTTTAAATCATAATTTTGACAATGTAAATGATCTCAAATTTCAATTTTGATCCTGAAAATGGATTCAAAACATCGAAATTAGCTAGGGGTGCAATTTTCACGCAAAATAGAGCACTTTGAAAAATTAGGTCAAAACCTATATAAGGCCTAAAAGGGTCATTTTCAAATCATTATTCCTTTTGACTTTTACAAACTTCTGTGGAGCCCTCTAAGAGAAAAATGGACAAAATGGTAGTTCCAGTCTCCTTTCATTGATTCGAGCACAACCAGCGGCCTCCCCAGTATGGGAACCCAGTAAGTGGGCCTCTGTGCCTCTCTATGAATTCAAATATTCCATGTATTTAGCATTTTAAGGATTTTTTACACATTTTTTTCTTTTTGAAATTTTTGCTCACGAAAAGTCATACGACAGTCCATTAAGACTCGTATGAGTTTTGAATTTTCTTTAGAGAGTAGTACCTATTTATACTGTAACTTGTATGAGAGTGACCCGTTTGTCAGATGACATTTCATTGAGTCCCTCAAGTGTCGTACGAGAACCTTTAGAATGTCGTATATGCATGGTTTATCGTATGGGAACCCATAGAAACTCATACGAGTTTTGACGCCAGTCTAAAAACTCGTATGGAAAACAACGAGTGTTTTTCTCATCCTTAGGTCAAATTTTTTATTTTTTTAATTTCTTAGGCTGATTCCTTAGCATGTAATGCACCTTTTGAAGTATTCAACTTTTCAATTTTTGTACTTATAGCCTAATTTTTTACCAAGTTACTGATAGGGTACCTTGTTTCTATTTTGTGTAGGTTAATTATCCAGATGTTCATGTTCGGATATCACACCCAGCTACTTAGAGACTCTGTGTATCACTACCAGACCCTCTAAGAGTGCACCTAGCTACCTATGGATTTGAGTACCTAATATGTTTGCCTAATATTTAGGTGAACCATGGGTTGATCACTGCATTGATTGAGAGGTTTCACTCAAAGACCCAGATATTCTACCTTCCTACCAGAGAGATCACTATGACTCCAGAGGATGTATATAGGATCTTGTGAATACCTTTTCATGATGCTCACTCAGACTATGTCAGTGCGGGTAATGCTGGTCTACATGCCTTCCAGACTTTATTTAGCGTTGATGAGCAGATTTCTCAATCTATCTCATGGGAGACTTTAGTTCTCAGATATGGAGAGTATCATAGACTAGACTGCATCATTGCTAGGATGATCGGAGGGATCATCATGTTGGACCATTAGTAGAACAGTCTCCTGATGGGCTGGGCCCCGATGGTAGCACTGTTGATGGCTACACTGTTGGAAACTGCAATTGAAGCAATTGTTGTATTGTCATTGATGTCAAACCTTAACTGGTAAGAATGTTGCTATTTAAGAAAGTACTATATCTAGTTGATTGTTATGAAGGGGAAAGGCAAGGTTGGTAACAATAGCACCTAAGGAAAGGTTGAGTTATGTTGATTTTTCAATGAGTACTTGATTATGTGGCACAATGATAAGATAATGTATTTCTTATCTAAGTAAGAATGAAGACTAAACTGGTAGGCTTAACCGAGAAAAAGTGAAGAAATCTAGTTTAAGCTGAGTGATTTTAGTGTCGACTGAGCTAGTATATGCCGAGTAAATTCAGTGTTGACCAAACATCAGTTAATTACCGAGGAAGATAGTATTAGCCGAGGAAACAGTTTTTGAGGTGACTAAGATTTCTAATGAAGACCGAGGAGTTGAACATTGTATTGACTGAGTGTCAATAATTTACATTTGAGGAAGAATTCAGATTTCCAGCCGACATCGTTGAATTCTTGGATTATGTAAAACGTGTTGACTTTATTTATTGATTGTATGAAAGCATTTAATGCACTGTAAAACATTTTATTGTAAATCTATTAAGAGATTTGAAATATTTCTAGAAGGATAGTTGAAGAACATAAAGTTGGAAGGATTCGATGAATCTGACCTAACCCTAAGATCTATGAAGGAGATTAAGTGGAAAAAGATGTATTGACCTAATTGAGGAAGTATTAAGGAAACCTAAGCATGAGGTTAATAGAGGAGAGGATGTTGGAAGTGTTGTTGATGTTATTGACTATACAAGTAGAGAAGGCTGAAGGAGAAGTGTTGTGATTGCTTGAAGAGATTTCCGAGCAGATCAGTGATGGTGATGGTAAAGTTTCATAGTCAGTAAGCCAACATATGTATACAGAATCAAATCTAATATTTGTAAAGTGAGTTGTATGTTTTTCAGATCAATACTACTATAAATCCTTTGAACAAGGTTGCATTCTAATGGAGTGTATGTAAGTCCTATAACAAGGTGTACTTTTAACAAAGTGGTTTAAATCTTTTAACCGGGTCACACCTGACAGTGTGTTTGTAACCTTTGACAAGGTTGGATTTTCACCGAGCTCACTCCAGAAGAGTGAACATAATAGTAACATGTTACAAAGTGGTTTTCCCCAAATTTGGATTCCACTATAAATCCTGGTGTTAATACTTGTGTGAATGTTTTGGTTTGAACATTTCTATGTTTTACAAGTTAGATACTATTGGATAAGTGGACTCCACTATTATGTTTATGTTATGCAATCAGTAATGACCGAGTAGCTATTGGTTATTAGATCTGATTAGTTGAAGAGTTTTAAAATTTGTTTTATACATCTAGACCTGAGAACAACTGATTCACCCCCCTCTTTGTTGTTCTAAATCATATTAACAATTGGTATCAGAGCTATTGGTTCTTACAGAGAACAAGTTTAAAGGTACTTTGAGCAGATGATCAAGATGTATAAGAAGGAGGCATCGAAGCTAAATAAGGAGAACTTCCCTACATGGAAAAGCTTGATGAACCTGCATCTAGATGGTATTGGTGATTCTGTAAAATATTATATTGAGCATGACTATGTCACACCTTCTGCACCTCTGACTACCGAGGAAATGAAAGTTAAACAAGAGCACAACCAAGAAATGTTGGAGATTGTGTCTGCCCTAAGTTATCCAGAATTTGAAGACATCAAAGACTACACTAATGCAAAGAAAATGTGGGACACTCTTGCAAACATCTATGACAGTGACATAAATATATTGAGAGAAAAAGTCGAGAGCCTAAGAGGTAAATTTGATGAAATGAGAATGCAAGAAGGTGAGAATATTGCACAATATTGTGGTAGAATAAAAGAAGTTGTAAATTCTATTAGAGGAGCAAATGGAACTATTGATAATGAAACTGTAATTGGAAAAGTATTGAGAACTCCGCGTCCTATTTATGCTATCAAAATTTCAACAATTCAGGAATCTAGATGTAACCCTAACAATGCTCTTACTTTGGAAATTTTGGTTGGTAAGCTTACTACTTTTAAACTTTCTAACTATGATAACTTCACTGTTGGTAATGTTGAATCTACTTTTAAGTCACAAATGGTTCTGAGTAAGTCAAAGAAGGAAAAAGAAAGATGCATCAGTGAGAGTGAAAGTTAAATTGAAAGTGACACATCTGATGAAGAACTCGAGGATCTAGAAGCTCTTATGGCTAGAAGACTGAAAAGGGGAAAAGGAAAGTACAAAGTTAAACTCCCTATTATATGTTTTTTATGTAATAAAGTTGGTCATATAGTTTCTAGATGTCCTGATAGGGATGATAAGGATGAAGAAAGAGAAATCAAGCATAAAGACAAAAGAGAAGAAAGAGTTTACTGAAGGTACAAGGACTACAAAGGAAAAGGTAAGAAATCCTGCTATATTGTCAAAGAAGAGACTGACACTGATAGTGATGATTTTGAAATTGAGGTTGTTTATGTTGCAATGAAAGATGAATCTGATGAGGATGAGAAAACTTCATTGATATCTTATGTGAAAAAAAATGATAAATGGATTATTGACGGTGGTTGTTCACATCACATGACTAGTGACAAGAGTAAGTTTGATACCTTAGATCATTATAAAGGTAGGAGTGTAAAATTTGGTAATGATGCACCATGTCCTATTAGAGGAAAAGGATTGATTAAGCTGACTAATAAGATCACTTGTGCCTATTGGGTTGAGGGTCTTAACTATAATCTGCTGAGTGTTGCACAACTTAATAGCACTGGCTACCGAGTGGAATTTCATCACAGGAAGGCCAAAATATTTGATGCCATTGGTGAACTGATTGGAAGTGGAGAACACATAAGAGGTAATTTGTTCTATCTAGACCTATCTGAAGAAACATGTATGATTGCACAACTTGATGATATTTGGTTATGGCATAAGTGGCTATGTCATGTTAACTTTGATAATCTGGTAGAAATTAATAAGAAAAAGAAAGTGAGAGGTCTACCTAGATTGAAGAAACCTGAGAATGTAATGTGCAAAGAATGTCAGTTGGGTAAGATGACAAAGTCTAGTTTTAAGAGCAAGACTTTTAGTTCTGAGAATACCTTAGATTTGGTTCATACTGACCTTTGTGGACCTATGGGTGCACAAAGTTATTGTGGTGCTAGATATTTTATCATGTTTGTTGATGATTATACCAAAATGATGCATGTAATGTTCTTAAAGGAAAAATCTGATGCTTTTCAAAATTTTAAGTGGTATTTGGCTAAGGTTGAAAATGAGACAAGTAGGAACCTGAAGTGTCTGAGATCTAACCAAGGTGGAGAATTTATATTCAATAAATTTAATCTATTTTGTAGTGATAGAGGGATCAAAAGACAGATGTCTGCACCAAGAACTCCTCCATAGAATAGTATAGCAGAGAGAAGGAATAGATCTATCTTGGATTGTGCAAGGACATTAATGATTGAAAATAATATTGCACAAAAGTACTGGAAAGAATTTGTAAGTACAACTTTTAATACTCTTAACCGAGTACATATCAAAAAAGGTACAAATCTGATACCCTATGAGTTATGGCATGGGTATGCACCTAATGTAAAGTACTTTAGAATTTTTGGAAGTAAATGCTACATACTAAAAGATAATAGGAATGGAAAATTTGATGCTAAAATAAATGAGGGCATATTCCTAGGATATTCCACAAAAAGTAAAGCTTATAAGTGTTTAAAATTTTTGGAAGTAAATGCTACATACTAAAAGATAATAGGAATGGAAAATTTGATGCTAAAAGAAATGAGGGCATATTCCTAGGATATTCCACAAAAAGTAAAGCTTATAAGTGTTTAAACTCTAACACTAACAAAATTGTGGAAAGTGTGAATGTCAAAGTTGATGAGTATGCAAAGAAAAATGATGTTGATAGCAAAAGAGAACCAGAAGATTATAGATCTTTTGTGTATATAGAGGAAGGAGAGGCAAGTAACAGACTTGCACCTGATGTCGAGTCTCAGGTAAGCAATGTCGAGCATCAAGAAAACAATGTTGAGAGAGAAGAAGAACATGCCGAATGACAGGAGGAAGCTTCTGAGTATTAGGAAGAGGTTGTCGAGCATTCAGAAGTTGAATTTGAGAATCTTGTTGGTGAACCTAAAGAGCAAGATGAAAGGAGAGCGCAATCTGTTCTAGCACAATATGTTAGGAGACATCACAAGCTTGAATAGATTATTGGAGACAAAGATACTAGAGTTCTGACCAGAAGCAAGACAAGAGATCCAACATGTTTACTATGTGAATTCGAGCCTAAGACAATAAGGGAGGCATTAGAAAATGAAGATTGGATACAAGTAATGAATGAAGAGATAGACTACATAGAGAAGAATGATACTTGGACTCTGGTGCCAAGACCAGTAAATAAAAATGTCATTGGGACAAAGTGGGTGTTCTGAAACAAGCTGAATGAGCATGGTCAAATCACAAGAAACAAAGCTAGGCTGGTATGAAAAGGCTACACATAAGAAGAAGGAATAGATTATGGGGAGACATTTTCCCCTGTAGCTAGATTGGAAGGAGTAAGAACCTTAGTTCCATATGCTGACTACAAATATTTCTAAGTATACCAAATAGATGTTAAGTCTACATTTTTAAATGATATATTAGAAGAAGAAGTGTACATTGAACAACTAGAAGGATTTGTTGATCCAAACAAAAGACACATGGTTTGCAAATTGAATAAAGCACTGTATGGACTAAAGCAAGCTCCCAGAGCATGGTATGAGAGATTGCACAGCTACCTGATACAAATTGGATTCTCAAGGACAAATGACACAAGCAATCTATACATGAAAGATGAAGAAGGTAAAGGAATCTTGTTAGCTAAGATTTTTGTAGATGATATTATATTTGGTGGACAAGATGCCTTGTGTAAGAAATTTTCAAATGATGCAAACTGAATTTGAAATGAGTATGTTTGGGGAGATCAAATTTTTTGTTGGTTTACAACTATATCAGATGGAGAAAGGAATTTTCATCACCCAGTCTAAATATGTTCATGAGATATTGAAAACCTTTGGTATGGAAGTGAATGATGTTAAAATGGAATCACCTAATTTAATGTATGTGTAGGGGAAATATGAGATCCACTTCGAAATTCAAATTCCCAAAGGAGAGATCCAAATTGATCAACCAAAAGGTTAATACACAATCGAATCAATCTATGGAGAATATGAAAGAGAGAGAAAACCTTATATTTCCTATAGTAGAATTGTGCTTGAAATCTAAAATAATTGAAAGGCAAATACTAACCTCAAAATAGGGAAAATCTAGAAAATGTCAATTTTTGATGTCTGTATGTAGTTTAGGGCAATTCTGCAACCTATTTCAGATTGGAAATGCCGAGATAAAGAAAACCTAGAAATGTTTTGTCTTTCTGACAGTAGGTAGTCTTTGACCCTCATAAAAGGTCAAAGGCTACATTCCTATTTTGAAGGTCAACTTTAACCTTGTTCGTAGATCTAAAAAGTTTTCTGAAAAGGGTATCCAAATATAATCTCAGATCCAAAATTTTGCACCTGTACCTACAAGAAAAATATGGTTTTGTTTGTTTGTATGGGGGGTTTGCCTTAGTCAAACCCCAATTTAGGAATTAACCTTGAAATTGAATTGAAATGTAATGTGCATAAACAAAGCAAATGAAACAATTCACCTTGCTTATGTTAAAGTCCTTATAGAGGATTTGAATCCTCTAATCCACAAGTAGGGATGCTCCAATGGATATATAATGAATGTAGGATGTCTCAAATCAATGGCATTTGATCTTCAACACCAATCTTGAATAGATCTTTGCATATGAGGAGGCTTGTATGAATTTAGAAAGATGGATCTTCAAGGGAGCTCCAAAGAGATTGAATCCTTCAATAGCTAACAATGGATCTCCTTGATGAATGAATGCTTGAACTCTTGAATGCTTGAATGATTGCTTGAATGCTTGAATTCACTTGCTTGCACTTGAGAGCTTGAGAGATTTCTTGGTGAGAATGAGATATCAATTTCTTGATTGTGGATAGAGAAAATGAGAGAGGAAGGCCTCCTTTTATAGTGAACTAGGGCACAATCCTCTAAAGGGTCCACCTTGGAGAATTAAATCCCAATTAGGTCCTAACCTTTAAAAATATGCCTAGATTAAATGCAATTTAAGGATTTACCATTCCGAAACCTAAAATGGCCAACTCGAAGTGGGAAAAAGAATCTTTCTGAAACTTGATGCTCAGAAATCAGAAAAACTTAAAATTTGGACTGTGGGTCAGGGACGAGGTCGAATCTGCCCTAGGTTAGGGTCGAGGTCAACCTTGACCTAGGTTAGAGTCAAGGTAAACTTTGACCCTCAAAGTTGACTTTGACCTTGAGGTCAAAAACTAATGCAAGAGCATCCAGGGTGTAAGAGCAATCTTGCATCACCCAAAAATATTTTTGTTTTTATATTCAATAAGGGCTATGTTGTGCAGAGCTACTATTTATGGGAACTTGCTATTTTTAGTAAGTTGGTCATATGATCTCAGAATGTTCTGATTTTACATGTGGAGGTACATCTCAGTCATATCAGCCTACCAGTAAAGTTTCATGGCTAGATCAGGTCTAGTTTGGAAGATATTGAAGATTTTTCATATTGGCAATAGGGTATAGAAACTTTGAACTCAATTTTGAAGGCTTTAGAGGCCCTGGATGAGGTTGAAAATTTGGGTGACATGTACTTGCATGAGTCAAGCCTATAGAGTGCTTCGTGGCCTTTCCGAAATGGGGTTATAATAGTCCATCGGGTTAACTGGTGATGACTTATGGTCTCCGAAAGTTGGGTCACCTGAAATGGCAGAAAATAATTTTCCTTCAAAATTTTTGTTCAGAATTCAAAAGTTATTTTGAGCCGACTTTGATGTAATAAATTGAAAAATAAAATAATTCTAAGTTTGGTCGGCCTTAAGGGCTAAATTTCTAGAACCTTCTCGAGCGGTGGAAAAAAAAATGCCTATATAAAGAAGGCCTGTAGTGTTGTCTAGGGAGTTCTGGGTATTGATTCGAGGCTTTGTCCTATAGAATATTGTAAGGGAATGCCCATGTGGCTTTGCATATTGTAATTCTGAAAGTTTGTAATTCCACATTTGTGGAGATAATAAGAAGCCAATTTTATGTTCTTGCATATTGTTGTTGTTTCTCTATTTCTATTATGTGTTTGTGGTATTAAGGGGAGCACCCTTCATCAAGTGGTATCAGAAACACATAACAGAAATAGATAAACAACAACAATATGCAAGAACATAAAATTGGCTTCTTATTATCTCCACAAATGTGGAATTACAAACTTTCAGAATTACAATATGCAAAGCCACATGGGCATTCCCTTACAATATTCTGTAGGACAAAGCCTCGAATCAATACCCAGATCTACCCAGAACTCCCTAGACAACACTACGGGCCTTCTTTATATAGGCCTTTTTTTTCCACCGCCTGAGAAGGTTCTAGAAATTTAGCCCTTAGGGGCTGACCAAACTTAGAATTATTTTATTTTTCAATTTATTACATCAAAGTCAGATCAAAATAACTTTTGAAACCCGAACAAAAATTTTGAAGGAAAATTATTTTCCGCCATTTCAGGTGACCTGACTTTTGGAGACCATAAGTCATCACCAGTTGACCCGATGGACTATTATAACCCCATTTCGGAAAGGCCACGAAGTGCTCTATAGGCTTAACTTGTGCAAGCGCTTGTCACCCAAATTTTAGACCTCATCCGGGGCCTCTAAAGCCTTCAAAACTAAGTTCAAAGTTTCTGTACCCTACTGCCAATATGAAAAATCTTCAATATCTTCCAAACTAGACCTGATCTAGCCATGAAACTTTATTGGCAGGCTGATATGACTGAGATGAACCTCCACATGTAAAATCAAAACATTCTAAGATCGTATGACCAACTTACTAAAAATAGCAAGTTCCCATAAATAGCAGCTCTACACAAGATAGCCCTTATTGAATATAAAAATAGAAATATTTTTGGGTGATGCAAGATTGCTCTTACACCCTGGATGCTCCTACATCAAAAACCTCAGCACCCCAGCCTAGAATGCCAAGAAATGCAGATATGAAGTGAAAAATGGGTGCAGAGTGAAGTAGAATAGGGGGAAAAGCTAGATTCATGCAAAGACCCAATCAAGGCACTTAACATGACCCCAAACCACTTACTCAGAGGGCTAAATGCTCTTATCATGGAATTGCTTCCATTTTAAGATGATACACTATGCCCCTACTTTAGCAAGAGTACAAACTCGATGCAAACTCTTGGTAAAGGAGATCATAATGAAAAGATAATCTTATTGTAATCCAAGGGACAAAGAGAAACCTCAAGTCCCCAGGGACTCAAGTCTTCATCGACTCCTAGATCATAATAAGATAGACATCTCTAGAGAGAGAAAGAAAGGGTGTGATTATCTTGCCCAGCGAGAACTTATGTCCCATTGTGAACCACACAAGAAAACAATGCAACTGGAAAGATGGAATTAAACCACCTAGTGAATGTGGCTACTCACTATTCAACCCATCAAGGATTTACCCTTAGGAATATTCTATTCCATAAGAATAAAACCAAAAATAAAAGAGATCCAGTCTTAAGGACACTTCTGACCTTAAGGGATCAAAATATATGTTTATTTGAAACTGGAGGGATCAAGAGATCCTAAAATATAAATCCATGCTTTAAGGATTAGTCACTAATCCAAAAAGGGAGAAAAGTATCTTGAAAAATATGTGCATATCAAAAAGAAGTGTGTGTGTGCAATGGGTGAGCAGAGCGTATGCCCCCATGTTAAAGTCATTGCTAACACTTTAACATGAGCAATGGCTTTAATGAAAACATAAACAACTCCATTGATTATGTTTCCACATCGAGATGCCCCTAGACAAAGACAAATCAAGGGAAATATCACAGAAACATATAGAGAACACAGAAGGGATCTACCTACCATGGGGTTAGTATGATCATAAGATAATATATATATGATATTATTGTAAATGAATTGACATCATTCCCTAAAGAAAGTAGAACTATGATCACAAAGGAGGAAAGCTCACATAAGATATATGAAGGAGGATCTTTTCGGACCATGACATGGAGACCAAAAAGAATTAGTGCTACCATATCTCAAATCCAAACAAGTTACACAAGGAAACATTTACAAACAATAGCACAATTACAACATAACATTGAACAACACATAGAAGAATAGAGATACATATAGAGGAATGGAACAACAGTTTTGATTCCTTCATGACCTTACTGAGTAACAAGGATTGTATAAAAGAATCTCACAACATGTAGCAAACACATTATGGGAGAAGCACAATACAACAGGAAAACACACAACAAAGCTACCATGAAGGACAAGCCAATCAAGCATGCCACCTACTCTCCCCGTCTCATTGTATATCATTTAGGAAAGGTGGGTAAATCGCAAGAGGGACTATATCCAACATAGTAGGAATGATAGCCAGTTTCAAACAATGATCCTCTTGAGAATCACAATGTTTGACACTAGGTGTAAGATTTAATTGTGATGAAAGCATATTAGGTAAATCAATGTCAATGTCAATAGTCTCATATTCATCATTAACATCATCAGGATCATCAAGAGTATATTATTCATCCAAATTAATCAAAATAGGATCTAAGATACAAATAGAATCATCATAATCATGCATCTTAACATCATCATTCGTAACAACTTTATCATGCATAGATTATCCGAAGAAGATAGAGATCTTTGAAGAATAGAATTATGAGCTTTAGCATGAGCACGATGCTTCTTATGAAATTCATTAGAAGATTGATTATGTTTTGATTTATTTGAAATAGGAGGAACAATCACAGGATCCTTCATAGGTTCTTTAGGAAGATCAATAGGATTATCAGCAATAGGAGAAACTTGATTAACAGAACTAGAAGCCATAGTTAAAGGAGGTATGGAGGGTGTAGGCAAAATACCATGATTAAGATCCATAGGAGGTATGCTTAATTCAAGAATCTTACGATGTTTATAAGCTTGATATGAACAAAAAAGATTATCAGGTCGAGGAGGACATGAATTAGGTAATGAAGGCCAAAAGAAATCAAGAGCAACACAATCTCTAGGCCTATAAGGTTGATATAGGCTATGATTAACTGTCTTTATTTCTTCATCATGAATGAACTTAAGACACTTATGGATAGGTGAAGCAATAGCATGCATGGAATTCAACCAAGGAAAACCTATCTTAACTTGAAATTGATCAAAAGTAGGAACAACAAAAAAGGTAGTGTTCACAAATTTTCCACAGCTTTCAACCAGTAAAGTAATAGAACCAAATGATGGATAAAGAAAACCATTACAATTCTGAATCCACACATCTGATGTATCATAAGAATCGCATTATAAGATTTTCATAAAAATATTTTCTTCAGTAATAACATTAACTAAGGATGTAGGATCAACAAGACAACGACGAGTAGGTTTTTGAGAAATCCTAGCATGAATGTAAAGGGGACCATCAAGAGCTTTAATAGTCTCAGAGTCATCAAAGGTAATCAAAAATTCTTGAGGTCTTTTATTCTTAGGTTGTTGTGGAGGTTTAGGTTGACTTTTTAGTTTAGTTTTAGGGTTTGGTCGAGATTGAGATTGAACTTGAGGTTGAATCTGAGATTGAGATTGAGGTTGAGGTGGAGATACAGATTGACCAACATGCTCCACTTGATTAACAACATGATTGAGATCATCCATCTTTGAATCATACACGATTTCCATAACAGATGGTTGAGAAATGGTATTAGTATCATGTGTAGGTAAAGGATTCATATAGATTTGAAGATTTTGATTAGGAGTAGAGACAAATTTGTTCCCACTACCATCAAGATTATCAATAGATAAGGCATTAGAGTCAATTAAGTATTGAACCTTATGTTTTAAAGAATAACATTTCTCAGTATCATGACCATTCTGATGATCATATCGACAAAAATCATTTTGATCAAAAGATTTAGATGTAATCATAGCAGGTAAAAGAGGTTGAATAGGAGGTAAAGTAATCATATTAGCAATTAACAACCTATTCATAATAGTATGTAAAGATTTAGAAAGAGGAGTAAACGTATGATTTAATGGAAAAGTAGTGGATGCAGAAGTAGCATTGTGAGATCCAACAACAACTTGATCAACAACTGCATTCACGTGTTTGTTTATCTTGACATAGTTGTTGAATTTTTTAAATTTGTTTGGATTAGGAGTAACATCACTTTTATCAACTAGAACAGGAGCCATTGGAGTGGTGCTCTCAAATTGACTCACTTTTAATTGATAATGATGAAGCATTGCACAAAGTTGTTGAAAAGAGGTAAATTCAGTAAGAAGAATCTTATCTCTAATTTCCTTTTGAAAATTTGAAATAAACATATGTTGAATATCAATATCAGGAATAGGATAGGAAATCTGAGTATGCAAATGCTTAAATCTACGAATAAATTTAGTCAATTTTTCTTTAGCACTTTATTTACAATGCATCAAATCAGTCAAAGACACTTGTGGGCCAATGTTGTTTTGAAATTGTTGAATAAAGGCATTAGCAAGTTTTGGAAAGGAATCAATAGAATAAGGAGGCAAGGAACAATACCATTGTAAGGCCTTGTCACGGAAGGTTCTAGCAAACAGTTTGGCTAAAATCCTATGGTCATGAGAATAATCACTACAAAGGATTTGGAATGTTTGAACATGATGAACATGATCTCCTTTTCCATTATAATTCTCAAGATGAGGCATATTGACTTGCTGAGGAATAGGAGTACAAATAATATCCAAGGACAAATGACTTCCCATGTCACATGTAGGAATACTAAACTTGTTTTGAGTTAAGGAAGCAAGTTGTTGTTGTAAAGATGACACAGTTTGAGCCAAACTGATGATTGTTGAATCATTAGAGGAAATAGGAGGAAGAGAAACATTAGATACACTAGGTAAAGTGTAAGAGGCTACAGGAATGGAAGACACAACTGGAGGAACACTAGGAACTATAGTTGGAATCAGATTGGAATAAGTGAAAGGGACATTATGATATGAAGGTTGTGATGTAGGGAGGGACACAAGAGGAACACTCATAGGAACAGAGGGAATCGTCACAGTCACCAAAGAAGGAGTATAGGTATGAATACTAGGTAAAGGATTAGAAGGAGGTTCTATAGTAGTGATAAGAGGAATCAACCCTAAATCTTGACACTAATAAATTTGGCATCGATTTGTGACGACTATGTGTTGCAATTGTGACAGCCATGTGTTGCAATTGCGATAGTAATAGACATCGCTATTTTTTAGTCACAAAATACGACGTCTTTACATTTCCATCATAATTATGACTTCAATCCTTCGCTATGAAGCCCCTTCAATCTGACATCAACACCTTTACAATTCCTTATATTAGCGTCGCAATGGCGACGAACACCTGCACAACTGCGACGGCTTGTCGCATGGTCGCATGCGCTTGGGAAGCTGCATATGATCATGTGATAACCATCGCAAGTGCGATGAATACCCATACAACTGTGACGGCTTGTCGCATGGTCGCATGCACTTGGGAAGCTGCATGCGATCATGTGATAACCATCGCAAGTACGATGAATACCCACGCAATTGTGATGACTTGTCACATGGTCGCATGCGCTTGGGAAGCCACATGTGATCATGCGATAACTATCACAAGTGTGACAAACACCCGAAGCAAATGCAATAGGATTTGGCATCACCTATACAGTGCCCCCATCGCAATTTGCTATGTGTGCGTCACAATTGCGACGAATACAAAATAAAATGAAAAAAAAATTTCTGGGACAAATTACCCTATTCTAGGTACAAATTACCCCTGTTGCAATTTGCCTATGATTAAAGAGTCTAGTGGAAAGACCAAGTGTTAGTTCTCTTTGACTATGAAGAAAGTCTGTGAAGTTGGAGTTTAGTTGAGAACCTTGTTCTCGAAGAACACTATGTCCGGTATATGAAATATGACAGAGTGATTTTTTTGAAGAGCCTTTGGAACACTTGAATCTCTATGCTAGGTATATATCAAGATTGGTGAGTGACTGGTTTGTCACGGGAATAGATTTGAAATTGGGAAGGACTGGAACAAAGTAGAAAGTTTGACAAGTGATGAAACTATCAAAGAACATACAAAAAATAAACTGGCACAGTTGGTGGGAAAGGAGGTACCTCATTTTGCTTGTGGCAACTGCATAAACCACAAAAGTATGTAAACTTGGAAGTTCAGGTCAAAACATAATGAACAACAATTGAAAACAAGTTAGATGTAATTTTTTACTTGTTGCCCTCTTGAGACATTACAAAACAACATAATAATAGAGAAAAATGACTTGAGGAACAAATTTTTTTGAAATATCACTGAGCTACCTTGCTAGGCCAAAATCACAAAGCTGAAGCATGTATAAAAACATACAAGTCATCATTTTGATTATAATACACAATAAAATCATAGAATTTGTATTAAACTAAAGATATAATTAATGTATATGCAACAACTAAACACAAATACAATAGAGTAATTACCTTCAGGCGGCCATTTTCATCCAGTAATATATTTGATGGCTTTAGATCACAATATATTACACCTTTTGAATGCAAAAACTTGAATATATTTGATTAACAACATTAAAAAAACTGATTTTAAATAGACCCAAATTGTTGTACATGATGCAAGGTCAGTGTACATTACTGTAATGCTTGGACCAAGTCACGTGCAAAGTCATGTATAGATTCCTCTGGGAGCTAGCTATCCTACATTGAACAAGTTGTAATATCCTGTTAGTGTTATTTTGAGTAGAAATAGATTGAGAAAGGTTACATTGTTGGTGTGCACCTCTATTTTTAGATATCCCTGCTACACAAAATTAAAGTACATAACAGTGACTAGAAGTCAAAATGAAAAAGCCTTATGTCCCTATCATCAATATTCATAAGCTAATTGTGTTTATGAGAACCAATTGTCACCAGTATCTCAGGCTCTAGCTGTTCCCATACTGCATAAGAATATCAACATATGCAAGATTAACTTTTCAGTCCAATGTTTTTTAAGTAGTCCCACTTAAACAAAAGAAACCATGAGGCTTCCACATTACACATCTTCTACCAACCTATGGTCCTAATGTTTATTGGTTTGACAAATCTAGCTGACTTACTAACCACAATGAAGCAAAGAAGCCAAACAACATAAAACCTCATTTAGCTCCAAAGATAGGTGTTCAAATAAGCTTATTGTATTAATAATAAATATCAAGAAAAAAGGCTGAATAATTTGTTCATTCAAAACAAAGGAATCATCCTAAAATCAATCACCACAATTAGATTTTGTTTTATATGTAAAATACTGTAGTCAAACCAAGTCTAGACACAAAAATTGTCTGTCAACTAGATAACTGTTCATAAAAAAGGTAGGAGCTAAAGCTATGTTTTCAATTTTTAACGTACTCGAAAATAAAAAATTCTAACTCTAAAAGACACTACAATGCACACCTTCATTGCAAATGTTCTCATTTGTTGTAAATAAACTCTACACATAATACATTAACTATTTTCAGGAGAATAGAATCATAAGAGAATGACAACATGAGATCAAAAGTATGAACCATCTATAAGAGGAAAAAATGTAGACATACAACACAGGTTTTTATCCATACTTGGAGAGAGAAGGAGAGAGGGGGGGAGAAGGAAAGGAAGAGGGATAGAATCTAAGAATTTGATCTTCCTTAATCATCAGTCAAATTACATAGCAGTGTATGCATATAGCAACATATGCATTAAGATTAAAAAAAACATCTTTTAGGAAATTATTTAAAACAAACAGAAAATAGATTTGGCATGCCACTCTTGCAGAATCCACTTAAGGGCCACACAAACAAGTGCGTGTGTACACAGAGTCAAATCATACACAAGTTCCTATAAAATTTTATCTTCCTCAAAAAAAAATCATTCAAATAACAAAGTAGTGCAAGCCTATAGTGGATATGCATTTGAATTCTAACATATCATTTGTGGGAAAGCATTCAAGAGAAAGAAAGTGGGGGAAAGCAGAGGAAAAGAATGGATTTAAAATGCCATTCTTGCAGACACCAGAATCCACTTATGAGTGTGTGTGAATTTGCACACACCTTTGTTTGTTTATTTTGTTTGATTGGGTCTCTCTCTCTCTCTCTCACACACACACACACACACAGAGGACACTCAAAATATACACAAGCTTCTAGGAATTTTTTTCTTCTTTAAAGATACATCAATCATCACATGGTAGTGTATGCTTATAGCAACATACACATTGAAACTAAAACTTATATGAATTTCAAATGAGACTCTTGCAGCTTCCACATGAGAGAGAGAGAGAGAGAGAGAGAGAGAGAGAGTAGAACACTTCAAACATACTATAAGTATATTATCTAAAATGTTTATATGCCTTATATGAACCTCAGTTGACCAAAAGTAGGAGGCATTAAGACTAAAATATATTCAATTTTTAGTTTTTTGGAAACAATTTAATATCAAACTGCCCTAGTCTTAACACAAAAACATAATTTTGTATGTTAAGAAAGGGTTGGTTATTAACAAATAAGATTTATAGAAAATTCTTACCTGTAATAATTCTGTACATGATTTTCTTTGTTAAGAAAGAATTGATTACTAAGTAATAGGATCCAAAAAAAATTACCTGTCATAATAATGTTAGAAGATCCCCCCCCAACACAGTACTCGAGCACAAGCCACAGATGTGCAGAAGTCTCGTACCTAAAAAGGTAAACCTATCAGATGCAAATATAGAGTATATTTGTGCACCATGTTACACTTATGCTCAAATTAAGTTTCAAAATCTTTCCTTTTCTATATGAACAATCTGTATTTCCTTCACTTTAATTAATGTGGAAAAGAACATCTCAATCCATTACAAAACTCACTAATGACTTACAACATGGCGGAGCCGTCACATATGAAACAGTATAGGAATGAAAAGCAGGAGAAATTACTAGACTACAAAAGGACTAGAAATAAGAAACACAACCTATCATCACTATCTCACCATGCATAAAACTTCAGAACATTAGGATGGTCCAAGGAATGAAGAGTCTACACTTGCAAATAGGCTAAAGCTTTTAGAAATAGATTTTAAAATCAAGATGGTATACATCTACACAAACTGGTGCAACACAACTTCAACTTCAAGTCCATATAAATTAAAGGAATATAAACATCTACTAAGTAAAAAATAATTGATCATTCTCAATTTTCATGAACAATTCTCTCCTTGAAAAAAAGGCATGTTTATGCATCTATAATTAGCTTTATGTAAAAAATATAGTTATTCAGAACATTTATCTTCATTTCATTAATCGCTATAGCCTATTTGTCTTGTTCTGCAGAAAAGCCTAGATACTTTTTCAATAGTTGACTTTAAAGCCAAGTTGCTAGTTCTGGTTTAGATCTTGGTTTGGTTCAGTTCAGGGGTGGATTTGAGGATCCAGCAAAACCAAGTTGAGTTCAGGTCTGTCTGTACTAAAAAACTATGAAAATCTAAGAAAATAAATATCAACCTAAAAATAGGAATTAGATATAGAAAATTATATATAAATTTAATTATAACATAAATAACCGTGTTACATTGTAAATATATTACAGTTAAAGTAAGCTTTTGGTATCATTGGTACCATTATTGCTAACACAGAGTTAATAGACTATAACAAAAATAGGAGGGTACATTGCTAATATTACCCTTCCCACCTATGAACTGTAGAAGTCCATGCCATCACCTCTGCATATTGGCAAAAGGGGTTTATCCAACCTGAATGGTTGCTAGCTGAATGGCAATACAATAATCAATGGGCTTTTGACAACCCTAGAAGGATTCTCAAAGAAAAGATATCACCATAGCAAGGAGCTTTGCAACAACATGAAGCTTCCCGTGCTCTCCAACATAAGCCTCCACAACCTTATGTTACTCAATAACCATTTTATATCAATAGATCTCCACTTTACCATAATATTAGACTACATTGTAGCAGAACAAAGAACACTGGGCACAGACAGACCTTACAAACTACCAAAAAATGCATAAACTACCACAAGTTTGCTGCAAAATTCATCAAATGCCATTGGATTTAGCATTGGTTTGTGTGTATCTGTCACAAATTCCCAAGTCAGTCAGGAAAGGGTACATTACAACCAAGAACCTTAGAGTAGTCATAGGGTATTAGAGTAGTATCAGATACAAATCTTCAAAAGACTTCAAAAAGTATAAATTTGAAAAAATAGAGAAATATTTAGTATCTTATTGAGCTTCACTTTGTTTCGAGAATAGTTTAATATTCTCTACTAAACAGGGCCAACCACATGAAGGTGGAAGCTCATTTGGCCCCACCCCCCTCCCCCTAACATCACTCTACATTCCCCATTAACATCTAACATTCATTCATTCTTTCAACCATTAATAAAATGTAACATTCAATCAATATCACATGATAACATTTAATCAATATCACACGATAACATTCATCAACACATTAGATTCGTTAACACGCAACATTCATCAATATTCTGCATTAACACATAATTCATGAACATTCATTAGCACATAATTAAATTCATTGAGACATAAAATTCAGTCATTATCAATTAAGGTATGTAGATGACAATCATTTCTTTTTTTTCTTTCTAATTTTTTTTTCTATGTAAGCTCTAAGAGGAGCATCAGTGTTATCATCAATTCCCCCTTCATCAGTTGTTTTGTTCTCTATTCTTGATGATCTCAAATTCCTATGCTGCTACAAAGGGGGGTCCTCTGCAATAACAAATAAAAGAGTTAAATTAAAAATATTTTATTATAATTGTTACAAGTATTTAATTATTTTAAAGAGCATAACTGTGGCGCTCTTTACCTGATCTAGCCACATCATTTTGTCTGGACTCAACCTCAACATGCTCATGAACACTGACCCCTTGATCCTCTACAACTACTATACAAAATGTTACGTTAATCCAAACACCAATTGCAATTACATATAAAAATTTTAATAGCAAATGTATACCTCCACCACTAGGATGCACATCATGCGAACCTTCATCATGCATAGATTGTGTAGAAGGATTGTCAGGCTGCATTCCAATATCCTATGCATTGTTATCATTGCTTGCTTAAAATAGATATACTCACTTTATATTGGAACTTAACATCAAATAGACTAATTGGTAAAGTATTCAATTTGAAATAAATTTCATTTAGCTTATTTACCTGTGGCTCAGATGCATCATTATTAGAACCTTGCGCACTGATTTCAGCTCGTAGCCGTTCAACCACGGCTCTACAGCCTTGTTGGAAGCCAATTCTCTTGTCCTCTTCTGTGAGGCATCTATTGAACTCTGAGCCCTGCATTTTTTCTTGGTATGGTGAATTTTACTTGCATTGTTTCATCAAAAAAAATTTCCTTGCAATATATAAAAAATTTGATACAATTTTTCATTTACTAATGCTTACAATTCATGCTTGAAGTTTGGAAAAACCACCAGAGCCGAGCTTGTGTGTCCCGTGCTTTTCTAGTCTTGCCTTTGTTGCCTTGATGTGTCAGGCAATCTATGAAAAGTTTGAAATATGTTAGATCGTATAAATATAGAGGTTAATTAGTACATAATTACATTCTCAACAGTATCACATACCTTGCTCTACTCTCTACTGGTGTAATTCCTTTTTTTATGTTAGCTTTATACTTTCCATCCAAAATTAGAGCCTGCCACTCAGCCTCAAGAATGCACGGTGGACACTCGTGCCTGTGGTTAACTTGTAAATTTTTCTTGTACTGGTCCCTAATATACTTCAAACATAAACCAGCTTTTTCAAGGAGCTTGTTTTTCTCGAATGAACGAGGTCCAAAAAGCTAGGTCATACTCTCTACAAGATCATCCTTCAACTTTTTATCTTGGTTATTCCACCTTTTAAGTTAAAAAAAACATGTTAGACTCATAAATGAAGTGAAGCTACCTTTAATATAGTTCAAGAAATGGATGAAAAGGAAAACTATTCTAGCAATGATATGAAATCAAAATAGTGGTTTGGGGTTTTAGTTAGGATATGATGTTCCACCATGTACGTAGGGTGGGCCCAAATATCTACAAACACTAATCACCAAGTTTTCACCAAAAAATAGCATTCCCTACAAAACAATCATGGGATCATTAGTTGATGAAGAGTGATCAAAAACTAAATTACTATTATATCACTATAGAATAATAATAACTTTAAAGTACCTAGAACTTTGGCTACTTTTAAGGGAATGCCTTCATCGTTGCTGACGATCAATATGCAATTCTTCACCATTCCCGTACTAGGAACATGGGAACATCCAAGAAATGATGCTGCATCGGGACTTGTTGCATCTCCTATTGCAAAAAATGAAAACCATTATCAAATGCCTCCAAGAAATAATACTTCAAGGGAAATAAATTGGTGCAGAGCACCCATGGCACAAACACAATCAAGGGATCTACATCGTAAACACATAACACTTAAACACATAACAAAGAGAGAAAAAGAGGGATTTGTGTACCAGTAGATGGTGCAACAGTTGATGCCATAGGCTGCGTGTTGCTGACATAGTCCGAGATGGAGGCGGTGTTGTCATAGCATCATGGAAAGGAGCTGAAGAATAAAATTGTTAGAGCATGCATAAATATAGAACGCGTGGACTAGCATGGACAAGATTGTTAGAGCATTAAAAAAAAGGATTGTTCGAGCATGTATTGTCAATGATTATGATCATTCCTACATATATTCAGTGGAAAACACAAGTGGGGAATGGAACATGTGATCTACCTGAACCACCTGTAGTACCCTCATCATGGGAATGGGGTTCAAAATTACACAAATAACTCTGTAAAGACAACGCATCCATATTTTAATTAATGCCATAAAAGAGCATAACATAAAAACCATTATTGAACTCTTGTAATAATTAAAAATTTCATTAATACTTACTTTAAAGTTTTCTGAAGTGTGCAACAACTCAGCTACCCTGTCTTTTATTTCCTGAGTCTGAGGATGTATGGATACCAAACGTAAAAGTTCTTTCCCAATTTTCTTTAGCAGCTTTTTAATGGAACTGATCGGGTCATCGGTCTCTGCTAAATCAATAAAAAAAGGGTCCTCAAGGGGGGACTCCTGAGGGACTACAGGTTGCTTTCCCTCTCTCCGGCCACTGGCCCTCTGTGACAACAATAGTATTAGTATTATCAAAATTACTCCAAAATAATGAAGAAAACAACATTAAAAAAAAAACATTTTGCTTCTATCTAGTTTGCACAATTACAATGATTTTTATCTGCTCATGTGTAGATACGCTGGGAATATCATCACCATCACCTCCGGGTGGTTGCTCCATATTGTGCCCCTGTGTTAAAGATCAAGTATAAAAATGTTAGCCAAAAATTTAATAACTAAATGGTATGTTGGAGTCAGTGATTAGAAGTTGGTTTAATAGTATGTACCACCCCCATGATAGTAGCCTCGTTTGTATCTATGCGGTTCAAATTGTAATCAATAAGCAGCTCTTCCCCTGCACTTATTGATTTTATCACACAGATGAATACATGATTTCCCTCGCGCACCTCAAATATGCAATTGGGTTGTTTTATAGTTGACCCAGGTCGTGTACTATTTATAAAACCCACAATATTCCCTGTTGCTTTTGGCCTTCCATCAATGTATATAGCCACACTTTTACTTTGATTATTGTCTTGCTATTGTATATAATTTTCCAAGAGTGCATACCTACACATACTTTTTTTTTATTGAACAATATGCATCCAACTTTTGTAATCGTAACATGGTCCAACATACTCCATCAATTCAGAAACTTTGTTGTAAGACACCTTTATGCCGTCCATAGAAAATAGGCCCAAACCATGTAATGATGATGGTGCTATGTGATATATCCTCTCGTTAACACAAAAATTAGTGTTTATTGGAGGAAGTTCCTTGGGTACCCAATGTTTTTGTAGATGTTGGTACCTCAAGGGCACCTCGATGTCGCCTTTCATCTCATCATCATAAGAACATGACCCCCCTTGAGCAAGGAAAAATTTCATGCATTTATTGAATTTCCTTCTAGTCCTTTGACCTCTAGTTAATCTCCTTGTTCTAGATAAATTGCATGTCTCACTTTCCTCTTCTATTCCTATATTTCCCTGACTCGAGGAAGACACTTCTAACAAATACCTATTCGATGGTACCTGCAAATGGGAGAGATCTTAGAAGACATCAATCTTACTATTGATAAGTGTATTAAATAGACTATCTATAAGGTGTATTGACTTATACCTGTCGATCCATGAGACTATGTGGGATGCTCCTGAAAGGGGTTCAGTTTCCTGCAAATGTAATTCAATTATCGTGAGCATAATCACATCATAATCATAATCACATCCATCATAAGCATCACATAAAAATTAAAAACATTAAAAGGTACACATTATAACACTTAAATCAGGCTCACATTGAGAAAAGGAGGTTTCCTACCAGTGGTGACATGATGTTTTATATGATGTTGAATCCATATTGTATTTGAAGGACATACCATTGAAGGGTACCATTGACTGTCATCTCTAGGATAGTAAGAATGAATTAATTTTGTGTTTCTTATTAATCCATCAACTCACCTTGGAGTATGTGTTTGGAAATCAAGTAATTGCAGAGTATTTGGTGTCTTGAAGGTGTTCCTAGCCTAAGTACCCATCTCTTGTTCATGTCAAGGGTGCCATACCTAATGAGGCCATTAGGTTTGTGAAGCTTGTGTTGAGTTGGAGGTGCAGGATTGGGTTGGAGACAAACTCATGTTAGTAACCATTGAAGGTTGAATGTATCTTTCCTAGGGTGTTTTGTGGATGAACTAAAATAATTTGTTGTTTACTCATTTGCAAATTACAGAGCAGCAGCAATTATTTGGGTTTAGGCCTAGTGAAGGGCTAAAACTGGGTTTTTGTATCATCTGATGAGTTGAGGGCTTAGTAACCTTGGGGACATGCTATTTGAAGTTGTTTGATGTGTGTGGAGGTGGAGGAAACACCTAGTTAAGGTGAAGTCAAGTTTGGAGCACAAATTGGGTAAGCACTTATATTATGTTTTCCCTATAAATTTTATTCTAGGTACAACTCCCTTTTATAGATATTTAATGAATTTCCTTTTCTAAAATAAACACTTACAAATGCTTTTGACCTGAAAGAAAATAAGGCTCAATACATTCATGCATCAATATATTCCAACTTCCATAGGTGAGGTGTCATTCTTCATGGCTTTGATGTAGTCTCCTCTTTCCCATTGAAAAGATGTTTTTCCATACTTCGATACTTATGATTCCTATGGAGGAAGTGTCTACACTCATCAAACACCTACCTTCCTAAACTTTTTGAATGATGAGATTTCATCTTTGGACCACAAACTGGACATGCAAATTTTCCCTTTGTTTGAAGACCTACAAGATAATGATATAATTGGATTATTAAATATGTTGATTTTTATAATTAGAATTATCATGCACAACTTGAATTCACTATAACATACCACAAAAATGTGTTAGCCCTGGGGCATCATGTATTGTCCATGCAAGTATTGCATGTAATTTAAATTGTCTTTGTCCTATTGGTCTAGACACGTCATACATAGTGACACCATTCCATAACTCCACCAACTCATCGATAAGAGGCTCAATATATACATTCATATCTTTAACTTGATATTTACCTACTTGAATGAACAGTAACATTACATAATTATTGTGACCATTTTACTGCAAGATTTGTAAGTACATGTAAATTAATAACTATCAAATGATAAAATACCTAGAACAATCATTGCCAACATAATGTGCTCCCTCTTTATTGACATCCACGGAGGAATGTTATTGTTGATAACAAAAACAGGCCACACCGAGTAAATAGATCTCATCTCTCCAAATGGATTGACACCGTCCGCTGCCAATGAAAGCCTAAGATTACGAGGTTCTTCTTTGAAGTGTTGCCACTTTTCCTCTATGTGCATAAATGCCAAACCATCCACAGGGATTCAAATAATGTCATCTCGACTTCTATTGCGTGCATGGTAATCCATAAATTGTGCCAAGCTACTACAACTAAATAATTGTCGCATCCATGGAATAATGGAGATGTAATGAAGAACCTTGTGAGGCACCTTTTTTGTTATTCGATCTGTTCGATATCTACTCGTATGACATACAGGGCATTGTGTTACAAATTCATGTTCTTTATAATATATAATATGATCATTGGGACAAGCATGTATTGCTTGATACTCCATTCCAATATCTTTCATAACAGTAGATAATTCTTGATATGAGTGAGGTAGAATATTTGATGGTGGTAACAAAAACTCGCCTAGCAATCTACAGCAAAAAATACAAGTTGTTAATATAAACAATATTAGTGGTACATTATTCACCCTTTGTTAACTATGAAGACATATATGACATACCTTAACATACGTGACATTGTTATGTTGGATAAACCATTCATAACCTTCAAGTTCAACAACAACATTACAGCAAAGAGAAGAGTTGTTTGGGAGTCTTTGTATAGGGGCTCGTATGCCATCTCAAGTAGAGGTACATTGAGGCTATCATCATCATCATGATTAGATACGCTTGGACTAAATGTGTCATGGATCAATGTATTTATACCATCATCTTCAATTGTGTTTTCTGGCACATGATCATCATCTTCCATGGGATCATTATCTTCACCTTGGATATTTGCACCTCTGTGTTCCTCCACTTTGAAAACCATATTCTTCAGATTGTTGTGGTTGATATCATGTACTTCCCTGGGGAGATCAACCTATATAAAATTGATTAACATAAATAAACCATGATCATCAACTCATCATCAAGTGATTTCATATGTATATAAATTGTTAAAATGATATAATGAACAACTTACCAGTGGATGATAGTCATGCCCCCCTTCAATGTGACCATTCTCCCTATAATGTCTCTTAACTGTTTTGATTAGTAGTCTTCTACAGTTTAAGCCCTTACAAATTTTGCAGGGACAATAACATTTTCCATCACCTTTTCTTTTCAAGTTAGACCACAATATAGCAATTGTCTCCCTATTTTGTTCTTCACTTATATTATCTGACATTATCATTCTTCGCAGGAAGCAAAAATTGGGCTATGAAAACTTTGGTCTACAACTTTCACAAACTAAGCAAAACTATCGAAAGTACACAAATCTTCTTAGACCTAGTTAAATACTTTAATATTTTAAAAATACTTTCTTTGACTTTATTCCTAAGACATTTAACCCAATCACCTTTTATAACATTCAGTCAATTGCTCTAGGCAAATTTGTGGATAAGATTATTTGTAAAACTTTGACCAACCACCTGAAGGTCTTATTTCAAGAGACCTTACAACATTAAGCCACTAAAAGCAATTTCAAAACATATAAGCTAAAAGTCTAGTTAAAATATACATTAGATTAAAAAAAAAACAATTTTCATACCTGAGCACGGCTATAACTCATGCAATGGTCTTCTTGCTTAGCTCTAGAAGCTCTCCAGCAATCAAAACATATAAGCTTTAAGCCCTAACAACAATTTCAAAACATATAAGCTACAAGGCAAGACATTACATGACATGGAAAAAGGAACAAAATTTACAAGCTTTAGCAAGACATATTAAATGACATCATAGTGCTAGAGAGATCACAATTATATGAGTCAAACATAGTCATATAGATTTCATATAGGATTTTGAAGATGATAGTGTTCTAGTTAAAATATACATTAGATTAAAAAATATACAATTTTCATACCTGAGCGCGCGGCTATAACTTGTGCAATGGTCTTCTTGCTTAGCTCTAGAAGCTCTCCAACAATCAAAACATATAAGCTACAAGGCCTCCCGGCAATTTCAAAACATATAAGCTACAAGGAAAGACATATTACATGACATGGCAAAAGGAACAAAATTTACAAGCTTTAGCAAGACATATTAAATGACATCATAGTGCTAGAGAGATCACAATTATATGAGTCAAACATAGTCATATAGATTTCATAAGTGGTGGTGAACCATAAGAAGTTACACCTATGGGAAGAAAAAGTAGGTATACCAAATATGTACATGCACTAAAACCTACAACTAAGGATAGGCAAGCTTTAATTGTAGCCGATACGGAGACTGTTCTAATCAATGATGTACATGTGCCTTATGCTGCAGGCTTCTTAGTGGTTAAGCTAGGTGAAGATGTTGGTGCCAAGCCAGATTATGCCTTTGAAACATATTTTAGTGAAGATCACATATTTATACCTGAATTTGAAAAGAGGAGTAATCGAATGTTGTTCGACTTTATAGAGCATTTAGCAGTGGTTGCTGCTCAACATAAGATTTGATCTGTTTACTTCCATAACTTCTCACAATTCGATGGTATTATCTTAATGAAATATTATGCTACTCAAGGTGATAAGTATACCATCAAACCTATGATGAGAAACCTTAAGCTTTACGAATTAGCAGTGTATCGTGGAAAGGATAATAAAATGAAAAAGTTGTACAGTCTAAAGGATTCATACACTTTGCTCCCTAGTAGTCTGGATACATTGGCTAAGACTTTATGTAAGAAATTAGGTCCTAAAGGATCCATCCCATATCCTATAATGATGTAATGTTTGAACACATTTATAATGTCCTCAAAGGACTGAATTTCATACTTGTAATGTCCTCAAGGGACTATTAGTTGTTTATGATGGACTAAATGTTGTCCAAGATTCTTTAATGTTTTAAGAAGTCTAGAATGGGTTAAGGGATAGGTTTAAGGCAATAGGAACCTTATAGAAAAGAGTTTAATGTTTAATAAAACCATTGTATGGTTTTTCAAATTCAAACATTTGAATACAATTGGCTAGTTTAGGTTGTCGAGGGAAGTTAGAGTTTAGTTGTAGTTTGTTTTGTTTAATGAATTATCCTCAACTCAATGACAAGTTGGTTGAGATAGTTTCATAACTTATTTAATCTTGTGGAATCTCTGTTATGTGATAGTGAATGAGACTGGTGTGGGGGTTTTGTAACAGTGGTGAATAAAAACTCATCAATATACTATTCTTTCATTTTGAAAGATTGTATCAATTGAGATTCATATGAATTAATAGAGTCCCTTTATCTGTTTCAATTGCTATTTGATGAATCACATTGTGTTAAAGTTGTTGTTGCGCTGGTGTGTAAACTGGTGAAGAATAAAACAACTCTGTTATCTACTATCCGACTCATTGCTATGTTTCAAATTTGATTGATTTGGATTTCCTAATGCATTGACAGGGGTTTAGTAACCATCTACATTTCTAATTGATGTTTTCCAAATTATGTTAAAGCCACTGTCACGCCAGTTGTAGACCAGTGATCTTTTGTTTTAATTATTTTGTTACTGCAGTAGGTTTTTTAAGGAAATGAGAACCATTTCATGAGTATGGAGGCCTGATATTCATGGAATGTTAACCTTTTAACATGTATGATATGTTATTGACACTGCATATGCAGAACCGTGTGGGATAAGAGTGATTACAGCCTGAATAGAGAGGAAAAACCAGTGGAAACTGTGGCTAAGGTGTAGCAGTGAGCCATCTACCTAACAAAGGAGATATTTGGTGTTTGGGAATGTCATGTGATGGTGAATCCATCTCTAATTTGTTGCAAGAGTGTGGAGAACTGTGGGAACGAGGAAGCCCTAGATATCAAGGGGTTTGAAGTCACAATTTAGGGGTTTTGATGTTACAGAGCACCGGGGTCTAATTCCTTTGGGAATTGAGAAATTGGAGGCATAAGTAAATACTGTCCAAGAGTTGAGGTCGATAGGACATCTTTGATTGATACTTCCTTTGGAAAACTAGTCAATTTGTGTGCCTTGAAACAGAGCAACTATCATGTTTTGGGTTACTAGCCCAAAGTAACAGTATACAAGATTTTGGTATGTTGTAGAGTTTTGAAAAGGGTATTTTAAAATGTTATCATATTTTCTAGTGTTTTGAGAAAACATAAAGTTATTTCCCTTCCAAGTCTACTGTAGGAATTTTACTAGGCTTTTGAAACAGTTTGAGTGCGTTTTGAGAATTGGGAGTAGTGGGGTTGATTTTGAACTTTGGAGTTCCTTGCATCTAAGTTATTACTAGCCTAAAACACCAAAAGTATCATCTAGGAGTATTGAGAAAAGCCTTGTCAACTCAGGTTCCTAAAGAAATTGAGGTGATTGATAAGCCCAAGTGCCTAGACCTCCGAAATTATCAAACTTTCATTGTGTTTTGAAGACCACCACCCTTCCCTCTGCATCAAGTGTTGGTTTAATTGAAACTCACCAAGTAACCAATGTAACTTACTTCAAAAATTTCAATAATTATTCTTTTAACTCTGTTTCATTTCAGACTTATAAACAGATCTTCACCTTTTTTCAAATAAACACACCTTTCAAATAAACTTATTCAACTTACCAAAATAGTACCAATTATGCTGCTTGTTATGCTAATTGTACCCTTTTGAATTTACTACAACCTTTCCCTCCAATTTTCAATACATAAAGAAAATAAAACAAAGTACTGTTTCTTTGCACTGTGGAAATTCCTCTGTTCTAATTCTCACAACCTACTCCAGCATCTGCAAACATTACCGAGACACAGGCTAATTGATCAGGTTAGCAGGGATCAATCGACAGGCTCTAAAGATGGGTTCTTAGGTGGAGAACCGAACTTGGTTGGAAGATTTCGGAAGCACTTCTTTCAAACTATTAAGGGCATGGTTATAACTTCTACTAGGGCACGGCTGCAGGTATTCCTTTGTTTCCTTGACTGAATACGTTGTGCATATTCAACCATGGATTTTTGTCCTTGAAGCACACTTAACATCTTTTACAATTTTGAGTATTTAATAGAAGAACATACATTACCCTAATTTTTTTTTCAACCAACGGCATAGAATGTCCACGGTGAATTCCCAAATTAGGGCCTACGATTTCATCACGAAATTGACACAATGATGCAAGTTCAATCCGTGTGAGTATCCATAGTTTATTTTTAGATTGAATGCAATACAACTCAACTGAAATTCACATAAACTGAAACCACTTTACATTGCACAAATTAATTCCACATTCGGCTGTACTGAGTTGACTTGGTTTGGAATGATAAATTTATGGTATCGTTAATACATCTATCTATGACTTATAACTATAGAGACCAAAAAGAAATCACTATATCATCACCAAACAACTGCAAACTTATCCATGAATTAAAAGAATACTAATGATAGTTGCTTGCGGAATCTTAACACAGTAGGACTCAAGTATCTACTTGCGTAAACTTCATTCATTAGAAGTGAGATTAGGGAACCCTGTCCTCGAAGTGCCCTCTGTTCGGTGTGTAAAAAATAGAGTGATTTTTTTGAGGAGACTTTGGAACATTTGAGTCTTTATGTCAAGACCGGAGACCCAAACCAGAGAAATGAGGGTGATCGACAACGACTGCAAATGACAATGGCGCTATTGAAAATACAAATGACAACGCTTTTTTTTTTTTTAAAAGCCTTATACCCTGACAACGTCACAATTGTGATGTTGTCAAGTTATAATTCAAAAAAAGAAGGCAAAAACACATAACATCTGCCCGTCGTCGCAAATTGTCGTCGCAATTTCACCCCAAATGTATTAGTGTGAGCTTGTTGAGCTAGAGGTTTAACATTTGAATGCATGAGGTGAGTAATACCACACAAGAGGTTAAAACCTTGATCACTATCATAGAGAACTTTCTTAAGAGCCTCTATAGCTTGAATAGAATCTTGATTATGGTTCTCTTGAATAAGCCAATTACCCATTTTATCAAGTTCAGTTGAAAGTTTTTGAGCTTGTTTAGGAGCAACTCTTAAAGCATCATCCTCATCATGAGATGAGTGAGAAGAGTTTTTATCCATAGTGGGATTGGAATCATGAAGAATCAAATTATCATCTAGGATCCTAAGGAAAGGAGAGGAAGATTTAGGATCAAAGGCACCCATGATTCTATGACTTCTTCTAACCGAAATGTTATAAGTAGGAATAGTAGTAGTAAAGCTCATAAACCAATGTAATGCAAATGAACTAAAATAAGAACACATAAAACATGAATATTGTTGTATTTTTGAAATCTAATTAGCATGCAAGATTTAACATAAAAGAGAAATCTAATACCAACAAAACCAAAAAACACAATAGGGCATCCAATTCCACAAAATAAAGGAGAGTAAGTATGTCGGGTTCACCAAAATGAATGATGAAGGTGAACACACACAATAAGACAAAGGGAAATCTAACACCAAAAAGAAAGAGAGTAAGCTTGTCGGGTTCACCAAAATGAATGATGAAGGTGAACACACACAATAAGACAAAGGGAAATCTAACACCAAAAAGAAAGAGAGTAATCTTGTCGGGCTCACCAAAATGAATGATGTTAAAATGGAATCACCTAATTGAATGTATGTGTAGGGGAAATACGAGATCCACTTCCAAATTCAAATTCCCAAAGGAGAGATCCAAATTGATCAACCAAAAGGTTAATACACAATCGAATCAATCTATGGAGAATATGAAAGACGGAGAAAACCTTATATTTCCTATAGTATAATTGTGCTTGAAATCTAAAATTATTGAAAGGAAAATACTAACCTCAAAATAGGGCAAATCTAGAAAATGCTGATTTCTAATGTCTGTGTAGTTTAGGGAAATTTTGCAACTTGTTTTGGACTAGAAATGTCAAGACGAAGAAAATGCAAAAATCTTTTGTCTTTCTGATAGTAGGTAGTCTTTGACCCTCATAAAAGGTCAAAGGCTACATTCCTATTCAGAAGGTCAAATTTGACCTTGTTCACAGATCTCAAAAGTTTTCTGAAAAGGGTATCCAAATCTAATCTTAGATCCAAAATTTTGCACTTGTACCTGGAAGAAAAAGAGGGTTTTGTTTGTTTGTATGGGGGGTTTGCCTTGGTCAAACCCCAATTTAGGAATTAACCTTGAAATTGAATTGAAATGTAATGTGCATAAACAAAGCAAATGAATTCACCTTGCTTATGTTGAAGTCCTTGTAGAGGATTCGAATCCTCAAATCCACAAGTAGGGATGCTCCAATGGATGTAGAATGAATGTAGGATGTCTCAAATCAATGGAATTTGATCTTCAACACCAATCTTGAATAGATCTTTTCATATGATGAGGCTTGGATGAATGTAGAAGGATGGATCTTCAAGGGGTCTCCAAAGAGATTGAATCCTTTAATAGCTAATAATGGATCTCCTTGATGGATGAATGATTGAATGCTTGAATTCACTTGCTTGCACTTGAGAGCTTGAGAGATTTCTTGGTGAGAATGATATATCAACTGCTTGATTATGGATGGAGAAAATGAGAGAGGAAGGCCTCCTTTTATAGTGAACTAGGGCATAATCTTCTAGAGGGGCCACCTTGGAGAATTAAATCCCAATTAGGTCCTAACCTTTAGAAATATACCTATATTAAATGCAATTTAAGGATTTACCATTTTGAAACCCGAAATGGCCAACTCGGAGGTGGGAAAAAGAATCTTTCCGAAACCCGATGCCCGAAAATTAGAAAAACTTAAAATTTGGACTGTGGGTCAGGGACGAGGTCGACTGTACCCTAGGTCAGGGTCAAGGTCGACCCTGACCTAGGTCAGAGTTGAGGTCAAATTTGACCCTCAAGGTCAAATTTAACCTTGAGGTAAAAAACCTCAGGACCCCAGCCCATAATACCAGGAAATGCAGATATGAAGTGAAAAACGAGTGCAGAGGGAAGCAGAACAGGGTGAAAAGCTAGATTCATGCAAAGACCCAATCAAGGTGCTTAACATGACCCTAGACCACTTACTCAAAGGTCTAAATGCTCTTATCATGGAAGTGCTTCCATTTTAAGATGATATAGGAAGATTCAAGGCCAGTAAGTACTCCCATGGCTACTGGACAAAAGTTGTCTAAGAATGATGATGTTGCAGAAGGAAACTAGACTTTGTACAGTTCTATGATTGGAAAGCTACAGTATGTTGTACATAGCAGACTAGATATTTCTTTAGCTATTGGGATTGTGGCAAGATTCTCTGCCAATTCGAAGGAAACTCACATGATGGTTGTCAAAAGGATAATGAGATATTTGAAAGGGACTACTGACTATGGATTGTACTACAAGAAGCATGAAAAGTTTGAATTGAGAGTGTATACTAATGCTGATTGGGTGGGAAATATGGATGACATAAAGAGTACTAGTGGTGGAGCTTTCTTTCTTGGATAGAGATTAGTTTCCTGGACAAGCAAGAAACAAAATTGCATTTCCTAATCTACTACTGAAGCCGAGTATGTGGCTGCAGCTGTGAACTGTTCAAATTTGGTATGGATAAAGCAATTGTTGGTAGGCATGAAAGAAGAGATCACTGAACCAGTTGTCATTTTCTGTGACAACACAAGTTCTATCAACATCTCTAAGAATCCAGTGATGCACACAAAGACCAAACACATTACAATCAAGTATCATTACTTGAGGGAACTGGTACAAGATAAAGAGGTCCAAATAGAATATGTGAATACAAAGGAACAACTAGAAAACATATTCACTAAAGATTTACCTAAAGAAGCTCATGAATATCTGAGAGGTCAATTAGGGATCCTTCCCCTAACTGAGGCTGCCTAGTCAAGCTAGGACCACTGCATCAAATGTGCTGCAAAGAGTATTTGACAAGTTGATGCAGAGACAGGTCACACTTTAGGAGCAGCCTAGAGTTGTGAAAAGTATAGCAAAGCAAGGAATCAGTTATAAGAAAAGATGACAGAGGGAGAAATATTGTTACTAAACTAAAAATTTGATATCTACATCTGTAGGATGTATGTTTTAGTTGCTGCTTTCACATTTTTGTCAAAGAGGGAGATGATCACAGATGAATACACAGAATAAAATTTTCATGGAAGATCAAGTAAGAGGGAGAGATTCAGTGGATGGTCATACAAGCATGGGTAATTGATTCTATATCAGAATGAAGCTAAGGATATTATAAATATTTTTGATGGATAGATAAGTTTTGGATTGGTTGGTAATTCATGTGATATTCATATGGTGTTTCCATCAATGCCAAAGAGGGAGATTGTTGGAAACTGCAATTGAAGCAATTGTTGTATTGTCATTGATGTCAAACCTTAACTGGTAAGACTGTTGCTATTTAAGAAAGTACTATATCTAGTTGATTGTTGTGAAGGGGAAAGGCAAGGTTGGTAACAATAGCACCTAAGGAAAGGTTGAGTTATCTTGATATTTCAATGAGTACTTGATTATGTGGCACAATGATAAGATAATGTAATGCTTATCTAAGTAAGAATGAAGACTAAATAGGTAGGCTTAACTGAGCAAAAGTGAAGAAATCTAGTTTAAGCCAAGTGATGTTAGTGTCGACCGAGCTAGTATATGTTGAGTAAATTCAATGTTGACCGAACCTCAGTTAATTGTCAAGGAAGACAATATTAGCCGAGGAAATGGTTTTTGAGGTGACCGAGATTTTTAATGAAGACCAAGGAGTTGAACACTGTATTGACCGAGTGTCAGTAATTTACATTTGAGGAAGAATTCAAATTTCCAGCTGATATCATTGAATTCTTGGATTATGTAAAATGTGTTGACTTTATTTATTGATTGTACAAAAGCATTTAATGCACTGTAAAATATTTTATTGTAAATCTATTAAGAGATTTGAGATATTTCTAGAAGGATAGTTGAAGAACATAAAGTTGGAAGGATTTGATGAATCTGACCTAACCCTAAGATCTACGAAGGAGATTAAGTGGAAAAAGATGTATTGACCTAGTTGAGGAAGTATTAAGGAAACCTAAGCATGAGGTTAATAGAGGAGAGGATGTTGGAAGTGTTGTTGATGTTATTGACTGTACATGCAGAGAAGGCTGAAGGAGAAGTGTTGTGACTGCTTGAAGAGATTTTTGAGCAGATCAACGATGGTGATGGTAAAGGTTCACAATCAGTAAGCCAACATATGTGTATGAAATCAAATCTGATATTTGCAAAGTGAGTTGTATGTTTTTCAGATCAATATTATTGTTACTTTCTAACCATTGTATCAGTCAAAATCCTTTTAACAAAGGTTGACCTAACAATCATTTGTATAAATCCTTTGAACAAGGTTGCATTCTAATGGAGTGTATGTAAGTCCTATAACAAGGGGCACTTTTAATAGAGTGGTTTAAATCCTTTAATTGGGTCACACCTAACAGTGTGTTTGTAACCTTTGACAGGGTTGACTTTTCACTGAGCTCACTCCAGAAGAGTGAACATAATAGTAACATGTTACAAAGTGGTTTTTCCCAAATTGGGTTTCCACTATAAATCTTGGTGTTAATACTTGTGTGAATGTTTTGGTTTGAACATTTCTGTGTTTTACAAGTTATATACTATTGGATAAGTGGACTGCACTATTATATGTTTTTGTTATGCAATTAGTAATGACCAAGTAGTTGTTGGTTATTGGGTCTGATTAGTTGAAGAGTTTTAAAGTTTGTTTTATACATCTAAACCTAAGAAAAACTGATTCACCCCCCCTCTTTGTTGTTCTAAATCATATTAACATACACCTACACCTGCTGAGCTGGGATAGGGATAGTGTATGCTTTCTCACATGTTCTCAGAGATGCATGAGATAGTGTATCATGAGAGAAAGTCTTTTACTTCAGGAGCACTTGTTCTTTAGATCTTGGCATGGGAGCACATTCCCATTTGTAGGCCTATATGCGGAGAGGAGAGGTGACCATAGGTGCCTCTAATTTATAGATATTCAGGCTATGTTACACAGGTTTGGATGAGCCATACTGATTACTGGAGGCATTTCCTTGATGACATGAACTTTGTTATATGGAGACCATACTTACAGGTGGAGGCATGGCCGACTACTCATGCTTAGTTTGGGTACTTTTGTCAGAGCAGGGTACTGATAGGTCATTCCACTACTGTCATTTTGCATTTCTTGATCACACGGGTATGGAGACAAGATAGAATCATTCAGTATGCACCTCTGGACTATGCCACTTATGCGCGGTTGGTCTGAGAGATGGGACTAGGATGGACTGCTTGCTTATCATATGCTTTGTGCAGTCAGGAGTATAGCGTGTACCAATTGAGAGACTGGGATTATCGACCACAAGTCACTGATGCAAGGGTCACTAATGCTTTTGTTGCTTGGTTGGATGAGTACCCCATGTAGAGATTTTCTAATCCTACAGAGCTAATTCCTACCATGGAGGATGTTCAGGATGTGATAGGTGCACCGATGGGTAAAGGCCAGAGATGCTGAGATGTACAAATTTTGGTGATGCAACCTACACCACTGAGACCTAGAGTAGTTGTCACTCCACAAAGACCAGCGGGACAGATGAGACCACCTCACCCTCAAAGTTCTACAACAGGCCGACCTACAGTTCTTTAGAGGAGATCTACTAGAGGACAGAGTGGCACATTGGGTAGTGTTGGTAGCACAAATGAGGGGAAAAGCAGGATGAAGGTGGTGGTGAGGATACATAGGCTGATCCCGATTTTGATTTGGAAGCTGAGGTCAAACATCGCAAGGTGTGCAGAGAAGAGGTTACTAATCAATCTGAGGATACAAAGATGCCAACAGCTGAGATAGATATTGGACTAAGGCAGACTCAGGATATTATCAAGTGACTCAGGCTGCAAATTAGAGATTTGAGGTTGAAGAGCATGAAATTTGAGATACAATTGAAGGATTCTGAGAGGCAATGCTTAGAGCGGGAGGTAGATGTTAGACAACTGTAGGCATAGGTTATACGTCAAACTAGCTGGGCTTCTTATTATGTTTTTGCATACTATGCAACTGTACTTGGCACGCATAGAGTACCTACTTACTCTCAGTACATGATTGCCTTTTAAGGAGCCAGAGCACCATGGGCTGCCACCACCAAATGCACCTAACCCACCACCACCAGATGTAGAGGACCATGTAGACAACTGATCTTTCCTATATTCTCTGATTTTTATCATTTTATCCATATACATTGATCTATTCGGATAGCTCTGAGGAGCCCATTCTTTTGTATCTTGTGCCAGTAGTGCACCCTTGACTATTCTAAGTTGATGACATATATGAGATCAATTTTTTTTATTATGACTTCATGTGTACTTGTCATTTTGGTTTATGATGATATATCATGTGATGTAAATGTGTGAAAATGCTTTGATTAGTGTAGCATGTATGGATTATGCAATGCAATGTTTTCTTTCAAATGTATGGATTATGCAATATAGTTGATTATGGATTATGGAAATGTATGATCTGTTGATGCTTTATGGATGTACATGTATGTAATGCAATGAATGTAATGGAATGACTATGATATGAAATGTGAATGCAGTGATACACATGATATATTTTGTAGGTATTGATGAAGACAAGTACTTGTTCATTTGTCAAAAAGGATGTTTAACCCAGGATGGTGACTGCTTGCAGATCTGTGAAGAGACCTTCATGTGAGACTTAGTCCTTGTGTCATGTTTAGCGAAGTCTTTGAGAATCGTTTAAGTGTTCAAGTTGATTTGGTGATCATGAGATAAATGCAATCATGCGAAGTGCAAAGTGACATGCAAACCTAAGACCTAGGACTTAGTCACTGATCATGTGTCAGTTATTTTCATCACTGAATATTTTATTAGGTAACCGAATAGATCAATACAATTTCCACTAGTTAGGAAACCATGAACATATGAATATTGATTTTTACATAAAAATTTAATACAACACCCACTAGCTAAACAACCATGGACATATGAATATGGACTTTTTGTCAGAATGTTAGATTAGATATAAGCACCAAGGCATAAACGTCAGGATGACCTAAATATCATGTCCATTTTAATATTATAATTTGTATAAGCATCAAAACATAAATGTTGTGATGACCTAAATATGCCTTGTGTAAAAACACACCAAGCAGTCAAGAGATCCACTGTGAATTACCTGCAGTGACCCTTTATCGTTCACATCCTTGGGTAAGATCACATTTCACAGTAGGAGTAAGAACTCACTCAAAAATAGAAAATAGTTAGATCAAACTTCCTTGAAGAATCTGAGTATCAATGGTCAAGGTACACATGGCACTCCAATACGTGATGGAGGCTCTTACAGATGGACACCAATTCAATCTAGAAGTTACAAAGTTGTTATGTTTTTGCTCAAAGTAGAAAATAAAGCAAAGATGATGCCCCCAGTCATCACTTTCTAAATCCGATAAAGGACATCATCGAAGAGCTCAAAGGAACAAAATATGTAGAAATCTCAATGCAAATTAGTAAGCATACAAGGAGATAAAAGCAGTGAAGAAAAGATGGTTTTCAGTTTTATTATTGATGTTCATTTGTGTTTGATTGCAAAATCCTTTTTGGTAAGGAGACAGACACACTGACTCAGATGTAGCTTCAAAGGACTCTAACTCAATGTGACTCATCTTAAGGTATACTGGAGACCATAGGATATGGCATCGATTGCCCCTAAGTTTGAAACATTGATAGGATACAGACATATTTGCCAATTGGTGTATAAATTGACTTTATTGAAAACAAGATGCATAAATAAACTAAAGCAGGACCGAAAGTTGGGAAAGACCAAGATTGCACTGATAGATGGAGTGTTTTGAACAAGTGGCACCCGTTTGCTGAGTTTTCACCATCTTGGCAGAGATTCTATTTTTTCTACCCAGGCACCTGTTTCCAGATTTTCACCAAGGCACTTTTTCTTGTTTTTCATTTTTTTTTGTATTTTTCATCTTTTCAATTTTTTTTGTACTTTTCCATTTTTTTTATTTTTTTTTGTGAATCATCAAGGCACCTATTGCTAGTTTTTCACCAAGATGTTCATTTTTTCAAGACTTTTTCTGATTTTTATGATTTTTTTAGGACATTTTACCATAGACTGAATGCCTTAGGCATAGAATTTCTTCAGATGGAGAACGTTGATTGGTTCACAAAGCTCTTCTCCGTTAGTCATTGAGAGTTGATAAGCTCTAGAGCCAAAAGTAGTAGTGATAATGAAGGGACCCATCCAGTTGGGTTCAAACTTCCCCTTGCGCTCTTGATGTGATTGATTTTTAGGATTCTCTCTCAAGACTAGATCGCCAACCTGAAATTCTCCGTCTCTGACTTTCTTGTTGTAGCCTCTAGACATTATTTTCTGATATACTCTGAGATGATCATATGTTGCTTGTCTGCACTCATCTAGTAGTTCAAGTTCTTGTAACCTAGACACTCTGTAGTCATCATCAGTTACTAGACCATGCATTCTAGTTCTTAGTGATGGGATTTCAACCTCAATAGGTAGTACTGCTTCAGAACCATAAACTAAAGCGAATGGTGTAGCCCCAGTGGGCATTCTAATACTTGTTCTTTAGGCCCAGAGAGCTAGATTGATCATGAGATGATAGTCTCTTCCTATTTTATTAACTGTATGATGCAAGATTTTCAACAAATTCTTGTTGGATGCCTCTTCTTGTCCATTCCCTTGAGGATAATAAATAGATGACCAATGCTATTTTATCTTAAATTTTGAGCATAAGGAATCTAGGTCCTTGTTCTTGAATTGACCACCATTATCTATGACTATTGAATGTGGAATCCCATACCGACATATGATATAGTTCAGAATGAACATAGAGATTTGCTTGCCAGATGCTTGAGTCAAAGGGACTGCTTCTACCCATTTTGTAAAATAGTCTGTAGCTGTAATGATATGGGTATGTCCATTAGAAGAATGTGGATAAATAGAACCTATGAGATCAAATGCCCATTGTTGAAAATGCCATTTTGTAGTAAAGGGAATTAGATCTCTCCCTGCTACATGAATCAAGTTTCCATGTACTTGGCATTTTTGACAGTTCTTAGCATATTTGATAGCCTCTTTTTCCATTTCATGCCAATAGTACCCAGCCCTAATAAGTTTTCAAGCTAGTGTTAAACCATTGGAATGTGATCCACATATACTGTCGTGGACTTCCTCTAATGCATGTTGAGACTCCTCACATTCTAAACATCTCAGAAGTGTACCATCTAGACCTCATTTGTATAGATCATTACCAATGATAACATATCGGGATGTGTTTTGAATAAGGTATCATTTCTAATGGTGGTTGAAGGTATTAGGAATGATTTGGTCTTGAAGGTAGGAGAAAAGGTGTTTGTATCTAGAAGAATCATGATCAACAACAGTGCAAATCATGCAAGTTTCAGGGGAATCATATATAGGAAATGAAAATGCTTCCACTAGGAACTTGTAGCGTAGCTCATGTTCAGGCTGCTATAGTAGAGATGATAGCATTTCCATAGCATCAATAACCTTGTTCTCCATTCTAGGAATTTGTTCAAACATGATAGATATGAAATATTTCTTTAAGTCATCTACCATGCATTTGTATGGAACAAGTTTCTCATATTTTATTTGGTACACATCATTGACTTGGTGTATGACTAGTTGTGAGTCTCCATGAATGTGCAACTCTGTTACTCACCACTCAATTGCTACCTTCATGCCATTAAGTAGAGCTTCATATTCAACAATATTGTTTGTGTAAGGAAATTTGATTCTGAATGCTTTAGGTATTGAATAACATTATGGTGTTATGAATAATATGCCTACTCCAGATCTATTCTGTGTGTAAGATCCATCAAAGAAAATACGCCATGTCCTAGAAGTTATGTGCATGATGGACCAATCAAGAAATTCCATCTATAATGGTGTATCATCAAACATTGGTGCCTCAACTAACTGATCTGCAATGACTTGTCCTTTGATTTCTTTTCTTTCAACATATTTGATATCAAATTCACTCAATAGCATCACCCATTTAGATAATCTACCTATGAGGGAAGCTTTTGTTAGTAGGTACTTTAGTGGATGAATCTTAGCTATCAATTATGTTGTATGAGCTAACATGTAATGTCTCAATTTCTACGATGCAAAGAATGTAGCTAGACAAGCTTTCTTAATCATTGAATAGTTCTTCTCATATTCTACCAATGTTTAGATGATGTAGTAAATGGCTCTTTCCTTATTATTTTCATCATGTTGTTCTAGTAATGCCTCCAGTGATGTATTTGTGGTAGAGACATACAAGATCAATGGCTCCCCTTGAATAGGAGGAGGATTTGATAGATATTTCTTGATGTGGTTGAAATTCTTTTCACAATCCTTGTTCCATGCAAAAGTCACACCTTTATGTAATGTTTTTGTGAAAGGTTGTGAGATATCTGCTAGCTGAGATATGAAATGTCTAATTGATTTCACTATTCGTTGTAAATTTCTCATCTGACTGATATTCTTAGGAGGTTTCATCTCCATGATAACTTTGACTTTAGCAGGATCTACTTTAATGCCTTTCTTTGAAATAATGTATCCTAAGAGATTTCCAAAAGTGACACAAAAAGCACACTTTTTAGGGTTCAGTCTTAGACTAAACTTCTCCATTCTATCTAGAATTTTGCTCAAATCATTCAAATACTCTAATCTTATCATAGACTTAGCTAAGGTGTCATCAACATAGTCTTCTATGGTTCAATGCATCATGTCATGAAAGATAGATGTCATAGCTCGTTGATATGTAGCACGATCATTCTTAAGGCCAAATGGCATTATGTTCCAACAAAAGGTACCCCATGCACATGTAAAAGTTGTTTTCTCTTGATCTTCTAGAGCAATTTTAATTTGGTTGTCTCCAGAGAAACCATCCATTAAGGAATACATCTCAAAGCCCGCAGTCATGTCCATTATCATATCGATGTTTGGTAGTGGAAAGACATCCTTAGGGAATGCTTTGTTTACATCTATGAAATCCATGCATACTCTTATAGATTTGTCCAATTTTGATACTGGAACAATGTCGAAGATCCATTCTGCATAATCTGACTCGGATAAATCTGTCTTTTAGTAACTTCTCTAGCTCAACTTTGACTAGGAGTGCAACATGAGGATGCATCTTTCACAATTTTTGTCTAACGGGTTTAATTCCTAGAGTTATAGAAAGATGATTCATTATAAGATTTAGATCTAACCCTGGTATATTTGAATACTTCCATGCAAAGTTGATCTTGTTTTCTATCAAGAAAGTAGTGAATGCTTGCTTTTCTTCCTCTGATAGGGATTGTGCTACATGAATTAGTTGTGGTTCCTCTAGTGTACCCAAGTTGATAGACTAAGTGGGTTCTATTAGTACTAGAGATCTTTACTATAAATGACTCAGAAGTTCATGAAATATCTCATCCTTAGGCACCTTAGAGAGGTTTTCACCTTCAAATACATATTTTTCTTCTACTATTTTAGGTTTTGAGATTGCCACATAGTGGTTTTCACCCTCAGAACTCTTTTTCTTTTTATTGTTATTTTTCTGACTGAGATATTTGATATCTGACTCTATCATGCTAATGATAGGTTCACTAATGGAATCTGATGTAGGAGCATCCTAGGTGTAAGGGCAATCTTGCATCACCCAAAAATATTTCTAGTTTTGTTTTCAATAAGCGCTATCTTGTGCAGAGCTGCTATTTATGGAAACTTGCTATTTTTAGTAAGTTGGTCATCCGATCTCAGAATATTTTTATTTCTTCCTTGGAGGTTCATTTTGGTCATATCAGCCTACCAGTAAAGTTTCATAGCTAGATCAAGTCTGATTTTGAAGATATTGAAAATTTTTGGTTTTGGAAACAAGGTACAAAAATTTTGAACTCAATTTTGAAGGCTTTAGAGGCCCTGGGTGAGGTTTAATTTTTGAATGAATAAAGCTTGCTTAGTTCAGGCATTGTAGAGCTCCTTGTGCCCTTTTTGAATTGGGGTCATAACAGTCAATCGGGTCAATTGGCGATGACTTATGGTCTTCAGAAGTTGGGCCACCTCAAATGGCGGAAAATGATTTTCCTTCAAAAATTTTGTTTGGGTTTCAAAACTTATTTTGAGCCCACTTTGATGTAATAAATTTTAAAATAAAATAATTCTAAGTTTGGTCGGCCCTAAAAGGCTAAATTTCTGGAACCTTCTCGAACGGTGGAAATTACCTATATAAGGAAGGCCCATAGTGTTGTCTTAGGTAGTTCGGGACAGTTCTAGGTAGTAGATCTGGGTATTGATTTGAGGATTTGTCCTACATAATATTGTAAGGGAATGCCCATGTGGCTTTGCATATTGTAATTCTGATAGTTTGTAATTCCACATTTGTGGAGATAATAAGAAGCCAATTTTCTGTTCTTGCATATTGTTGTTGTTTCTCTAGTTTTGTTATGTGTTTATGGTATTAAGGGGAGCACCCTTCATCAAGTGGTATCAAAGTGATAGTTCCTGAGTGTGTAAATAGATCATTGACTATGAGGTAGTTTGCACTAGGACAGTGGGTTAGGGTTTCTATGTAAACAGATCATTGACTGTGAGGCAGTTTGCACCATGACCATGGTTAGGGTTTTAGCGATAAGCGTGCAAATGCCTCCATAAAGAGAACATGGTGAAAGAGCTGGTGTTGTAACACCTGAGGTTAGGGAACTGTAGAGACACGTGCAAACATTGCAAGAGGAGATTCACAAAGAAATGAATCTTAATGTCAAAGATGAAAGCGAGGATGAAGCTGAAGAAGAAGATCAAGAAAAAGAAGGCAAAGTTCTGAACCAAGAGGAAGAAAGACTTTTCTGAGCCATCTCAAAGATCAGGAAAAGACCTAAGATTGAGGTTCCTACATTTTTAGGAAATCTTAACCTAGAGTAGTTGATCAATTAGATAAATGAATGTGAAGAATATTTTAAATATGAAGATATTGAGGATCCTGATAGGGTCAAATTCGCAAAGGCTAGACTGAAAGGTCATGCAAAGATCTAGTGGCAAGACATTCAATTGGAGTGAAATAGAAGAGGGAAAGATAAAATCACAAGGTGGGATCAGATGGTGGATAAATTGAAGTGACAGTTCATTCATGTTGATTATGAGCTTGACCTACTGAAGAAAATGGAAAGTTTGAAGCAAGCAGGAAGATCTGTTCAGGAGTATACAAAGGAGTTCTATTGAATCCTCATTAGAGAAAGCTAAGCAGAAGTGGATAAGGAGAAAGTTGTCTGTTACCTTATTGGGTTGAGGCCGAGCATTCTGGAAGAATTGAATTTGGTTCGAATGAACAATATTGAAGAAGCATACTAGATTGCCCTAAAAGTAGAGGAAAAGCTAGACAAGAAGTTTGAGAGCAGAGAAAGTTGAAGAGGTCATGATAGAAGATTTGGTGGATGGTCATATAGAGATCGAAATGAAGATTCGAAAAAGTAGGATGATGCTAGTAATAGTAAGAATCAGAGAGGAGATAATTTCAATCATTTCCACAATCAGAATAATAGAGATCAGAGAGGAAGAGGAAGAGACCAAGGATCTGGAAAAGGAGGCTTCTGTGGAACATGTTTTCACTATGGAGAAGAAGGTCATAGGGCATTTGAATGTCCTCAATGCCAAGGAAGGATATATAGGAGGAACAAAGGCCAAGCTAGAGTTGCACATGTAGATGAAGATGCCAGATCATCAAATTTTGAAGATGTTGAAAGAGGAGAAACGTTGATTAATAGAAGAGTCCTGTTGAGTGCTGAGAATGAACCTGAACAAAGGAGGAGCCTATTTCGCACTAGGTGCAAGTGTGAGGGTAAGTGTTGTGATGTGATTATTGATAGTGGTAATACTGATAATTTGGTGTCAGAAGAGATGGTGACAAAGTTGAAGCTCAAGAGGTAGAAACATCCACATCCATATCGGGTCGCCTAGGTGCAGGATGACCACAAGGTCATGGTCAGTGAACAGTGCCTAGTGAAGTTCAAGATTGGCGAGTACCAAGATGAGGTACTATGTGATATCATATCTATGGATGCATGTCATATGTTGTTGGGTAGACCTTGGTAGTTTGAAAAGGGTGTTGTACATAATGGTCATGTGAATACCTACTCCCTGATAAAGGATGGAGTGCGACATAAGCTAAAACCATTAAAGAAAATAGAAGAAAATGTATGTGGTAATGCAAGAATAACTTTTGTTGGTAGAGGAAATTTCTTAGATGGTATGCGGCATGAGCATATGTGTTTTACCTTAATTTCAAAGGCTGGGAAAGAGGAAGTAGACAATGTACCTATAGAAGTTGTAGAATTATTGAATGAGTTTCAGGATATTGTACCCGATAATGTCCCTGATGGATTACCCCCAGTAAGAAACATCAGTCATCGGATGGACTTGATTCTAGGAGCCAGTTTGCCAAATAAGGTAGCACATAGAATGACACTAGCAAAAAGTGAAGAGTTGAAGATAGATTTAAAGTTTAGTTCATCACATCATCCACAGATTTTATATGGAAGTAGTCCCACAAAAGCATCTCAGTTGAGGAAGATAGATAAAGGAGAGATAAGTAGTGTTGAAACTAAGGATTTTGCAGAACATTTGAAGAACATCCATGAGGAGGTGAGGAAGCATATTACCAAGATGAATGTGTAGTATAAGGCTAAGGTAGATGAGAAAAGGAAGCATAAGGCATTTTAGGTTGGAGATGAAGTCATGGTTCATTTGCGGAAGGTGTGATTTCTAGTTGGTACATATCAAAAGTTGAAAATGAAGAAATTTGGGTCATGTAAGATACTGAAGAACCATGATTTAGGAAATGTCTATGAGGTAGAATTGTCTATTGAGATGAATATTTGACCAATGTTTAACATTTCAGATTTGATGGAGTATCATAAGGGAGGTGTTGAAGATAAGATAACAATAGCACAGTGGAGTATTCCAGCAACTATTTCAGCTACCAAGGAGATTGAGGACATACTGGATAGTTATGTTGGTAGAAGCACAAGGAACATGACATATGAAGAATATTTGGTCAAATGGAAAGGATGACCTATTGAAGATTCATCATGGCTAACAAGGGAGGAGGTTGATCGCCTTGGTTTTCCTCTCCACACCTGAGTCGTGACAGGGTCACTTCTCAAATTACCCCAAGTGTATGATGCAGGAGCATCTTGGGTGTAAGAGCAATCTTCCATCACCCAAAAATATTTCTAGTTTTGTTTTCAATAAGGGCTATCTTATGCAGAGCTGCTATTTATGGAAACTTGCTATTTTTTGGAAGTTGGTCATCCAATCTCATAATTTTCTGATTTCTTCCTTGGAGGTTCATTTTGGTCATATCAGCCTGCCAATAAAGTTTCATAGCCAGATCAATTCTGGTTTTGAAGATATTGAAAATTTTTGGTTTTGAAAATAGGGTACAGAAACTTTGAACTCAGTTCTAAAGGCTTTAGAGGCCCCGGATGAAGTAAAATTTTCAGATGAATGAAGCTTTCTTGATTGAAGCATTGTAGAGCTCCTCGCGCCCTTTCTGAATTGGGGTCATAATAGTCAATAGGGTCAACTGGCGATGACTTATGGTCTTCAAAATTTGGGTCACCTTAAATGGAAGAAAATAATTTTCCTTCAAAATTTCTGTTTGGGTTTCAAAAGTTATTTTGAGCTGATTTTGATGTAATAAATTGTAAAATAAAATAATTCTAAGTTTGGTCAGCCCTAAAAGGCTAAATTTCTGGAACCTTCTCGGATGGTGGAAATTGCCTATATAAGGAAAGCCCGTAGTGTTGTCTTAGGCATTCGAGACAGTTCTGGGTAGTAGATCTGGGTATTGATTCAAGGCTTTGTCCTACATAATATTGTAAGGGAATGCCCATGTGGCTTTGCATATTGTAATTATAAAAATTTGTAATTCGACATTTGTGGAGATAATAAGAAGCTAATTTTCTATTCTTGCATATTGTTGTTGTTTCTCTATTTCTGTTATGTGTTTGTGGTATTAAGGGGAGCACCCTTCATCAAGTGGTATTAGAGTGGTAGTTCCTGAGTGTGTAAATAGATCACCGACTGTGAGGTAGTTTGCACCAGGACTGTGGGTTAGGGTTTCTCTGTAAAAAGATCACCGACTGTGAGGCATTTTTCCCCAGGACCCTGGTTAGGGTTTCAGTGATAAGCGTGAAAATGCCTCCATGAAGAGAACATGTTGGAAGAGCTAGTGTTGTAACACCTGAGGTTAGGACACTGCAAAGACAAGTGTGAGCATTGCAAGAGGAGATTCGCAGAGGAATCAATCTTAATGTTAGAGACAAAAGTGAGGATGAAGCCAAAGAACAAGATAAAGAAGAAGAATATTTTTTGAACCAGGAGGAAGAAAGAATTTTTTGAGCCATCTCAAAGATCAGGAAAAGACCTAAGATTGAGGTTCCTACATTTTTAGGAAATCTTAACCTAGAGGAGTTGATCGATTGGATCAATGAATGTGAAGAATATTTTGAATATTAAGATATTGAAGATCCTAATAGGGTCAAATTCATGAAGGCCAAACTGAAAGGTCATGTGAAGATCTAGAGGAAAGAGATTCAATTGGAGTGAAATAGATGAGGGAAAGATAAAATCACAAGGTGGGATCAGATGGTGGATAAATTGAAGCAACAGTTCATTCATGTTGATTATGAGCTTGACCTATTGAAGAAAATGCAAAGTTTGAAGCAAGTGGGAAGATTTGTTCAGGAGTATATAGAGGAGTTCTATCGAATCCTCATCAGAGCAAGCCATGCAGAAGCTGATAAGGAGAAAGTTGCTCGTTACCTTAATGGGTTGAGGCTGAGCATTCAGGAAGAATTGAATTTGGTTCGAATAAATAGTATTGAAGAGGTATACCAGTTTTCCCTAAAAGTAGAGGAAAAGTTGAACAAGAAGTTTGAGAGCAAACAAAGTGGAAGAGATCATGATGGAAGATCTCGTGGATGGTCATATGGAGATCGAAATGAAGATCCAAAAAAGCAGGATGATGCAAGTAATAGTTAGAATCAGAGAGGAGATAATTATAATCATTTCCATGAATAGAATAATAGAGATCAGAGAGGAAGAGGAAGAGGACAAGGATCTGGAAGAGGAGGCTTCTGTGGAACATGTTTTCACTATGGAGAAGAAGGTTATAGGGCATTTGAATGTCCTCAATGCTAAGGAAGGATGGATAGGAGGAACAAAGGCTAGGCTAGAGTTGCACATGTAGATGAAGATGCTAGATCATCAAATTCTGAAGATGTTGAAAGAGGAGAGACGTTGATTAATAGAAGAGTCATGCTGAGTGGTGAGAATGAACCTAAACAAAGGAGGAGCCTATTTCGCACCAGGTGCAAGTGTGAGGGTAAGTTTTGTGATGTGATTATTGATAGTGGTAGAACTAATAATTTGGTGTTAGAAGAGATGGTGACAAACTTGAAGCTCAAGTGGTAGAAACATCCACATCCATATTGGGTCACCTGGGTGCAGGATGATCACAAGGTCATGGTCAGTGAACAATGCCTAGTGAAGTTCAAGATCGATGGGTACCAAGATGAGGTACTATGTGATATCATATCTATGGATGCATGTCATATGTTGTTGGGTAGACCTTGGCAGTTTGACAGGTGTGTTGTACATGATGGTCATGTGAATACCTACTCCCTGATAAAGGATGGAGTGCGACATAAGCTAAAATCATTGAAGAAAACAAAAGAAAAGGTATGTGGTAATGCAAGAATAATTTTTTTTGGTAGAGGAAATTTCTTAGATGGTATGTGGCATGAGCATATGTGTTTTACCTTAATTCCAAAGGCTGGGAAAGAGGAAGTAGAAGATGTACCTGTAAAAGTTGCAGAATTATTCAATGAGTTTCAGGATATTGTACTCGATAATGTGCCTAATGGATTACCTGCACTAAGAAAGACCAGTCATCAGATGGACTTGATTCCAGGAGCTAGTTTTCCAAATAAGGTAGCACACAGAATGACACTAGTAGAAAGTGAAGAGTAGAAGATAGATTTGAAGTTTAGTTCATCACATCATCCATAGATTGTATATCGAAGTAGTCCCACAAATGCATCTGAGTTGAGGAAGATAGATAAAGGAGAGATAAGTAGTGCTGAAACTGAGGATTTTGTAGAACATTTGAAGAACATCCATGAGGAGGTGAGGAAGTATATTACCAAGATGAATGTGCAGTATAAGGCTAAGGCAGATGAGAAAATGAAGCATAAGAAATTTTAGGTTGGAGATGAAGTCATGGTTCATTTGCGGAAGGTGCAATTTTCAGTTGGTACATATCACAAGTTGAAAATGAAGAAATTTGGGCCATGTAAGATACTGAAGAAGCATGATTCAGGAAATGCCTATGAGGTAGAATTGCCTACTGAGCTGAATATTTCACCAGTGTTTAACATTTCAGATCTGACGAAGTATCATGAGGGAGGTGTTGAAGATAAGATCACAATAGCACAGTGGAGTATTCGAGCAACTATTTCAGCTACCAAGGAGATTGAGGACATACTAGATAGTCGTGTTGGCAGAAGCACAAGGAATAGGACATATGAAGAATATTTGGTCAAATAGAAATTATGACCTATTGAAGATTCATCATGGCTGACAAGGGAGGAGGTTGACCACCTTGGTTTTCCTCTCCACACCTGAGTCATGACAAGGTCACTTCTCAAATTACCTTGGGTGTTTGATGCAGGAGCATCCTGGGTGTACGAGCAATCTTGCATCACCCAAAAATATTTCTAGTTTTGTTTTCAATAAGGGCTATCTTATGCAGAGCTTCTATTTATGAAAACTTTCTATTTTTAGTAAGTTGGTCATTCGATCTTGGAATGTTCTAATTTCTTCTCCGGAGGTTCATTTTGGTCATATTAGCGTGCCAGTAAATTTTCATAGCCAAATCAAGTCTGGTTTTGAAGATATTAAAAATTTTCAATTTTGGAAACAGGGTACAAAAACTTTGAACTCAATTTTGTAGGCTTTAGAGGCCTCGGATGAGGTCAAATTTTTAGTTGAATGAAGCTTTCTTAATTATCCATTGTAGAGCTCCTCTCGCCCTTTCCGAATTGGGGTCATAATAGTCAATAGGGTCAACTGGCGATGACTTATGGTCTTCAGAAGTTGGGTCAACTGAAATGGCAGAAAATGATTTTCCTTCAAAATTTTTGTTTGGGTTTCAAAAGTTATTTTGATCTAACTTTGATGTAATAAATTGTAAAATAAAATAATTCTAAGTTTGGTCAGTCGTAGAAGGCTAAATTTCTGGAACCTTCTTGGGCAGTGGAAATTGCCTATATAAGGAAGGCCCGTAGTGTTGTCTTAGGCAGTTTGAGATAGTTTTGGGTAGTAGATCTAGGTATTGATTCAAGGCTTTGTCCTACATAATATTGTAAGAGAATGCCCATGTGGCTTTGCATATTGTAATTCTGAAAGTTTGTAATTCCACATTTGTGGAGATAATAAGAAGCCAATTTTATGTTCTTGCATATTGTTGTTATTTCTCTATTTCAGTTATGTGTTTGTGGTATTAAGGGGAGCACCCTTCATCAAGTGGTATCAAAGTGACAGTTCCTAAGTGTGTAAATAGATCACCGACTGTGAGGCAGTTTGCACCAGGACCGTGGGTTAGAGTTTATGTGTAAACAAATCACCGATTGTGAGGTAGTTTGCACCAGGACCGTGGTTAGGGTTTTAGTGATAAGCGTGAAAATGCCTCCATGAGGAGAATGTGGTGGAAGAGCTAGTGTTGTAACACCTGAGGTTAGGGCACTGCATAGACAAGTGCGAGCATTGCAAGAGGAGATTCGCAGAGGAATGAATCTTAATGTCAGACATGAAAGCGAGGATTAAGCCGAAGAAGAAGATCAAGAAGAAGAAAGTGAAGTTCTCAACCAGGAGGAAGAAAGACTTTTCTGAGCCATCTCAAATATCAGGAAAAGACCTAAGATTGAGGTTCCTACATTTTCAGGAAATCTTACCCCAGAGGAGTTGATTGACTGGATCAATGAATGTGAAGAATATTTTGAATATGAAGATATTAAGGATCCTGATAGGATCAAATTCGCAAAGGCCAGACTGAATGGTCATGCGAAGATCTAGTGGCAAGAGATTCAATTGGAGTGAAATAGAAGAGGGAAAGATAAAATCACAAGGTGGGATCAGATGGTGGATAAATTGAAGTGACAGTTCATTCCCATTGATTATGAGCTTGACCTACTGAAGAAAATGCAAAGCTTGAAGCAAGCGGGAAGATTTGTTTAGGAGTATACAGAGGAGTTCTGTCGAATCCTCATCAGAGCAAGCCATGAAGAAGCGGATAAGGAGAAATTTTCCCATTACCTTAATGGGTTGAGGCCGAGCATTCAGGAAGAATTGAATTTGGTTCGAATGAACAGTATTGAAGAGGCATACCAGTTTGCCCTAAAAGTAGAGGAAGAGCTGAACAAGAAGTTTGAGAGAAAACAAAGTGGAAGAGGTCATGATGGAAGATCTAGTGGATGGTCATATGGAGATTGAAATGAAGATCCGAAAAAGAAAGATGAGGCTAGTAATAGTCAGAATCAAAGAGGAGATAATTTCAATCATTTCCATGATCAAAATAATAGAGATCAGAGAGGAAGAGGAAGAGGACAAGGATATGGAAGAGGAGACTTCCATGGAACATATTTTCACTATGGAGAAGAAGGTCATAGGGCATTTGAATGTCCTCAATGCCAAGAAAGGATGGATAGGAGGAATGAAGGCCAGGAAAGAGTTGCACATGTATATGAAGATGCTAGATCATAAAATTCTAAAGACACTGAAAGAGGAGAAATGTTGATTAACAGAAGAGTCCTTCTGAGTGGTGAGAATGAACCTAAACAAAGGAGGACCCTATTTCACACCAGGTGCAAGTGTGAGGGTAAGTGTTGTGATGTGATTATTGATTTTGGTAGTACTAATAATTTGGTGTTAGAAGAGATGGTGACAAAGTTGAAGCTTAAGAGGCAGAAACATCCACATCCATATCAGGTCGTCTGTGTGCAGGATGACCACAAGGTCATGGTCAGTGAACAGTGCCTAGTGAAGTTCAAGATCAGTGGGTACCAAGATGAGGTACTATGTGATATCATATCTATGGATGCATGTCATATGTTGTTGGGTAGACCTTGGTAGTTTGATAGGTGTGTTATACATGATGGTCATGTGAATACCTACTCCCTGATAAAGGATGGAATGTGACATAAGCTAAAACCATTGAAGGAAATAGAAGAAAAGGTATGTGGTAATGCAAGAATAACTTTTTTTGGTAGAGGAAATTTCTTAGATGGTATGCGGCATGAGCATATGTGTTTTACCTTAATTCTAAAGGCTAGGAAAGAGGAAGTAGAAGATGTACCTCTAGAAGTTACAAAATTATTGAATGAGTTTCAGGATATTGTACCCAATAATGTGCTTGATGGATTACCCCTAGTAAGAAAGATCAGTCATCAGATGGACTTGATTCTAGGAGCCAGTTTTCCAAATAAGGCAGCACACAGAATGACACTAGTAGAAAGTGAAGATTTGAAGATAGATTTGAAGTTCAGTTCATCACATCATCCATAGATTGTATATGGAAGTAGTCCCACAAATGCATATGAGTTGAGGAAGATAGATAAAGGAGAGATAAGTAGTGCTAAAACTAAGGATTTTGTAGAACATTTGAAGAACATCCATGAGGAGGTGAGGAAGCATATTACCAAGATGAATGTGCAGTATAAGGCTAAGGCATATGAGAAAAGGAAGCATAAGGAATTTCAAGTTGGAGATGAAGTCATGGTTCATTTGCGAAAGGTGTGATTTCTGGTTGGTACATATCACAAGTTGAAAATGAAGAAATTTGGGCCATGTAAGATATTGAAGAAGCATGATTTAGGAAATGCCTATGAGGTAGAATTGCCTACTGAGCTGAATATTTCACCAGTATTTAACATTTCAGATCTGATGGAGTATCATGAGGGAGGTGTTGAAGATAAGATTACAACAGCATAGTGGAGTATTCTAGCAACTATTTCAGCTACCAAGGAGATTGAAGATATACTGGATAGTCATGTTGGTAGAAGCACAAGGAATAGGACGTATGAAGAATATTTGGTCAAATGGAAAGGATGACCTATTGAAGATTCATCATGGCTAACAAGGGAGGAGGTTAACCACCTTGGTTCTCCTCTCCACACCTGAGTCATGACAGGGTCACTTCTCAAATTACCCCGGGTGTCTGATGTAGGAGCATCCTGGGTGTAAGAGCAATCTTGCATCACCCAAAAATATTTCTAGTTTTGTTTTCAATAAGGGCTATCTTGTGCAGAGCCACTATTTATGGAAACTTTCTATTTTTAGTAAGTTGGTCATCTGATCTTAGAATGTTCTGATTTCTTCCCTAGAGGTTCATTTTGGTCATATCAGCCTACCAATAAAGTTTCATAGTCAGATCAAGTTTGGTTTTGAAGATATTGAAAAATTTTAATTTTGGAAACAGGGTATAGAAACTTTGAACTCAATTTTGAAGGCTGTAGAGGCCCCGGATGAGGTCAAATTTTTGGGCGAATGAAGCTTGCTTGGTTTAAGCGTTGTAGAGCTCCTCACGCCCTTTCTGAATTGGGGTCATAATAGTCAATCAGGGCAACTGGCGATGACTTATGGTCTTCGGAAGTTGGGTCACTTGAAATGGTGGAAAATGATTTTCCTTCAAAATTTCTGTTTGGGTTTCAAAAGTTATTTTGAGCTGACTTTGATGTAATAAATTATAAAATAAAATAATTCTAAGTTTGGTTGGCCCTAAAAGGCTAGAACCTTCTTGGGCGGTGGAAATTGCCTATATAAGGAAGGCCCGTAGTGTTGTCTTAGGTAGTTTGGGATAGTTCTAGGTAGTAGATCTCGGTATTGATTTGAGGCTTTGTCCTACATAATATTGTAAGAGAATGCCCATGTGGCTTTGCATATTGTAATTCTAAAAGTTTGTAATTCCACATTTGTGGAGATAATAAGAAGCCAATTTTTTGTTCTTGCATATTGTTGTTGTTTCTCTATTTCTATTATGTGTTTGTTGTATTAAGGGGAGTACCCTTCATCAAAGTTGTCATAGGTTCCACTGCATTGAGGTAGCAGGCAAGATCATAGTCATTTCGAAAGTTATGGATATCTTGGCTCAGATCAGTAGACGTTTGGTCAATAAGCTCTGGATGCTGGATAGTCAATGTAGGGGAGGATTGGGAAATAGTGTTCACGCAAATGGTGTTGTCATCATTGGTCCTAAACTGACTCTTGAATTCAAAGTTGATATTACTACTCAGAATGTTTAGTTCATGAATCACCTCAACATTAGTATTGGATACCACTTCATCCATAGGTGGATCAGACTCGTTACATTCATCATTTCTCTCTAGAATCATGTTGGATTTAGGTGAATATTGGTGAATGAAATCAATGTGTTTTTTAGTGATAAGCTCATCTTCTTCTGGAATGACTCCCCATTCATAGTCATTTGATTCTTCATCTAGGCCTCTAGGAAAATCAAGAACATATGTAAAATCAAGACGGATTCCCCAAGCAAGGTTTCCTTCTGAGTTTGAGCGGAATTCATATTCATGGGAGTCTATCTCAGAATCACTTTTGTATCCTAAATTTTCAGCTATTGTGATAGGTTCACCTTCCTCTTGTTTAGTAGTAGGTTCTTGTGTGTCTAACACATTGATGTTCTCCTTAGGTTTCTCTTCATCCTTAAGAAGATCTAGTATTTCTTTAGGTAAACATTCATAAGGAATAAGATCAGTGGTGTCTGAATCATCACTATTTGATTGTTGTGTTTCTTTCTTTAGCTGAATTTCTATTGATGATTCAATCTTCTCTAAGACATGTGGAGAGTTTTTGCTAACATGAAAAGGCTTCTTCTGATATCCTAGACCTGTAGTATCTTTGGTCATCCTTCCATAGTGTTCAACTGGTTTTATAATGCCTTTGCCTCATGTTCCTAGAGGTCCTTTTCTAGTGTATCCTATTTTAGACATGAGTTTCTGACTCGGTCCATAAGATTTGATAGGGGTTTAAGGTGTTTTAGAGTCACATTCTGAATTGTTTGGGATTGAGACTCATCTTTGCATAACCATGCTAGTATAGTTTCTTCTTCATCTGATTCTTGCTTGGATGCTTTTTTTGTAATAAAACTCCCATTAAAGATGACATGGGATTCTTTAGCTGTGGGTTTCACCTTGTCTGAAGGTTGTCCATAAGATTTTGGGGACAACAAGAGAGGTGTGAGAGATAGGACTGGTTCCATTGTGTATTCTCCCATGCCTGTGTCTTTGATTTTGACCTCTTTGGAAATGTCTTCCATCTTGGATGTAGATGCAATGTCTATTTGCTTAGTAAAAGATTCTCTATTATGTGGAACAAGTTTATCAGCACTTTCTTTCAAGGCATTGCAAGATGTGGATATGTCAGCTAGAATTTTTACCTCTACTCCATCATAATGAAACTTCACACATTGATGGTATGTTGATGGAATAGTTTGCATTTCATGTATTTAATGCCTCCCTAGAAGAATATTGTAAGCCAATAGAAGATCTAGAACTTGACAGGTGATGTCTCTGATAATTGGTCCTGTTATGATAGGTAGGATGATAGTTCCTTTGGAAGATCTTTCTTTCTCATCATATGCTTTTATGGTTATCTTCTTTTTAGGATCAATAAAATCTTCTGATAATCCCAGTTGTGTGACCAATTTTTAGGAACAAATGTTTAGACTAGTGCCTCCATCTATCAACACACATTTGACATGACAATTTTGGATCAAGACTTCAATGTGCAAAGGCTAGTTATGCAGATGACTCAATGAGTTATCATCTTCCTCTGAAAAGGAGATATACTGGGGTGATGTCAGATGACCAACCATAGTCTAGAGTCTGTCTAGATCAAGATTGGTAGGAACATTGGAACCGAACAGAGCTTTGTCTAGAATAGCCCTATGTGTAGGAGATATATGAAGCAACTCAAACATGGATATTTTAGCATTGGTATGCTAGATTTGTTGGACAATACTGTATGACATTACTCTGGTCTCTTTAGGAGTTAATTTTGAGGCATCCCTCTATTTAGAAGCAGATGAAAGATTGAAAGGCACTCTAGGGGTGTTTGATGAACCTATTAGAAATAAGGAATACTGAGAGGGGGGGTGAATCAGTATTCTACAAACTTTATCTTTTGCCCAAATATGGATATAATATATTATCTTTACACATGCATAACATAAGAAGCTAAACAACATGCATAGCAATAAAACTAAAGAACTCATAACACATGATATGTTCTTGAGGAAACTCTGGCCAAGGGAAAACCCCAGTGGGGATGGTACCCACAAAGATCCACTAATCAAAAGTATCTTGTTAAGGATATTGACCCTGTTAGGAGTCTATTACAAGCATATAGTGTATCAGTCTTGATTAAGGGACTATAGGCCTTGTTAGAAGCCTCAACCCTGTTAGGAGTTGTCAATACAAAATCTGATTACCAGATGAGCCCACTACCCAAACAAGTAATGTACAATGTATACTGATTACAAAAATGAATTAAGGTACATAATCTTATGCTACTTGCATCAATATCTTTTCACTACTCTTACATTCGTATCATATCACTTTATCATATCATTACAATATTACCATATCCCTTTCTTACAATTTACAATTACATATATAGAAGTTATTAAGGCTAATAACTTTACATGGTTGGCTTCCATATATCTTTATCTAAGGGTTAGCATCTAGGATGTCATCCCTTTATATTTGTAAGACATTATTTTGATAAACAAAATAATCCCTTAACTCTTTACCAATTATGTCTTCAAAACTGTCCTGTCGGCTTAACATTGTCTTCGGTAAAACTATCATAACTAATTATGTACATGTCATACTAACTTGCACTCTAAGATGGGTCATCATTAGACATCATAGAGTCTATGTTCAAGTGTGCAAGTACTGAACTTACTCCAGTCAATGTGGCAAACAAAAACTATGTCCGAGTACACTGGTGAAAATGTTGTCTCACACTTAGACAAATTTGCAATGCACTCTACTATACTTGCTCTCTGACCTTTGCGCTCTTCATGTGGATCATATGTTTCCATAATGACAACATATATGTACTCATCTTAGCCAAATTTCCAACAATCTCCCCCTTTGTCATTGGTGGCAACATATGAGAAAATTGGCTAAGTGTACAACTCAAAATCTCAAAATTGTGGCCATAGTATAACATATACGTATACTATCCTTATAACTCCTCAAAATATAATTTCTAATACAATACTCCCCCTAAGATTATCAATCCATATCATATAAAACAATTTTATGCTCTATATCTCTCCCCCTTTGACAACAATGACAAAATAAAGTAGGGAGGGCTACAAAATTGTGTCACAAAAAGATTATACCTTAGTTCCTTATTGCAAAGCCGGTAGGATTGTAACACAATCTAAAAAATTAACTTTCATTGCTTCTATCTCCTTCTCCCATGATTTCTTAATGGAATCTTCCAAATTGAGTAAAGCGCTTAGTCCATAAGCTACTTGAAGGTTTTCAAAGTTAAACTTCTGAAAAGATGTCTTTGCCGAAAGACATTCTTCCAATTGTTCTTCAATTACACATAAATTCATAGAAGTGTGCTCTCTCAAAAGAGTAAATATTCTCATTTTTCTATTCCTTTCATCTTGCAAAACTCTAATTTCATCATAAAGCTTCCTAAATTTCTTCTCAATATCTAATACCTTCACATTGGGGCTAGAAAGAAGGTTACATTCATTCTGAATTTCTGCTTCTTTCAACTTCATCTTCTGATCTTCTTCTACTGTTAAGGTCTCTGATTTTGTACACTGTATGTATAGATATTTTCCTATTTATAAATGCTTTCTCAAGTCCTTGATATAGATATCAAGACTATTAATATCATTCTTGATATTCTAGCTAATATTCAAAAGCATTTCAGCTTCATAAGCTGCTTGAGCTCTCACTTTTTCAAAATCAGATAGATTAGTGAATTCATTATCAAAAGTGCTCATTACCTTCTTAGCTTTCTCCAAAGGGTTTGCCTCTATAATTTGTGTAGTTACAATGCTTTGTAACTTGTCAGTTAGTTCCTTCAGACTCCCTTCAAGATTCTTCACTTTCTTGTTCTTGCTAATAATCTTATTCAAAGAAGTGATCAGTTCCAACTGATCATCATCATCAACTTCTTTTCCTAAATCCTCAAATAAAGATCCAATTTTCTTCTTCTTTCCAATCTCAAGAGTAAGACTGATGTCTTCTTTGATAGGAATAGGTGCTTGAATCTCTGTTGCTTTAGGTTCTTAAATAGTGGTTTGTGTCTGCTCTGCTTCTATATCTGGTTCATCAAGAGCTGAATTGTCAACAATGTTTCCTAAATTCTTGAATACATTGTCATCAGTATCCAAGGTGACCTTTGTACCTTCTACATTCATTGATTCATCTTCAATGCTAATAGCTGGAGGAGAGGGAATATCCTCTTGTTTTGCTTCACCTGCTTGTTCTGCTGCAATTGATGGTTCTCCAACAATTTCTGCCATAACCTTGATTATTGCTTGTTTTGTATCAGAATTAACTTCTTCATATCTACCTCCCATAATTAGAATGGTTCTCCTTTTGGTTCTCAGATGGGTGCTTAAGGCCTTCAATATCTACTTCAGGTGTGCATCATCTCTCACATCACAAAGCTTTCTTACTAGATTCTCTCTGATAGAAGTGTCTTCTTCTTGTGCTCTCTTCTTTCTATTTACAAGTTTGTTATACAAGTCATCAGGTATCTGACCCTGAATAGTGTCAAACTTCTTATTTGCAAAAACCATGTGCTTTACAATTGCATTCTCCAAGTTAAGTCTATCTGAATAATCATAAAGACTGTAGTACTTATTCATTCTGGTAAAGTCTCCATCTTCAATAATCTTCTCATTAAGCTTTTCAACTTTAGGTTTCCAAGCTTTCTTCTTAACCAAATTAGTGTCATCATCTTTAATTATTGCAACTTTCCTCAGAACTGGTGGCACCAAAATTTTCTACCTCTTACCAGGTCTAGTAGAAATTTCTTTCTTTCTCTTGCTAGGAGTGGAGGAGGTAGACCTATTAGGTCTCCTTGTTTCTTGCTGCATCTCTAGTTCCTCTACTTTCACCTTGACTTGAGGTTCTTTCTGTTGTACTGCAATTGGTGGGGTAGACAAAACTTCTTTCTATTCACTCATTCTGATTGTTGTTGATGTGTTCTTTTCTATCTCAAACTCATGTTGTGTCAATCCTGAATCTTTCAATATTTTCTTTATAGTGTTGTCAACTCTCTTCTTAGACTACTTCTCCTCAATTATAGCTTTTGCAGAGTTGAAATTCTCTTCAAAAGTTCCAAACCTTTTTCACTGAGTGTCTAACTTACACTTAAGTAACCTGCCAACATATTATTTTATTTCTATCTCAGATATCTCATAGCCAAGAGGGTCTATGAACTCAATTCTAGGTTCCACTACTTCAATATAGGTAAAGTCAATGTCAACCATAAAACATATATCATCTTTATATTTCTCCACAATAGACTATGGAATCCTTGATCTGTTGATTACCAATTTCGGAAATGTCTTCATCACTAACATAGCACTCTCATTCACTTTGTCAATAACATGTTTCATATCTACTTTATTTATCCTTTCCATGGTAGATTGACCATCATTCCAATCATTTGAAATGGTGTACAAAAATCTTCTCAATAGGTGGAAAAACATGTATGTGATTAAGGATGAAAATCTAAATTGTGCATACTTAGTTTTCTTAATCTTCTCCAAGTTTTCAAACAATTGAATTCTCAGAATTTCACACATATCAACTGGTACCTTGTCAATACATATTAAATAGGCTATGTGTAACATTCCATCTGCCATGTCATCTTCTCTAGAATTTGCACAAAACTTAGTGGTTAGAAACTTGCATAAATATCTAACTTGCATAATTATAGGTTGATTATGTGTTGTCCATGACTGTTTTCCTCATATTCTTTTCATTTAAAGGAATAGCACCAGTTTTAGATATTCCAATGACTTCATGAATCAAGTCAGCTGTAATGTCTATCACTCTATCCTCTAGCCAAAACTTTCCATTGTGAATTCTGCTCAAAATAATCTTAGTGCATTCTTCATTGTCAAATTCATACTGCAATGCATACTTAACAATCTCATTGTCTTTCAAATGTTCATATCCTTGTTTCAATGTCATATCCTAATTGTAAATCTTCTGATATTCATTGGTAAAATCACTATCACTGATGATTTCTAACTTGCATCCAAGATAACTTCTCACATTTTCCAAATGCAAAACTTTGTCTATTATAGATGATAATGCTAAACTAGGGTTATCTTCTTCCAAGGGTTCTACTGGTTCCCTCTTCATTCTAGGTCTATTTTTGTCTCTAACATTATTAATTAAAGATACATCCATGATTGCTTCTATTTCTTTTATACCGATTCAAAGATCTGCCAAGTAAAATACCTCAAATTCATGATTCTAGGGCTTGTGTAGATTCAGTGCTCAAATCCTTCACCAAATCATTGCAAAATGCTTCCAATCACTTCTCTTTTCTCTCCTAAACACTTCAACTTTCTTTGAAGATCAAATAACATTGATCATAACCTTTTATTACTTCAATCTCACTTAGGTCTGACATCACATTCAATTCTTTTGCCGCTTCTTTCCAAAAAGTTGTTTCTGTTAACCTACAAAAACTTAAAACTTCTTGCGATCTCGCAAAACATAATATTTTCTTTTACACTCTTAACCATAGCATCAGTACATCATAAACTACCTTAAATTAACTACACAAGACTTAATTCATTATAAATCTATTTCTACACTAATTCTAAGTTCCTAATCTACTGTAATTTTCATAAATCAAGTGCTTCCAGATAGGTCAGGTAAGGATTCATTCTTACCACTCGATACTTCACCTTTCTAATTACCTTCAATGTTGAATATGTCTCCTTGATATGTGCCTTTAACAAAATTCACTTCATTTGCATTACTACAGCAACCTTTCTGTCTGTTTCTTGCATCTTCATTTCTTCTTTCATGGTTTCTAGGGTTAGGGTTAGGATGAAAAACTCCATTGTTGATTCTGCAAAATCTTGTTGTATGTCCAATCTTGTTGCATATCTGACAAATAGTTCCATTGTTTCCATATCTTGGTCCTTGCTGATTGATTTGTGATCTGTAGTTTCTAGCAATGTGTCCAACCTTGTTGCATCTATAACATACTACTCCATTTCTTGTATTCATATCTTCAGTAGGTCTCTTATCTGCATTGTTAGTATTCCTAAACATTCTACTAGCATAATTGTTTTCAATAACTTTAGGTTTTCTACATTCAATAGCTCTATGTCCAAAACCATGACAATTATAACAATAACCATTAAGAGGTTTAAATTGCTTACGTGTGCAATCTCTCTTCATATGACCAATAGTATTGCAACCAAAACATCTACCTTTGAATTCTCTTTACATACCTTTGGGTGATTCTTCTTGCTTAGGTGGTTCTTCTCCTTTAGGTGGTTCTTTTGATTTGTTGATCTCATTAGACTTCTTCTCATCTGGACTTTCAGATATTTTCAGATCTGGTTCCTTGTTCTCATCATTTGTTCTAAATATGTTAAATCCAAGTCCAGTCTTATCATAGGATGGTTTCCCAAAAGATACTTGTTCATTGATCTTCTCACTATTTGAATATAGCCTTTCAAGTTGTTGTTTGGATTGAGTCAGTTCACCTTTCACAATCTTGTTGTATTTCTCAAGTTCATCATACTGCAAATTGACTTTCTCAAGTTCAGATGTTACATTGCCAAGTTTAGATTTCAGTTCTTCATTTTCAATCTTCAACTTTTCATTCTTAGATCTCAGATTTTCTTCATTCTTTCTATTTCCATCTTTCAAACTTAATTTTAGGTTTGCTATCTTTAGTTCATGCTTAAGGATCACATTTTCTTTTTCTAAATTGTCATCACAATCTTCAATAAGAATTTTGGATTCCTTTTCAGATTTAGATCTTCCAACTTCTTTTTCAGTTTCTCAATGAGGTTCTTTGCATCATCATATTTCCCTTTCAGAGTGTCTCTTTCATCAGTAAGCATATCAATCTATTCAAGAGCTTCTTCAAGATTCTTTTGTAGTTGATCCATATCCATAGAGATCTTACTCAAGCTGCTAGGCTTTCCTTGAATGATTCTATTTTGAGTAACTAAGCTTTGATACCAACTGTTAGAAATAGGGAATACTGAGAGGGGGGGGTGAATCAGTATTCTACAAACTTTATCTTTTGCCCAAATATGGATATAATAGATTATCTTTACACATGCATAACATAAGAAGTTAAACAACATGCATAGCAATAAAACTAAAGAACTCATAACACATGATATGTTCTTGAGGAAACCTTGGCCAAGGGAAAACCCCAGTGGGGATGGTATCCACAAAGATCCACTAATCAAAAGTATCATGTTAAGGATATTGACCCTGTTAGGAGTCTATTACAAGCATATAGTGTATCAGTCCTGATTAAGGGACTATAGGCCTTGTTAGAAGCCTCAACCCTGTTAGGAGTTGTCAATACAAAATCTGATTACCAGATGAGCCCACTACCCAAACAAGTAATGTACAATGTATACTAATTACAAAAATGGATTAAGGTACATAACCTTATGCTACTTTCATCAATATCTTTTTCTCTTACATTCACATCATATCACTTTATCATATCATTACAATATTACCATATCCCTTTCTTACAATTTACAATTACATATATACAAGTTATTAAGGCTAATAACTTTACATGGTCGGCTTCCATATATCTTTATCTAAGGGTTAACATATAGGATGTCATCCCTTTATATTTTTAAGACATTATTTTGATAAACAAAATAATCCCTTAACTCTTTACCAATTCTGTCTTCAAAGTTGTCCTGTCGGCTTAACACTATCTTCAATAAAACTGTCATAACTAATTTTGTACATGTCGTACTGACTTGTGCTCTGAGATGGGTCATTATTAGACATCATAGAGTCTATGTTCAAGTGCACAAGCACTAAACTTAATCCAGTCAATGTTGCAAACAAAAACTATGTTTGGGTATACTGGTGAAAATGTTGTCTCACACTTAGACAAATTTGCAATGTGCTTTGCTATACTTGCTCTCTGACCTTTGCACTCTTCATGTGGATCATATGTTTCCATAATGACAACAACTATGTACTTAGCTCAACCAAATTTCCAATAGAACTTGAGTTTTGTCCTTGTAGGGGTACCTGAGCTTGTGATCGAGTTACTGCATTTGCTGATTGATTATCTCTATCTCTTTTTACAATAGTGATGACATTGCAATGTTCATATAGGCATGGTTCAACCATGTTTATAACATCATTGTTTCCAGAGTAGGCGTAATTGACCTTAGCACCCATGTTAGGCTTAGAAAATGAATCTCCTTGATTATGCTTTGGAAATGGTTCTGTGAATGTTGTATGATCATTGTTGGTTTTATGATTGTCAATTAAAATTTCCCCTTCATCAATTTTGTCTTGTATGAGATGCTTTAAGCGCATGAAATTATTGGTTTTATGACCTTTGTTTTGATGGAAATCATAGAAATCGATCTCTTTCCACCATTTAGGTTTAACTTCAGGATCATATGGTTTTATCTCAGGCAACGTGATGATCTTGTTTACCAATAGCATTTTCATGGCAGATTCTAAGGACTCACCCAAAGGAGTGAGCTCGTGCTTTGGTTTTGTAACCCATGGTTTATAGTCATTAGACTTTTTAGCAGTTTCAGATGCCTTTTGTTCAGAAGCTTTGATGGCTTGAGTGCTCATGGTAAGATTGAATGCAGGTGACTTTGATGAAGCACTGATGTGATCCACAACACCATATGTTACAACATTCTTGTTCTTGCTCCATAATTTGGCTTTATCTTTATTGTTGGAACTAGAATCAGATTCATACTTTCTATCTTTGTTAATCAATATGTCTCCCTTACGAGAAAGAACATTTTCAATCTTTATGGGTTTTCCACCATTTTCTCAACAGAAGTATGATTTTGCATTTGCAGATGATAGTTGAGTTCCAGAATCAGCTTGTTGATGAAGATTTTGAGTTTTTCAATTTCCGGAATGGATCTAGCATAGAATGAAAACTTATTTCTCCATCGCTTGAGGAAAGTCAGGAAGGGTTCTCTTGTCTTTTTTTTTAGATTGCAGATATCGATCATGGTGACCAAATGTTGAATATTATAGGAGTATTGTTTGTAGAATAGTTTGATCAACTCCTCAAAGGTTTTGATTGTGGGAGGCATTTCAAAGAACCAATGAATGGTTGACCCTCCCAGAGATCGAGGGAAAAGACACATTAGGTAGGTTGGTTCATGCATAAAATCCATAGATTGAGTACAAAATTCTTTGACATGATCTTGAAGATCAGATTTTCCATCATACTTATCATATTTTGGTACCTCCACTCTTTTTGGGAATGATGGCATGTACAAGGTTTTATAAAATGGAAAGGGGCATAGAGCCTCCATAGAAAATTATTTGGGTTCTTTCTCTTTTTCCATCTTATTTAGTTTAACTTGCATAGCATGCATCTGTTTCATCATGGCTGTGATAGGAGTTTCATCCTCTTGAGTTATGATATTTTCAACATTAATGTTTGGAGGAAGTTTAGCTCCTTGTCGAGCTAGTTCTAAGAAGTAGGTTTCTTTATCTTCTTACAAGAAATGTTTCATCATTTTTCAAAAATCTTCATCATTTCTATACCCCTCAATTTCATATGGGGTTGGTTCTGGATCTCTGCCATGATTAGATTGATGTCCTTGAGAACCTTGGTTTCCTCCTCCTTGAGACATTGTGTTGTTGTGAGGACTACCAGGGATTGTTTGATGTGGATTTTGTCGATTACCTCTATGAATTGATACAGGAGGGGTGACGTAACCACCTTTTAAGTAAATGTTGCCAAGAGCATCTTCTCTGAATAGATTTGTGTCATAAGGTTGATGAAATGTTTGAGCAATAACAGAAGATGTTGCTGAAGAGAATCTGGGTTATTCTCTTTGTTTTATTTGTGAGGAAGCTCTAGTTTCTACCATTAACCTTGGGTTAAGCAAAAGAGCAAGATTAAGAAAACTAAAGGATGACTTGATTCAAGAAGATCAAATGATGCAACCTTGTCAAGATTAGTTTGGTTGAGGATTGATTTGGAAGTAAATGAAGGATATTGTGCCCTAGATGTATGGGTAGATGCCCAAAAGATGGAGGACATGAGCTCGCAACACTTAGCCATTTTGTTGAAGACTGAATTGAAAAATGATATGACAAGGTTTTGACACAAGATGAACAAGATTAAATTGATAAATCAGAAGGCTGGATCATGTGTGTGTGAAAATTGTACCTGATCTGTAGACACAACACTTTAGTAAAACATTAGAGGTTAGCAAAAATCAAAATCGTGCAAAATTGAAGTCTAATTTAACCAAGCGATTTACTGCCTTCTAGTAGGTGCGAGATTAATGTTCTCAGATTGTTATCAAGATCAGTGACCTAGACAACACCTAAATGAAGGATTTGAATGCAAAACTGATATGAAATATGAATGCAATTAATCTATTTTTTTGGTATTTTCTATGCAATAACAATGATAAAAACTGATATGAAATTATGCTAGAATGAAATTAATCTATGAATATGCAAAGTAAGCTAACAATGATATGAAAATGAATCTAAATGAATGTAAAAACAAGATTGATCTCACAAAGGTGTCGATTCGCAAGAGCTTTGATTTTCCCAATTCCAATTCTCTAGCGTGATTGTGCAAATTTGTGGATGAATTATGAAGAGCTGAGCCTTGGTTTTATAGAAATCCAGGGCTTTGGAGGTGCATGGAAAAAAGCCATAAATCACTCAAATAACTTAGGTTGATTTTTGAGTTATTTTTAAATAACAGATAATTACGTCACAAAAATCATGCAAAAGCACAGTTCAACTCGAATTAGAAGTTTAGATCAACTTTAAAACTCAAAAAGATGTTGAGTTTCAAAAAGCTAACAACTTGCATTGATTTTCCAATTTGAGTTTAACTGGTCCTTGAATATGCACATGGATAATTATGATTTAATAAATAAATAAAGTGATTTATTCTCAACTTAACTAGTTTTTGATATAAAATAATTAATTTATGGGTTAATTAACTATTTTATCAAACTTTTATTAAAAACTATATTATTAAATAATGACAACTTGCTTTAATTAATTAAATAAGAATTTAATCAATTATTCATAGGATATTGGATTTATTGTCAAAATTAAATAATACAATTAATAATAGATAGAATTAAATTTAATTACACAATTAAGTGGCAAGATATTAAATCTAATTAATTAAATATGAAAATATTCAATTAATCAAACTTAGGATAAATGTGATTTATTGCCAAATAATTATTAAATTAAAGATAATTAAGATATTTAGGAATATTGCTAGGAATATTCCCCGATGTAGAATTTAAGATAATCAATTAGGATTCGATGATGTTTAGATGTGCCTTAGGTTAGGACTTTGATGTCGATTTCGCTCGAATTGTTGATATAGGAGATTAATGAACATATAGCCCATTTTTGGGGTATTACATATTGCCCCTCTTTGAATTACTGTGCGAAGTGCAGTGGTTCAAAGACAGTCTGTGTTTGATAAAGATATGAAACTGATGTTTGAAATTGATAATTGATATGAGACAGAAGCTGATTGATATTGATTTGATATGAAGATAATAGGTCCTGAATGACCAAAGATAATGTTCACTATAATAGCAAATGAACCTATGATTGTGAAAAAGTGTCAAAACGCCTGATTCCAAACCTTAGGATTGCGAAGAAGTGAGTGACCGGTTCTAGACTCGATTGTCTTAGCAGAACTAGCAAGTATCACATCCGAACCCTTCAGTTACCAAAGAACCAAGGAAAGAACACTATGATCTGATGGTTGCAAAAACTGATACAGTTTACAAGATTAGGAGAATACCAGATTGATATGGATCTTGATGAATCTGATATGCCCCAAGTGATGATAGATTTTCCCTGAGCGATGAGGTCTTTTGATGAATCAGTAACTATACGTGGTTGTTGTCTTGATTACTGAGGAAGATATGATTTCCATAAAGATATGATTTCAAATTTTATTACAGACTTTGAATGATGTGCAATACCATGCCCCCTTCGGGATTAAAATTGAAATCTGACAAGAAAAGTCAGTGTTGAGAGTTCAGAAGCATGTTAATTGATTGGAAAAGTGGTTATACACGTCTGGGAACGCATTCTACATCGTTTGGAGGTCCTAGAGACCAAGTTTGACTAGGTTAAACCATGAGTTGACCATAGTTGACCAAGTTGAAAGTTTGATAGTTTGATGTAAGATAATCAGTTAAGTTGAATACTGGATTTTTGTGATGATCGAAGGTCGAATATGCCAGCAGTAGATCATCCTAGGCCCAAAAATTTTAATTCACGATTTTGACATATTGAACAATCTCAAATTTCAATTTTGATCTTGAAAATGGATTCAAAACGTTGAAATTAGCCAGGGGTGCAATTTTTGTGAAAAACGGAGCACTTTTGAAAATTAGGTAAAATGCTTTATAAAGGCCTGAAGGGTCATTTTCAATTCATTTCAACTATTTGACTTTGGAAATTGTGCGGAGCCCTCTGAGTGAGAAAATGGTAGAACAGTGAGATTTGAAGGTTCTTGTGAGTTCGCATCAATTTGAGTGCAGCCGGAGATACTAGAGACCTTGACAGTATGGACATCCGGTAGGTGGACCTCTGTGCCCCTCTGAAAATGCAAATTTTTCATGTTCTTAGCATTTTTTAATATTTTCATACGCATTTTGCTTTTTTTAATTTTTGCATGTTTGAAAACTCGTACGAGTCTCAACCCAAACTCGTACGACACTTCATTTGAATTTACATTGTCGTTTCAAGTATACCCAAGTGTCGTATGAGAGGGACCCTTGTGTCATATGACATTTCACCGGGTCCCTCGAAACTCATATGATCCCGGGCGCAGTATCGTATGATCACGAAATGTTGTTTGGTATACTGTGGAGTGTTGTATGACATTTGATGCTAGTCTAGACTGTCGTATGAAAAATAGTGTTGAAAACTAACTTTTAGGGCCAAATTTTGACTTTTCTAATGCCTGATGCTGATATCTGACTGGTTGACCTACCTTCTGAAGTACCTGACTGTCCAATTTCTGTACTATTAGCCTGTTATTGAACCCAATTTCTGATAGAATGCCTTATTTTTATATGATATAGGTGACATATCTAGATGTACATGTCCGACATTCATACCCAGCCACCCAGAGATTATGTGTCGCGCTTCCAGACCCGATGAGGGTTCATCTTGTTGCTTGTGGATTCAAGTATTTGATTCATTTACCCGATATTAGGGTAAATCATGGCCTTTTGACTGCCTTGATTGAGAGATTCCATTCGGAGACACAGACATTCCATTTACCTACTGGAGAGATGACCGTGACTACAGAGGACGTCTATAGGATACTGCGCATTAGCAGTCAGCATCTTGAGTATGTGAGTTCTGGTCAGGGTGGTCTTCATGCCTTTAGGCATCTATTTGGAGATGATACACAGTTGACGGGGTCCATTTCTTGGGAGACCCTTGTACAGTGATATGGTCAGACACACCGTTTAGAGTGCATTATTGCGGGGATGATTGGGGAGCTTATCATGCCAGGCTGTCAGCAGAATGGCTTTTTGATGGGATGGGCTCCGATGGTAGCACTTCTTATGGCTAGGCCCACTGAGCTTGCCTGGGGTCAGTGCCTCTTGGCACATATGTTTTCAGAGATGCATGAGATCGTTTATCAGGATTGCAAGAGCTTTGCTTTAGGAGCTCTTGTATTATAGATATGGGCCTGGGAGCATATCCCAGTATTGAGACTAGTTTTTCAGACACAGCGACAGCCATAGGAGCCAGTGATATATGCATATGCTAGTTATGTCACACAAGTCTGGATGGGTCATACCGATTACTTCCGGCGATGTCTAGATGACATGACTTTTGTTCATTGGAGGCCATATTTGCAGATAGAGGTCCGGCCCACTGCGAGGGAGTAGTATAGTTTTCTTTTTCAGAGTCGAGTGCTTATTGGCTGCTCTCCCACTATTCTGGAGAGATTTTTGATTAGCAAAGTGTGGCATCATTATGGACGTAGATAGGATACCCCATGAGAGTACACTACATATGCTCGCATTGTGCATGAGATCAGGCTCGGATGGACACTGAGGCTCTCCTATTCTTTATGTGCAGAGGAGTACAGTGCCATTATAGGTAGAGATTGGGACTACCGGCCACAAGTTGTCGATGCAAGAGTGACAGACAGATACATTGCATGGCTTGCAGATCATCCCATTCATAGATTCTCAGATCCTATGGAGTTGATACCCTCCATGGAGGAGGTGATGGATGTTACAGGTGCTCCTATGGTACAGGGCCCAAGACCATAGACAGTGCATCCTACACCTCCCAGACAGAGAGTGATAGCTCCATTGCTAAGATCATCTGGGCATATGAGGCCTCCTCATCCTTCTACTTCTCCCATAGGTACATCCACAGGGTCACATAGATGATCCAGGGGTGAGAGGGGTACTTTGGGCAGTATCGGTGTGATAGATGAGGTGTTGGTAGGTGAGAAGTTTGCAGGTGATGATGTAGATCCCACACAGGTAGACACCACCTTTGATTTGGGTGCAAAGGTTAGACACCGGAAGGCACAGATATTAGAGACCACTGGACAGCAGCCAAAGCAGCCAGCACGGGATACAAAGATGCCAGCAGCTGCAGCAGAGCCTATTGTTCCTCTCACTTCAGTAGAGATGATTAGACAGCTCAGAGCTCAGGTCAAGGATGCGAAGGTACAGAGTGCCATATGGGAGGAAAGGTTTTGGGAGGCAGACAAGCAGCGCATTGAGCTTCATATAGAGCTTCACTCAGAGGTGACCCATCAGACCTCACGGGCTTCCTATTATGTGTTTGCATACTATGTTGTTGTTCCTGCTAAGTAGAGAGTACCTACATACTCTGAGTACATGGTAGCCTCCGAGGGAGCTAGGGCACCGAGGGTAGAGGTCATACCAGATGCACCACTGTCTCCTCCACCAAATACCAAGGAGCATGCTGAGAATTGATTCCTATGGTCATGTTTTGATATATTCTATTCTTCTTTATCATTGATATACCATTCTGATTCTGATACCTTTCCAGAGCTCATTCTTTTGTACATTGTGCCAGTAGTGCACCCCTGACACATTTCAAGATTTTTGATATATATGAGATTGATATGTTGATTATGACTTCATGTGTACTTGTCATGATGTGGATTGATGATGATATCATGCTATGCTTATGCTATGATTAGTGTAGAATGTATGTATGGATCGATGCAATGCAATGATTTCTTTCATATGTATGGATGTTATACAAATGTAATTGATTATGAAAAGATGTATGTATGATTTATGCTTATGCAATGAATGTAATGTAATGTAACAAATGATAATGATATAAGATGTAAATGCAGTGATACACATGATATGTTTTTGCAGGTTGATGAAGACAAGTACTCAGTCTTATGTCAAAAGGATGTTTAACCCTGGAGGGTTACTACTTGCGGTTTGATGAAGAGACCTTCGAGTGAGACTCAGCTTGTGTTAGATGTGAAGAATTGATATGAAGAATTGTTTAAGCTTTGAAATGTTTCCAAACAGTTGTGAGATCATGCAACACACAAAATGCAAAGATACATGCAAAATGTAATGCAACCTAAGACCTAGGACCTAGTCACTAACCATGTGTCGATTTGTTATCATCATTGAACTTTTAGGTAACTAGATAAATCAATACAATTCCCACTAGCTATGAAACTATAGACATATGAATATTGATTTGTATGCACAAGAATCAATACAACACCCACTTGTCAACAACCATGGATATATGAATATTGATGTTATTTTCAGAATGTTAGATTGCATAAATGCCAGGATGACCTAAATATCATGTCCATTTTGATATAGCAATTTGTATAAGCATCAAAACATGAACGTCGTGATGACCTAAATATGCCTTGCATTACAAACACATCAAATAGCTAAGAGATTATTCTAAATCCAATGTGAATTACCCATAGTGACCCTTTATCGTTCACATCCTTAGGTAAGATCGTGTTTCACAATAGGAGAAAGAACTCACTCAAAAAGACAATAGTTAGATCAAATTTCCTTGAATTTTTTGGGTATCAATGGTCAAGGTACGCATGGCCATCCAATTCAAGATAGAGGCTCTTACAGTCGGACACCATTTCAATCCAAAATTTCCAAAGATGTTAGATTTTCACATACAAGCAGAAAACAAAAAAAAGATTATGCCCCCAATCATCACTCTCTAAATCCTATAAAGGACATCATCGAAGAGCTCGAAGGGACACAATATGCAAAAATCTCAATGTGAATCAGTAAGCATACAAGGAGATAAAAGCATGAAAAGCACAGATTGTTTTCAGTTTGATGTTTGATGTTGATTGCGTTGTTGTAGATGCAAAATCCTTTCTGGAGATGAGACAGACTTGACTAACTCAAATGAAGCTTCAAAGGACTCTGACTGGATATGAGATGTCTAAGATACACTAGAGACCATAGGATATGACATTGATTGCCCCCCAAGTGTGAACATTGATAGGATACAGACGCTTGAGCCGAGGGGTGGACAAATCGACTTATTGAAAACTAGAAATGCAAAACAAACCGGGAGATATGCACAAACTAAAGCAAGACTGAAAGCTGGGAAAGACCAAGATTGTGCTGATAGATGGAGCATTTTGAAACAAGTGGCACCCGTTTGTCGAGTTTTCACCATCTTGGCAGAGATTCTATTTTTGCTACCAAGGCGCTTGTTTCCAGGTTTTCACCAAGGCACTTTTTCTTTTTTCTTTTTCTTTTTTTTGTATTTTTCATTTTTCAATTTTTTTTTGAATTTTTGATATTTTTTATTTTTTTGTGAATCATCAAGGCACCTATTGCTAGGTTTTCACCAAGATGTTCATTTTTTTAGGACTTTTTCTGATTTTTATAATTTTTTCTGGACAATTTACCATAGACTGAATGCCTTAGGTGTAGAATTTCTTTAGATGGAGAATATTGATTGGTTCTCGGAGCTGTTCTCCTTTAGTCATTGAGAGTTGATAGGCACCAGAGCCAAAAGTAGTAGTGATGACAAAGGGACCCAGCCAATTGGGTTCGAACTTCCCCTTGTGTTCTTGATGGGATTGATTTTTAGGATTTTCTCTCAAGACTAGATCGCCAACCTGAAATTCTCTGTGTCTGACTTTCTTGTTGTAGCCTCTAGACATTCTCTTCTGATATACTCTGAGATGATCATATGCTACTTGTCTATGCTCATCTCGTAGTTCAAGTTCTTGTAACCTAGACACTCTGTATTCATCATCAGTTACTAGACATTCATTCTAATTCTGAGTGATGGGATTTCTACCTCAATAGATAGTACCGCTTCAGACCCATAAACTAAAGTGAAAGGTGCAGCCCCTGTAGGTGTTCGGATACTTGTTCTATAGGCCCATAGAGTTGGATTAATCATGAGATGCCAGTCTCTGCCAGTTTTTTTTACTGTTCTGTGCAAGATCTTTAATAGATTTTTTTTAGAAGCCTCTACTTGGTCATTCCCTTGTGGATAGTAGATAGAAGACCAATTTTGGGTGATCTTGAATTTGGCACATAGATCATCTGGGTCTTTATTCTTGAATTGCCCACCGTTATCTGTGATTATGGAATGAGGTATCCCATTATGCATATGATATAGTTCAATATGAACATAGATATTTGTTTCCCTGTTGCTTGTGTCAAAGGGACCGCCTCTACCCATTTTGTAAAATAATCTGTGGCTGTGATTATATGTGTATGTCTGTTAGAAGAATGAGGATGAATTATCCCGATAAGATCAAATGCCCATTGATGGAAAGGCCATTGTGTTGTAAAGGGGATTAGATCCCTCCCTGGAGCATGAATTAGGTTGCCATGCACTTGGCACTTTTGACAATTCTTAGCAAATTTGATAGCCTCTTTCTCCATTTCAGGCCAATAGTACCCAGCCCTAATAAGTTTTCGAGCTAGTGTTAAACCGTTCGAGTGTGACCCACAAATACCATCATGAACTTCCTCTAATGCACATTGAGACTCTTCCCATTCTAAACATCTAAGTAGCGTACCATCTAGACCTTGTTTTTATAGATCGTGACCAATGATGACATATCGGGAGGCATTACAGATAAGGTATGTCTTTTCATGGCAGTTGAAGGTATCGGGAATGATTTGGTCTTGGAGATAGGAAAATAGGTTTTTATACTGGGATGAATCATGACCTACAATAGTGCAGATCATGTGGGTTTCGGGGGAATCATATGCAGGGTACAATAGTGCTTCCACCAGAATCTCATAGCGTAGCTCATGTTCAGGCTGCTATAATAAAGTAGATAGTGTTGCCATTGCATTGGTAGCCTTGTTCTCCATTCTAGGAATTTGCTCAAATGTGATAGATATGAAATATTTCTTAAGATCATCTACCATTCTCTTGTAAGGAATGAGCTTTTCATCTTTAGTTTGGTACACATCATTGACTTGATGAATAACAAGTTGAGAGTCTCCATGAATGTGTAGCTCTGTTACTCTCCATTCAATTGCTAGTTTCATACCATTCAAAAGGGCTTCATATTCCACAATATTGTTTGTGCAGGGGAACTTTAGTCTGAATGCTTTTGGGATGGAGTATCCTTGAGGAGTTATGAACAATATGCCTGCTCCAGATCCATTCTATGTATAGGAGCCATCAAAGAACAATTGCCATTCTCTAGAAGATAGGTGCATAATAGAGGAGTCTGGAAATTCCATTTGCATTGGTGTGTCATCAAACATGAGTGCATCTACTAGTTGATCAACAATAACTTGACCTTTTATAGCTTTTCTTTCAACATATTCAATGTCAAATTCACTTAGAAGCATGACCCATTTAGCCAGTCTACCTGTGAGGGCAGCCTTGCTGAGTAGGTATTTTAGTGGATCAATTTTTGCCACTAGATGCATGGTATGAGCTAACATATAGTGTCTCAATTTTTGTGATGCAAAGATCACAGCGAGACAAGCTTTCTCAATCATAGAATAGTTCTTTTCATATGCCACCAATGTTCTTCTTATATAATAAATGGCTCTTTCCTTTTTCTCTTCATCATGTTGCGCTAGCAATGCCCCCAGTGATGTGGTAGTTGTGGAGACATATAGGATCAATGGCTTCCCATGAATAGGAGGCATCAAGATAGGCGGATTTGATAGATACTTCTTGATATGGTTAAAGTTGTTCTCACATTCTTCATTCCATGCAAAGGTCACACCTTTATGTAATGTTTTTGTAAAAGGCTGTGATATGTCCGCTAGTTGTGATATGAATCTTCTAATAGATTGAACTCTTCCTTGTAACATCCTCATTTGACTGATATTCATGGGAGGTTGCATCTCTATTATAGCCTTGACTTTAGCCAGATCAACTTCAATACCCTTCTTTGAAACTATGTATCCTAAGAGCTTTCCAGAAGTGACACCAAAAGCACACTTCTTAGGATTTATTCGGAGACTAAACTTTTCCATTTTGTCTAGGATCATGCTCAAGTCCTTTAGATGTTCAGTTTTGATCATAGATTTTGCTAAAGTATCATCAACATAATCTTCCATAGTTTGATGCATCATGTCATGAAAAATAGATGTCATTGCTCTTTGATATGTAGCTCCAGCATTTTTAAGCCCAAATGGCATGACATTCCAGCAGAAGGTGCCCCATGCACATGTGAAAGCAGTTTTCTCTTGGTCCTCTGGAGCAATTTTTATTTGGTTATATCCAGAAAAACCATCCATTAAGGAATACATCTCGAAACCTGCAATCATGTCCACTATCATATCAATGTTAGGTAGTGGAAAGTCATCCTTAGGGCATGCTCTATTCACATTTCTAAAGTCTGTGCACACTCTGATTGACCCATCTAGTTTAGAAATAGGTACAATATTAGAGATCCACTCTGCATAGTCAATAACTCAGATGAATCCAGCATTTAGGAGATTCTCTAATTCAGCTTTTACCAAGAGTGCAACATGAGGATGCATCTTTCTCAACTTTTGCTTGATAGGTTTGACATTTGGAGCAATAGATAAATGATGCATTATAAGATTAGGATCCAATCCTAGCATATCTAAATATTTCCATGGAAAGTTGATCTTCTTTTCTGTTAGGAATGTTGTAAATTTTTGTTTCTCTTCTTCTGATAATGATTGTGCTACATGTACCAATTGTGGTTCCTCTGTTGTACCCAAATTGATGGATTGAGTGGGCTCAATGAGAACTGGAGATCTATCTTGTAAATGACTCAGAAGGACATCAAATATCTCATCCTTAGGCACCTCAGAGAGGTTTTCACCTTTGGATACATCTTTTATTTTTACTTTTGTAGATTCTGAGACTACCACAAAGTGGTTTTCACCCTCAGAACTCTTTTTCTTTTTCTTTTTATTCTTGTTTTTCTAACTAAGATATTTGATGTCCGACTCGGTCATGCTGATGCTTGGTTCACTAATGGAAGTACTCATAGGCTCAACTGCATTGAGGTAGCAAGCAAGGGCATAGTCATTCGGGAAGGTATAAATACCATGGCTCGGATTTTTGGAGGCTTGATCAATAAGTTCTGGATATTTGATAGTCAAAGTAGGGAAAGATTGCGAGATAGTGTTTAAGGATATGGATCTGTCATCATTGGTCCTAACCTAACACTTGAGTTCAAAGGTGATACTACAACTTAAGACATTCAATTCGTGAATAGGCTCAATGTCATCATGGGAGTCCAATTCAGCCATAGGTGGATCAAACTCGATAGGTTCATCATTTCGCTCTAGACTTACATTGGTTTGAGGTGCATATTGGTGAATAACATCAACATGTTTCTTTGTGATAAGCTCATCTTCATCTGGTTCTAGAATGGCTCCCCATTCATAGTCATTTGATTCAGCTTCTGATTCAAGATCTCTAGGAAATCTTAGAACATGAGTAAAGTCGGGGTGAATACCCCAAGAAGGGTTACCCTCAGATTTTGATTTGTATTCATACTCATGAGAATCTATCTCAGAATCACTACCACTTCCCTCTTCTTGATTTTTTTCAAGATTAGTTGGTTCTTGTGTTGCAACTATCTCTTGATTGATAGTAGGTTCTTGTGTTTCTACTACATTAATGCTTTTGATAGGATCATCTTTATCATCAAGAAGGTCTTTGATCTCTTTAGGCAATTTTTCATAGGGGATGAGTTCTAAACTATTTGAATCACTATCTGATGGTTCTATTTCTTCTTTCCTAAGAAGAGGTTCCCCTGGTGCGATCTACTCTATGACATGAGAGCAATTACCTTTGAGGTGATAGGGTTTCTTCTTAAAGCCTAAGCCAACTTTGTTTTTATTTTCTCTACCAGTATGTGGGAGAGGTACCTCAAGACCTTTTCCTCTGATTCCTAGAGGTCCTTTACCTGAATATCCCATCTTAGCTATTAATTTATCTCCTGGACCATATGACTTGGAAGGGATTTTGGAGACTGCAGAGTCACCAATTTGAACAACTTGAGATTCAGGTTCATCTTTGTACAGCCATGATAGCACAGCCTCATCCTCTTCAAATTCTTGCTTGGATACTCATTCTGCTACAAAATTCTTTTTATATGCTTCAAGAGGTTCTTTAGAGTCTGGTTTGGATTGTTTCAAAGATTGCCCATAAGACTTAGGCAAGATAGGGAGAGATTTCAAAGATAAGACCGGCTCGATAGTATATTCTCCCATACTATTTTCTTTGATATTAACCTCTTTTGCAAGATCTTCCATTTTAGATGTGGATGCTTCTTTAGTTGGTTCAATGGAAGATTCTCTATTATTAGGTACAAGCTTATCTGCACTTTCCTCCAATGTGTTGCAAGTTGTATTCAGATCTGCAAGGATAGTAACCTCTACTCCTTCATAAGGAAACTTCAAACATTGATGGTATGTAGAAGGAATAGCTTGCATTTCATGTATCCATGGTCTCACTAGAAGGACATTGTAGGCCAAAGGTAGATCAAGCACTTGACAGATGGTATCTTTGATAACTGGACCCACTATGATAGGTAAGACAATGGTGCCTTTAGAAGATCTTTCTTGTTCATCATAGGCCTTGATAGTTATTTTCTTTCTAGGATCAATAGCCAATTCTGAAAATCCCAATTGTGTGATCAAGCTGTAAGAACAAATGTTTAGGCCAGTGCCCCCATCTATCAACACACGTTTGACTCTACGGTTCTAGATCAAGACTTCTATATGCAAAGGCTGATTATGTGGGTGACTCAAGGATTTGTCATCTTCCTTTAAAAGGAGATATATTGCGGAGAGGTAAGATGTCCAACCATAGTCTGGAACTTGTCTAAATCAAGGTCATCAGGAACATTGGAACCGAGCAAAGCTTTATCAAGAATGGCTCTATGAGCTGGAGATATTCAAAGCAACTCAAACATGGAGATTTTCGCATTAGTGTGCTAGAGTTGTTGAACAATGCTATAAGATGTAGGCCTGGTATCCTTTGGATTGGAAGATTTGGAAGCAGCCTTTTGTTTAGAAGCAGATGAAAGATTGAAGGGCACCTTAGGGACATTTGATGAATCTGGGATTTGTCCTTTCAGATGCGTTTGAGCTTGTGATCAAGTAACTATGTTAGCTGAGGAATGATTTCTGTCTCTTCATACAATTTTGATGACATTGCAATTTTTAGAGAGACATGGTTAACCATATTGATGACAGCATTATTGCCAGGGTAGGCATAGTTGACTTTTGCCCCCATATTTGGCTGAGAAGTTGAAACTTCTTGACCATGTTTTGGAAATGGTTCTGTGAATACTGTAGGATCATTATTGCTCGTGGGATTGTCAATTGTGATGTCTCCACTATCGATTAGATCTTGAATGGTATGCTTCAAGTGATAGCAACTACTAGTTTTGTGACCTTTACTCCGATGGAAATCATAGAATTCATTTTCCTTCAACCATATCGATTTGGGGTCCTAAGCATTCGGTCAAATTGGTGGTAAAGAGATGATGTTATCAACTAGTGGAGTTTTCATAGCTGATTCTAAAGACTCTCCTAGAGGAGTAAATTTTTTATGTTTATCCCATTTTTTGAATTCTAGCTTCCTTTGAGATGGTTGAGAAGACTTTTGCTCTGAGGCTTTAATGGCTTAAGTACCAAGAGTGAGATTGTAGGCTGGTGCCTTTGATGGGGCACAGATAGTGTCAAAAACACCATCTGTGATGATGCCTTTGTTCTTGTTCCAATTTTTGTGCTTGTCTTTAGAACTGGATCCTGATTCATACTTGTCTTTTTGAAGTGTGATTTCTCCTTTTTTCACAAGCACTTTTTTTATTTTGATAGCATTATCCACCATCTTATCAAAAGATGTATGATCTTGCATTTGTAGAGGATAATTGATTTTTGGAACAAGGTTTTTGATGAAGATTTCCAATTTTTCTATTTCTGGAATAGGTCTGGCATATAGAGAGAACTTCTTCCTCCATCTCTTGAGAAACGTTAGGAATGGTTCTCCTGGATATTGCTTGAGATTACAGATATCGATCATGGTGACCGGGTGTAGAATATTGTAGGAGTATTGCTGGTAGAACAATTTGATCAGCTCCTCAAAAGTTTTGATAGTAGAAGGTAGTCTAGAGAACCAATGGATGGTTGCTCCCCCTAGAGATCGAGGGAAGAGACGCATCAGATAGGTTGGTTCATGCATGAACTCCATTGATTGTGTATAGAATTCTCTGACATGATCTTAAGGATCGGAGTGTCCATCATACTTGTCATACTTTGGCATCTCCACTCTTTTTGGAAATGGTGGCATATACAAGTTTTTGTCAAAAGGAAAAGGGCATAGAGCTTCCATGGAGAACTCTTTGGGTTCCTTTTCTTTCTCAAGGATATTAAATTTGACTTGTAAAGCATGTATCTATTTCATCATAGCTGTGAGTGGAGTTTCTTCCTCATGCGTAATGATATCTTCAACATTAAAGTTGGGAGGAAGTTTAGCTCCTTGATGAGCTAGTTGTAAAAAGTATGCTTCTCTATCTTCTTTCAAGAAATGCTTCATCATTTGTTTGAAGTTATCATCATTTTGATATTGAGCAATTTCTTCAGGTGTGGGTTCCTGATCTGCCCCATGTTGAGATTGAGCTCTTTGAGAGCCAAAATTTGTCCCTGCTTGAGACATGGTAGGAGTTTGTGGACTCCCTAGATTAGATTAATGAGGGGTATGTTGAGTACCTCCATGAGTTGATGGAGGAGGTATGTAACCAGATTTCAACCGATAGTTGCCAAGACCATCATCCTCGTAAAGACTAGAATTGATGAGTTGCTTAAGAGTTGGAGTTTGGAGAGTGGTGATAGATTTCTTGTGAGAGGAAGCTCTAGTCTCCACCATTCACCTCAAGTGAAATAAAAGAATAAGATCCAGATAACTAAAGAATGAATTGAATCAAGATGATTAGATGATGCAACCTTGTCAAGGTTTGATTGATTTTAAGATTTGATTAGACGTGGATGAAGGATACTATGCCCTAGATGTATGGGTAGGTTCCCAAAAGATAGCGGACAAGATATCACAACACTTAGTCATTTTGATGATTGATCGAAGATTGATAGTTATGACAAGGTTTTGACACAGGATGATAAGGACTCAAATCGATTAAATAGAAGGCTAAATCAGATTCAAAAGGCCACTTTAGGAAAATGATTGGATTCTTAATAGCTACTGCTCTATTCCTGACACAGTGATTTGTTCGACAGATGCTGAAATTAGACTGAAAAAGCTAAATATCTAGCAATTTTGACTATGTTTTGACAACTTTCAAAAATTTCCCAAACGACACTTTGCAGACTTGTACGACAGTGGGTATGCTGTGAAACGACAATTGCAAAACTCGTATGACAATTGCAAGCAAGATTTTGACTCTTAGAATTTTTTGGCATCAAAACTCGTACGACACTGGGTTGGTTATCATATGACAGTTGGGTAGAAATGAAACGACAGTTGAAAATCTCATACGACAGTTGGGTAGCAATGAAATGACAGTTGACAATATCATACAACAGTTGCAAGATTTTAACTTTGAGAATTTGCTGGCATGAAAACTCATACGACACTGGGTACTCAATCATACAACAGATGGGTTGTAATGAAATGACACTTGATGGAAACTCGTATGACTTTCTAACCTCCTAAGATGACTTTTGACTCCAGAAAAGGATTTTACTTTAGATTTTGCAAATTTTGAGTTTTCAGATTTGAATGCTTTGCAAATTTTAATGTCCAGATTGGAGGATTGTAACAGATTTATCCATTTTCAATAACCAGATAGATAAACAAGCATGCAAAATAGCAAGCAAGTGACTTCAAGCATGTCTGAAAACAATGAACAAGGCCAAAAGAAACCTTGCACATGAACAATCAAGTGACTTACTCATTCTAATCCTCAAAAGCACTAATTGTGTATGTTCCAAAAATGTTTTGCAATAACACACATATACCCTATAAAATGAAAATTTGGCCTCGCTAGGGTTTTTAGTAATGGTTTGACTCTGCAACTTTTATGATCCAAAGGGGTGAACTCCAATCCCGGCGCACCAGGGTTTTGACATAGTCCGAGAACTTAATCTTTAGGAGCTACTAGAGAGATCTGACAACCCAACAATGAACCATACCCATGGAGATTTCTTCCACAAGGACATTTATATAGCGGCTATCACTACCACGGTGAAAATGGCTATTACCGCTTGAGGTTCCATCAATGTAGTTTACCCTGTGAAGGGATTGTCCACTACGGTTAACCCTCTCTAAAGGTGACTCACAATAGTATACCACAAGGGGACTTGGCTCCAGATCCAAGGTTTTGATGCCTCTTCACTTTTAACCCAAACAAAGCAAGCAAATTAATTTGACGCGCTAAGACAAAGTTTGTCTCACCAAGGTCTATGATATCAACCCCACATGATCTATCAACCTCTCCGGAGAGAGAATGTATCAATCAATAAGGGAAGATGCACTAACCAATTTTGATTCACCAAAGCTCGTGATGTCTACCCCACGTGATCTATCAACCTCTCCTGGGAGAGAATGTATTGATCAATAAGAGAAGACGCACTAACCAAGTTGAATGTGAAACACACTAGGTATCCTCCCTACCTACAAGGATTCTATCGTCAAGAAGGATTTTTTTGGGAATCCAATCTCTCAAGAATCATGAATAGTGTTCATAGGGCCTAATTACTATGTGAGCACAGATGTATGTTTCCAAAAGAAAATCTACCAAAAGTATCCAAAAAGTAGAAAGAGGAACACTTAACGCTTAAAGCAAATATGAGATGAGTCCACAAGGTGGAACACTTAACACCTCACACAAGCTGAAAATGAGTCCCCAACTTAGAAAACAAGTGAGTTCCAAAAAGCACAAAAGGGTTGCCAAGTGGAACACTTAATGCTTCTGTCCTGTTGACCCCTCCCCTTTATGGCGCTGAGATTGCAACCACGGGGTAGAATGAGGGGCCGGCGGATTAGCGAGTCTAATAACCTAAGATAGCAATCAAGATCAATCACAAGTATCTGAGACTACTTAATGAATCCTTAAGGGGTCACAACCTAGTATCAATTATGCAAGTGTGTAAAACAAAAGCATGAAAAGAATCACCCAAGCTAGACACATGAGAGATTTATTTTAAGCCCCAAATCAAAATATTATCAGCACAAGTGGAATACCTGAGATCCTCGCAATGCGCTTAGTAGATGTTTACCTGATTTTGAGCAATTCTTGCACTTTTTCCAATCAAAAATAGCAGAAATCAATCAGAAATAGTAAATTTCAATTATTAGGGTTAGCTGTTAGTCAAAATCCAAAAATCAAATCTGACAAACTACCTACAAAAATGAAATGACAATTGAAATCTGGTACCGAAACTCTTACGACACTGGGTCTGTTACCAGACGACAGTTGAACCTGATGCCGAAACTCATACGACACTGGGTCTATTACCAGATGACAGTCTAGAAACTCGTACGACAGTGGGTATGCTCCCAGATGATAGTATGGAAACTCATACGACACTCGGTGTCTAATGAAATGACAATCCAGCCTTCAAACGACAGTGGGTCCCTGATGAAATGACACTCGGTAAACTATCATACGACAATGGGTTCAAAATCATACGACTTTTGTCAGAAACTCATACGAAGATTATACGGACAAAAAATAAAAATTGTATTTTTGCATAGAAACCAAGGAGAAAAAGATAGAAATTGATAGAATTGAATTGGAAACCCATTTCAGGGCCCCACGGTGGGCACCAGAAATGTGTGTGTGAAAATTGTACCTGATCTATAGACACAACACTTCAATAAAACATTAGAGGTTAGCAAAAATCAAAATCGTGCAAAATTGAAGTCTAATTTAACCAAGCGATTTACTACCTTCTAGTAGGTGCGAGATTAATGTTCTCAGATTGTTATTGAGATCAGTGACCTAGACGACACCTAAATGAAGGATTTGAATGGAAAACTGATATGAAATATGAATGCAATTAATCTATTTTTTTGGTATTTTCTATGCAATAACAATGATAAAAACTGATATGAAATTATGCTAGAATGAAATTGATCTATGAATATGCAAAGTAAGCTAACAATGATATGAAAATGAATCTAAATGAATGTAAAAACAAGATTGATCTCACAAAGGTGTCGATTCGCAAGAGCTTTGATTTTCCCAATTCTAATTCTCCAGCGTGATTGTGCAAATTTGTGGATGAATTATGAAGAGCTGAGCCTTGGTTTTATAGAAATCTAGGGCTTTGGAGGTGCATGGAAAAAAGCCATAAATCACTCAAATAACTCAGGTTGATTTTTGAGTTATTTTTAAATAACAGATAATTAAGTCACAAAAATCATGCAAAAGCACAGTTCAACTCGAATTAGAAGTTTAGATCAACTTTAAAATTTAAAAAGATGTTGAGTTTCAAAAAGCTAACAACTTGCATTGATTTTCCAATTTGAGTTTAACTAGTCCTTGAATATGCACATGGATAATTATGATTTAATAAATAAATAAAGTGATTTATTCTCAACTTAACTGGTTTTTGAAATAAAATAATTAATTTATGGGTTAATTAACTATTTTATCAAACTTTTATTAAAAACTATATTATTAAATAATGACAACTTGCTTTAATTAATTAAATAAGAATTTAATCAATTATTCATAGGATATTGGATTTATTGTCAAAATTAAATAATACAATTAATAATAGCTAGAATTAAATTTAATTACATAATTAAGTGGCAAGATATTAAATCTAATTAATTAAATATGAAAATATTCAATTAATCAAACTTAGGATAAATGTGATTTATTGCCAAATAATTATTAAATTAAAGATAATTAAGATATTTAGGAATATTGCTAGGAATATTCCCCGATGCAAAATTTAAGATAATCAATTAGGATTCGATGATGTTTCGATGTGCCTTAGGTTAGGACTTTGATGTCGATTTCGCTCGAATTGTTGATATAGGAGATTAATGAACATATAGCCCATTTTTGGGGTATTACAGATCAAACTCAAGAGACCACTTTTGGAAAATTGGTTGGATTCTTTTGGTTTCTACTCTATTCTTGACACAGTGAATTTTCTGACAGAATCTAGAAGTTGGCTATAAAAATTGGATTTCTTACAAATTTGGAAGGTTTCTGAAAACTTTGGTAAAATTATGATATGAGTTTCTCTAGGCTCGTATGAGTCTGGGTAGGGTTTGGCATGACAATTGACAAGACTCGTACGATAGTTGACACCAAGATTAAAAATTGCTTGACTTTTCTAAAAATAATTGTACGACAGTATACAGTCTCCCATATGACAATCTAGGGGTTCTGACATGAAAATTGGGAAAAATTGTACGAGTTTTGAGGCTTTAGGATGAATTTTGACACCAGAAAGCATTTTTGCTTCAAATTTGCAATTTTTTAGTTTTTCAGTATCAGATTGTTTGCAAAATTTTCTACCTAGGTTTGAAGATCTATGTAACAGTTTGTCTCGGGTTTGTTTGTTTTAAGTAACCAAGTAGATATCAGGCACGCAAAATAACAATCAAGGGAGAAAGAAATCATCTTTAGACAATGAGCAATGGACAAAGCAACCTTGCACAAGAATAAAAATAGTGGCTTATTATTCTAATCCCTAAGAATACTATTTGTGTATGTTCTCAAAAAGTATTGCAATCACGCACATAGTCCTAGAAAATAAAAATTTGGTTGCACTAGGGTTCTCAATAATGGTTTGACTCTGCAACTTTTGTAATCTCAAGAGGGAGAAATCCAATCCAGGCACACCGAGGTTTTGACACAATCCGATAATTTAATCAATCAAGAGTTGCTGAGGAGATCTGACATCCCAACAAGAGACTACACCTGTGGATATTTCTTCCACAAGGACATTTATATAGCAGTTGTTGCTACCATGGTGAAAATGGCTACTACCACTTGAGGTTATGTCCACGTGGTTGACCCAATAAAGGGAATGTCCACTACGGTTAACCCTCTCTAAAAGGAGACACACAAAAAAGACCACATGGGGACTTAGTTCAGATTCAAGGATCTGAGTTTTTGATACTACCCAAAAAGGGAGTAGAGCATAATCCTCTAGCCTCTTCACTTCACCAAAACCTAACACATAGATCAATTGACACACTAAGATTGAAACTACCTCACCAAGGTTTGTGATGTCTACCGAGCTCTCTAAGTGGGACCAAGAGAGAACGTATCGATCAAAGTTGAGGACTAAACCCATTAAAATTGTGAGATAATAACAGTATCCTTCCTACCTACAAGGGGATCTATCTTCGAGAAGAGATTTTCATGCAAAACAAGTGAATGAAGCCCGCTCTCTCAAGAACTCCACAAATAGTGTTCATAGAGCCTAATTACTATGTGTAACAGATATGCAGAAAGCAAATCTATGTTCTTTTTAGAGCCCAAAATTGAAGTGTGATTTATAAAAGCAGGAAAGACACTTAAGCTAGACATTGAGAGGTTTGTTTTATGTCCCAAATCAAAATGTTATCAGATGTAGCAGAATACCCTAGTTCCCACGCAATGCGCTTGGTAGATTTTACCCAATTTTCAATTTTCTTGCACTTTCCTGTGAGCAAAAACAATAAGTACCAATCAACAATAGAAAATATCAATTGTTAGGGTTAGCTGTTAGTCCAAATCCAAAAATCAAATATGAAAGACAACCTAGAAATATGATATGACAATTGAATTTCTAGTATGAAAACTTGTACGACAGTGTGCTACCTCTCATATAACAATCAAGTGTTAGAATAACTAAGATGGGGGTGAATCAGTTAATCACTGTCCCAAGTCAAAATGTATAATCTAAAAACAAATACTTCAACTTTTGCTACTTGATAAACTAAAATACTTATTTTTTCAGTGCTTTTATCAATTATCAGTCTAAAACATATAGTAGTTACCAATCAAATCTAACATGTAATATGTAAAGTATGATAACAAACAATCATCACAATCAACACATAACACAAGAGATTTAACGTGGAAACCTTGTGAAGGGAAAAACCACCTGGGATCGGCAACCCAAAAATATTCACTCTTCTGAAGTGAGGTCGGTGAAAACCCAACCCTGTTAAAGGTTACAAACACACTATTAGGTGTGACCTTGTTAGAGGATTTTAGACCAACCATTATTGTCCAACCAGCATTCACTATGGGGTTGACAGGATAACAATAATCATTCTATGAATGATACATAATAAGACTTTCTTAGTCTACTCGGTTAAGATATTTGACTATGTACAATGGTTAAGTATGTAACAGTAGGTGATATGCCTTAATACAACTTCAATTGCAAATATACAGATCAATATTCAGCTCATACAAATTTTTTTGATCAATATAACACTTCTAATTCAACAATATATCAACTTATTGTCCGTCAGTAATTACTTCCTGTCACTTGGTAATGCTCTGTAGTTGGGTTCTCCTTAACTTTTATGATCAGAATGCATGAAAAATTGTTCATGCGATAATTCTACAGTTTCCTTTTCTTCTGGCTATTTTCATCGTGAAATCATTAGTCTCTTATATAGACATGTAAACCATTTTCTTCTTGTCCATCAGATTTTGCTGCTTAATCTCATCCACTAATTTTTTCACTTTAACCTTCCTCGACTGATGTGTCAATAACACATTTCAATCTTCTCCATTAGATCTTCCTTGAATTTTGTTAGCCATTGATCTTTGTAACAAACATTATCTGTTACCTCGAAATCATACACTTACTAGCTCATCAATCCTATCGGCTAAATTGATCATTTAATTATTTCTGTTTTGCTCAGTTAACAAAGAAATGTGTAGGTGAACACAAGCTCGATATACACTATACTCCATCGGTGTATACTGAAATGCTTCATTAACCAAAAACACTACTTTGTGTCTTTAGGCTCTTTTCCTCATCATAGATGAATGCAACATAATCAAGTCAATATCATAAGGTCATAGACTCATCAACAAGTTACTCAATGTATTCCTTATCCTCATTTGTCATATCCATCTTCCTCGTGTAGATATTTATGTTCTTCATCTCTTTCACTCCTTTTCTCCAGATGTTTCGGTATAGTAACTTACAAGATAAGTGTTGTCAAACTAGTTGACATCAATGACAACATAATATTGTTAATCATCTTACATATCTAATCAATCAACTCGGTGATCTTTAATCACATATTCTTCAATTAGGTTCTAAATCAGTTGTAGTTCATCAATCTCTCCCTTTGGCATTGATGGAAACTCAAGTAATATGAAATGTACCATACACATACCAAATATGTATTCTACAACTCTGTGAACAAATGTTGTACAAGATCTCCCTAGCTTAATATGTTTAATTACTACATTACTAAATAGCATTACAAAATACAGCTTTGACATTCTGCAGATATGCTCTTTTCAGCTCTCATGTTCCTGCTTCTATTCTCAGTAACTGATCTTCAATGCTCTCCCTTTCTTTCAGATTATCTCTCCCTTAGATAGTTCTCATCAGTGCATATTGTTTCATATTGTTTATCTCTCCCTTTGACAACAATGCCAAAGAAACAAATAAACAAATAGCTCTTCAGTAGCCTAGTAACTCTCTGTTGTCCATTACATTCTTTGTATCTCTGTATACTGATATGCCATTCTGTTCCAATACTTTTCATAGCTTTAGACATGATCCAAAGTGTGAACTATGTTGCATCAATATTTATGATATTCTGATAAGATTAGGCTGATGCAACATCCATATCACATTAGTGATTGGTAGACAGGGGATGGACCCCAAGTCTAGTCCTCAAGTATTCAAATGTATCCTTCGGTAGAGGCTTTGTAAATATGTCTGCAAGTTGTTCTTTAGATGTAACAAATTCTAACTTCACTTGCTTCTCCTATACTTTTTCTCTTAAGTAGTGATACTTAATAGATATATGCTTTGTCTTAGAGTGCATCAATGGATTCTTTGAAATGTTAATGGCACTAATTTTGTCACAATATATAATCATCGGCTCAATGATTACCTCATTCATTCCTTCCAACACTTGCTTAATATATGTAATGTTTGAGAAATTAGTAGCAGCAACAACATACTCTACTTCAGTTGTAGACTGAGAAATACAAGCTTGTTTCTTACTTGTCCAAGTTACAAGTCTTTCACCAAAGAAAAATGCTCCTCCGGTGGTGCTTTTTTTGTCATCCACATTTCCAGCCCAATCAGCATCGGTGTATACCTTCAGTTCAAACTTGCCTTCCTTAGGATACCATAATCCATAGTCCTCTATTTTCTTTAGGTATCTTAAGATTATTTTAGTAGAAATCATGTGTGATTCTCTACGGTTAGTAGAAATCTAGCAACAATTCCCACAACATGTGCTATATCTGGTCTACTATGAACTACATACATTAACTTACCAATCATGGATCAGTAAAGTGTCTAATTTACCTCTGTAGTTTCATCTTCCTTTGTCAATTTACATCCAGTAGCCATCAGTGTACCCACAGGTTTAGCATCTTCCATGCCAAATGTCTTCAGTACTTCCTTTATGTATTTAGATTGTGTGATGAATATCCCATCACTCTATTGAATCACTTGTAAGCCTAGAAAGAACTTAATCTCTCCAAGCATAGACATTTCAAATTCTTATCTCATCTCATCAGCAAAGGCTTTACATATGTGATCTTGACCTCCAAAAATAATATCATCCACAAATATCTCAGCAATAAGAATAGTATCATCAGTATCTCCTTTCATATACAAATTGTTGTTCTCACTAGTCTAACAAATCCAATACTTAACAAGTAAGTATGTAGCCTCTCATACCAGGCTCTCGATGCTTGTTTCAAACCATATAAAGCTTTATGTAATCTACATACCATGTCTTTTTTTTTTTTTATCAACAAACCCTTCTGGTTGTTCTATGTAGACTTCTTCAAGTATACCATTCAGAAATGCTAACTTCACATCCATTTAATAGACTTTGAATTTCTTGTGTGCAACATATGCAAGTAGAATTCTAACACCTTCTAATCTAACAACAGGTGCAAATGTTTCACCATAATCAATGCCTTCCTCCTGTGCATATCCCCTGTATACCAATCTAGCTTTATTTCTTGTTACCTCACCATTTTCATTCAGTCTGTTCTTGAAAATCCATTTAGTACCGATAACATTCTTGTCCTTAGGTTTGGGTACTAAACTCTAGTATTTTTTCTTCTCTATTTGTTCTATTTCCTCTTTCATTGCATTAATCCATTCATCATTCTCCAATGCAACTTTTACATTCTTCGATTCAAATTCACAAACTAGACATGTACCTTGTCTTGCTTTTCTCCTTGTTTGCATGCCAACTTGTTTGTCTCCAATAATTTGTGTCTCAAGATGATGTCTCCTAACAAATATTTCTAGTACTGAGTCTCTTCTTTCTTTTTCATCCTATTCAAGTTCATTTGCTTGCTTGGTAAGTCCATCCTACTCGTCAGTTTCTCTTTCCTATTGTTCTGTATTGTTTTCCTGCTGACCGGTTATCACAAGCTACAGCTTCGGTAGATACTCTGGTTGTTCAATGTAAGTGAATCTACCATAGTCTTCCAATTCCTTTCTACTTTCCTCTGTGTTCTTGTCATCAAACTCATCAACTCAGACATTAGTACTTTCAATCATTTTATTTGTAACCTTATTCAGACATTTATATGCTTTACTTTTAGTGGAATATCCTAGAAATATCCCTTCATCACCTTTTGAGTCAAATTTACCATTTTTTTCATCTTTCAAAATAAAGCATTTACTTCCAAAAATCCTTAAATAACTTACAGTAGTTTTGTGTCCAAACCATATTTCATAGGGTGTCCTTCTTCAGTTGTACATGGTTAAGAACATAGACTGCAGTGCTGATAGCTTCTCTCCAATATGTTTGGGCAACATTCTTTTGCAACATTAGTGTCCTTGCACAATCAACTATTGACCCGTTCCTTCTTTCAGCAATGCCATTTTTTTGGGGTGTCCTCGGTGCAGAGACATGTCTTTTAATACCATACTCATTACATAAATTAGTAAATTCATCAGAGATAAATTCACCTCCTCTATCAGATCTTAAGAATTTCAATTCCTTACCAGTCTCTTTTTCTACTTTTTCCTTATACCACTTAAACATCTTGAATGCTTCAGATTTTTCTTTTAGAAACATAACACTCATCAATCTAGTATAGTCATCAACAAAAAGAATAAAGTATCTATCATCATAATAACTTTGAGTTCTCATAGGACCACATAGGTTGGTATGAACCAACTCAAGTATCTTCTTTGTTGAATAATCCTTTCTTTTGAAACTAGATTTAGTCATTTTCCCTTTCTGACATTCATGACATATAACATGATCAGGTTTTGACAAGTTAGGCAGACCTCTAACTCATTTCCTTTTACTGATCTTAATCATGTTATCAAAATTCACATGGCATAGCCTTTTATGCCACAACCAAGCATCTTCATTTTTCATCATCAAGCAAAAAGACTCATTAGTATCAAGATAAAATAGATTACCTCTTGATTGTGCACCAGTTCCAACTAGTCTTCCTCCATCATCAAAGATTTTCACTTTCTTGCTCTCAAAAGCAACTTGGTGACCAGAATTGTTCAGTTGTGCAACACTTAACAAGTTATAGTTTATTCCATCTACCCAATAAGCATTATCACATTTTATCCTATCATTTATCATCAAGGATCCTTTACCTCTTACCATAGAGGGTGTATCATTACCCATCTTAATTGATCCCCCATTGTATTCTTCAAGTTGATCAATTTCTCTTCATCACCAGTCATGTGATGTGTACAACCACTGTCTATGATCCATGTATTATTTTTGTTAACTTTAGAGATCAGTGTTGTTTGTACATGTTTTTATTCTTCCTCAGAGTAATCTTTCATAGCAACAAATAAAACTTCTACATCATCATCAGAATCAGATTCAGATTCATTATCTTCAACTATGTAACATACCTTTTTCCCTTTGTCATTATTGTCACAGTTGTCTCTGTTGTTGTATCGATAGCCCCTGTTGACTCTCCTACCATAGCTTTCTTTAGATCAATCTTTGGATCTTTCAACATCTTTCTTATGTGGACATCTAGTAGAAATGTGGCCAACCTCTTTACAGTTAAAGCATGCTAAAGGTAGCTTACCTCTATATCTTCCTTTTCCCTTAGGTAACCTTCTGGCCATAAGAGCTTCAAGTTCATCAAGCTCATCATCGGTATTGCTATCATTATCATCATTCTTATTATTCCTGCTACTAGATTACCAATCTTCAGAGAAGACATGAAAGCAGACTCAACAGTCGGTACAACACTATTATCAAAGTTGTTCAATTCAAAGGTTGTGAGCTTACCAATCAAAGTGTCAAGAGTAAGGTTGGATGTAGCCCTTGTTTCATGAATTGCAGAGATCCTGATTGCATAAACTGGCAGTAAAGTTCTGAGAATCTTGCTTATCAATGTTTCATCATCAATAACTCCATCTGATGCTCTAATAACATGTACTACCTCTTTTAGTCTATTTATCTACTGCACAATATTCTCACCTTCCTTCATCTTCATATCATCGAATCTGCCTCTTAGGCTTTTTGCTCGGGCTCTTTTAACATTCAAATCACCGCTGTAAATTAGAGATAGTTTTTCCCACATGGCTTTGGCAATAGTGCAGCTCTTAATATCTTCAAATTTGGCATCGGTACAGGCAGCAACAATCTCCATCATAGTAGTATTGTATTCATGCCTGTCTCTTAGTTGATCAAGAGTCAAGGGACCAGGGGTCGGTTCAATGTAGCCATTCTCCATCAGTTCTAGTGCAGAATTCCCAATTCCAGATATGTGCAACTTCATACGGCTTTGCCATACTGTGAAGTTCTCTTTGTTCAATCTTGGCACTTCCCTCTTATACATTTTGAGATCTTTGTGTTGAAGTCCTTAAAACTCTATTCTAAGCAACCAACTCTCTGATACCAATTGTTAGAATAACTGAGAGGGGGGTGAATCAGTTAATCACTGTCCCAAGTCAAAATGTATAATAAAAAAACAAATATTTCAACTTCTACTACTTGGTAAACTAAAATACTTATTCTATTAGTGCTTTTACCGATTATCAATCTAAAACATATAGTAGTTACCGATCAAATCTAACATGTAATATGTAAAGTATGGTAACAAACAATCATCACAATCAACACATAACATAAGAGATTTAACGTGGAAACCCTATGAAGGGAAAAACCACTTAGGACTGACAACCCAAAAATATTCACTCTTCTGAAGTGAGGTCGGTGAAGACCCAACCCTGTTAAAGGTTACAAACACACTGTTAGGTGTGACCTTGTTAGAGGATTTTAGACCAACCATTATCATCCAACCAGCATTCACTATGGGGTTGGCAGGATAACAATGTTCATTCTATGAATGAAACATAATAAGACTTTCTTAGTCCACTCAGTTAAGAGATTTGATTGTTTACAATGGTTAAATATGTAACAGTAGGTGATCTGCCTTAATAAAACTTCAATTGCAAATATACAGATCAATATTCAGCTCATACAAATCTTTTTGATCAATGTAACACTTCTGATTCAACAATATATCAACTTGTTGTTCATCAGTAATTACTCTATGTCACTCGGTAATGCTCTGCAGTTGGGTTCTCCTTAACCTTTATGATCAGAATGCATGAAAACTTGTTTATGCGATAATTATGTAGTTTCCTTTTCTTTCAGCTATTTTCATCATGAAATCATCAGTCTCTTATATAGACATGTAAACCATTTTCTTCTTGTCCATCAAATTTTGCTACTTAATCTCATCCACTAATTTTTCTACTTTAACCTTCCTCGGTTGATGTGTCAATAACACGTTTCAATCTACTCCATTAGATCTTCCTTGAATTTCGTTAGCCGTTGATCTTTGTAGCAAACATTATCTATTACCTCGAAATCATACACTTTCCAACTCATCAATCCTATCGGCTAAACTGATCATTTAATTCTTTATGTTCTGTTTGGTTAACAAAGAAATGCATTCGTGAACACAAGCTTAGTTTACACTGTGCTCGGTATACACTATACTTTGTCAATGTATACTGAAATGCTTCATTAACTGACAACACTTCTTTGTGTCTTTAGGCTCTTTTCTTGATCATAGATGAATGCAACATAATCAAGTCAATATCATAAGGTCATAGACTCATCAACAAGTTACTCAATGTATTCCTTATCCTCATCTATCATATCCATCTTCCTCATGTAGATATTTTTGTTCTTCATCTCTTTCACTCCTTTTCTCCAGATGTTTCGGTATAGTAACTTACAAGATAAGTGTTGTCAAACTAGTTGACATCAATGACAATATAATATTGACTTAATCATCTTACATATCTAATCAATCATCTCAGTGATCTTTAATCACAGATTCTTCAATTAGGTTCTAAATTAGTTGTAGTTCATCATCCAAGCATGAAACAACAGTGGGTCAGTGCACACACAATAAAGTAATTCCCTAACGATAGTACCAAATAACCAGCATGATTCTCAAAATTGCCAACTGTCGTACAATAGTCAGGGGGTCCTAGTACAACAATCTGTCAAATGTCATATGAAAATTATACGAACAGAAAATAAAAATTGTGGCATTGAGAGAAATTGATATAAAAGAATGGAAACCTGTTTCAAGGCCCCATGGTGGGCACCAAAAATGTGTGTGAAAATTGTACTTAGCTGGAGACACAACACTTCAGTAAAATATTAGAGGTTAGCAAATCAAGAAATCTGTAAATAAGAACAATATAGCTAACCAGATGATTTACTGCCTTCTAGTAGGTGCGAGTATGGTATTCTCAGATTTAGACCGAGATCAGTGACAATGCAACACCTAAATGAAGGATTTAAATGATTAAAAGTGATGATGATAAGTGCAGATTAATCTATTTTTTTGGATTTTGTATGCAATAAGATGAAAAACTGATATGAAACTAGTCTAGGATGGATTGAAATGATATGCAAATTGATCTAACAATGATATGATATGAATGAATGCTATGATCAAAACAATAAAAAAAATCTCACAATCGCCTGTCGCAAGAGCTTGATTCTTTAGATGCAAATTCACCAAAGTAAGTATGCAAATTTGAAGGGTCCTTTTGTGAAGAGATGAGCCTTGATTATATAGAAATCCAGGGCTTGAGGATGCATTGAGAAAAGCCATAAATCACTCTTGATAAACTCAAGTTGATTTTTGAGTTAACAAGAAATCAGGAATATATCAACTCACAAAATCATGCAAAATTACTTTTTGACTCAAAATAGAGTTTAGTTCACTTTTTCAACTCACAATCACATGTTGAGTTTAGAAAGTTAACAAATTGAAATTGATAATTGATTTTAAGTTGACTGCTTTTCTGATTGTGCATGATTTAATATGAATTAATTTAAAAATAAAGTGATTTATTCTCAACTTAACTGATATTTGAATTAAAATAACTGATTTATGGGTTAATCAATTATTAAATCAAACTTTATTCAAAACTATATCATTCAATATTGACAACTGGAATTTAATCAATTAAATAAGAATTCAACTGATTACTCATAGGATTTTTGATTTATTGTCAAAATTAAATAATATAAATTAGGAATAAATGGAATTAAATCTAATTAAATACTTAAGTGACAAAATTAAAATTAACTAATTAAATATTCAAAATATCCAATTAATCAAATTTTAGGATAAATATGATTTATTGCCAAATAATATTTAATCGGGATAATTATGAAAAATTAGGAATATTTAAGAAATATTCCCTAATGCAGAATTAAGATAAAATCAATTAGGTTTCGATGAGCTGATGTGCAGATGTGCCTTTGGTTAGGACTTTTGTGTCAATTTTGATCGATTTGTCAATGTAGGAGGTTAATGAACTTATAGTCCATTTTTGGGGTATTACAATAATCAATATTCCAATAAATCAATGATGGTTAATTATTTAATTCACTTAATAAAACTCATACTCTACTCAGTTATTAAATCACCAAAATCATATCAAACTCACATCACACCAACATGGATCAAACTAAATGACTCAAAACACCAAAAAACATACTCGAGGAAAGGGCTCATGAACTTAGGTCACCTTGATGATTTCACAGAGGTAATCAATAAGAATCTCGTCCACTATTTTAGGGTAATAAATGGCTCAAGTTGGGATTTGGGTCTATTGATATCACCCCCTTCTTACCATTGAGATGTTGCGATAGGGCACACTCATCTTGGCAATTCAAGTAAGTTGATGCTCGGTACCTACAAACCTGCATAAAAGATGAACACACACACACACACACACACACATATAACAGACAATAGTGGGGAGTGGTACATCGTGTGGATTTCAACATTTAGGTAACTATGACTCCCTCCCCCAACCACATTAAACACATCAAACAGAAATATAAATCATACACGCTAACCATACACATGCAAGTATGAGGTAAGTGTACAACTAGTAAACTATGAATATAAATAACATCATAACCTAACATATGAATTCCATCATCATGAAGATACTATAATCATCAAATGAAAGCACATAGTATGACATCATCATGAAAATAACTATAATCACTAAGAGAATATAAAATATCATCATTACACAAGTAATCTAACCATCAACTGAATAGATAAAATGTATCAACTAAGAAATGACTCATGATATATAAATCCAAACATAAAGTAGTATCATACAACTATAGAATCAAGTGTCATTGAATAAACCAACACTTGCATGAACGTATAGCCGAAGACACAGGTTGCAGTCACAGACCCAAAAGTTTGAGCAGTTCTGTCAGGAAAGGAGTTCAACCTTTGGGAGAAAATGACCTTTGCAAACTCAGAGTCAGATGTTTGTACAATTTTTTTGGGACAAGGACTTGCATCTTATACATAAGCTACCCAGCACATATAAACCTAGAATCAAGGGTTTTTAGGCTTTTCCCTTTGTCCAGAAAAACACACATAAACCTGATTCTTTGTCGTATCAAGGTATGAATGAGTTTATGAAGATCTTCAAACGTAAAATAACAGTTCAACCTGTGAAGCCCTTCTTTGTTAATCCCAGGTTTCATGTTAAGCCTTATACTCATAAAAACCAAGGCACCCATCAGGGTCAGACGACCTTCCAAAATGCTTGTCAAGGAAAATCTCTCCCTCAAGGAGCCTCTTCCTATATTCCACAGGGGGTTTCTTCTTATGTTACTGTCAATCCTCCTTGTTTCAATGGCATCTTTTCCTATGAGGTGGGCGAATAGACTAGGCAAGCTACTATGATTCCTAAGGATCCCTCTAAACAAGATCCTCCCTTGGCTGTTGGGGGTTTTTTCAAAAAATCTAATGGGTGGGAAAAAAATTCAAATTCTACCCAGCCCCATTTTTTCAGATCAGGTCACCGCAATAGGAAGAAGCAGTTGGGAGGTGTGCACACTCATTAGAAACAACTGATATTTGACATTTACGAGGGCACACCTCCAGGATCTCCAATGATTATTGGCCCTACATTGGGTGGTCCTATGGATTCTTTGTTTCCCAAAAAAGACTCTCATCGGTTTACTAAAATGATTTCTGAAGATGTCATTTAGCGCAAAAATGGTAGAGTGCCCTTCAATCCAAATCAGCCTAAACAAATTTGTCAAGAAAAGCAACCGACACAAGCCCCCTCCCCAAATTCAGTCAATATTACCCTGCCAAAGCATATGTTGCAAGAACAAATTGATTTTCTACGACACACAACACTTATTGGTAAGTTTTGCAAGACTTCACTCTTATTTTCTGATATTCAAGCTTGGGCTTTTCAATACTGGTGAGGGCTAAAGGATATTTTTTGTTTCGATTCAGTCTCGGGTTTCTTTGTTGCTCTTTTTGAATCTTCCAAATCTAGGGATTCTATTCATAAAAACAAAGGTTGGTTTTGCCAAGGCTTGGGTCTATACACTAGAATTTGGACCCCTAACTTTAAGCTTGATTCTAAGGCATGCCTTTTCTTTCCCTATTGGGTGGCCCTTCCCTTATTGCCTTTGGAGTATAGGGATATTGATATTATGGAGATCATTGCTAATAAAATTGACATCTTCATAAAGCATTATTTGATTCCTTTCGAGTATCCTCGGTATGTTTCTAGAGTTTGTGTTCTTTTAGATTCCTTGAAAGTATTGCGAGACCAAATTAAAATTAAGTCAAAGTGGGGGATTTGGACTCAACATATTGTTATCCAAAGTGAAGACACAGTTAGGAATCATTAGCATAAATTGGGGCATTTGACTGCACAATTTAAACCACATGACCAATATGGGATGTCTCTTTATATAGATCACTGTTTTGACCCTGCAAATTGTACTAACCTAGGTCTCAATTAGATATGGCAAGATTCAGCTGAGAAAGGACTTTCACTTTCCATTTCCAATGAATCCCTCTCCATTCCCGATATCATTGAGCACTTTTACAAGATGTTCGCTTTCTTTTTCTATTCAATCAGATGCTTGCTTTTGATCAAACAACTTTCTCTTACTTAGCAGTAGTACTGTCTTCCAAGTATCACTGAATCTCAAGGGGATCAGTGTGAGAAACCCAGTATAGATCTCAATACCTTTTTGAATATTCTAATGTTCCAGGCACCTTCAAAAAATTCCATAGAACTGACCTCAATATTCCATTATAGTGTTGTTGTTGAGCTTAGGGCTCAGGAGTTCAATGATATTATGATAACAGAGCTTGCTCACACAATTATCCATGAAACTATATCAGAGGAAATCTCATGGCTTGCTACTAAGTCTCATTCTTCAACTCTTGATGTGATATGTAAAGATATTGTCCCTCCTCAGTCTTCATTTGATACATATCCCAATGAGGAAGACAATCTGGAATGACAGTTGTGCATGTTTGATGATCATGACACTCAAAAGGAACCCTTATTAATCAGAGATTCCTTCATTGAGAATTAGGAGACAATTATCCCCCAAGGTTTTGAAGTATTTCCATATGATTTCAATGAGGATCACTTGATCTCAGACCACTGTATACCTCCATAATTTTCTATTCAGACTAATATGAAGAATGAGTTAGTTATGGACAGAGAATGTGAGAGCACCCTGATGGAGATGAACATAAATAAGGCTATTCAAATTGCACCTTTGGGTGGATTTGATCACACTGTAATACTATCTATTGAACAATTTCCTACTCAAATAGTACAATGTACCGTGACTCCCAAAAAGAGAGGGAGAAAACTTAAGGGTGAAAAAATCAAGGCAGAAATAGCAGCGGGCATCCAATCTACTCTAGATGGAAAATTTACACCTAGTAAAAGATTGACAAGGAGAACCAAGAGTTCTCCTTGTCAAAAATGAAGATAGCCTCTTGGAATGTTAGAGGCTTAAATTCCTCTGACAAGCGCATCAGGATCAAGTCGAAACTTGATTCTATGAGGGCATACATAATTCTTTTACAAGAAACAAAGCTATCACAAGAAACATTTCTTAAGACAATAGGCAAATGGTCTCAATGGAGTTTGACTCATAAGCAGAGCAATGGTGCTTTAGGTTGGCTTGTAGTCCTATGGGATCCCAAAGTAGTACAAGTTCAACCATTAATTCAATAGGATAATTGGCAACTAGTGAAAGTTATCCGGTTTGATTTAAGTTTTATCCTATTTAATATTTATGGCCCTACAATGACATCTGATAAACTTAAATTGTGGAAAGAGGTTACTAATTGCATTCAATCTCAAACTGATCAACTTTTAATCCTAGGTGGAGATTTTAATGTTGTTCTCAAATCTTCAGAAAAACATGGTGGAATAAGCCCTCCACCTAAAATGGTCCAAGATTTTTCTTGTCTTTTAGTGGATAATAACCTGGATTATATTGAACCTTCCAATGGTTCTTTTACATGGACCAATAAGAGAGAAAACTTCTCCCAAATTGCAATTAGATTGGATAGATTTCTTGTCTCACAAGAGAGGAAACTATCAAATACTACCTTCCAGTCTAAAATTCTACCCTGCCCAGGATCTGATCATTTTCCCATTACTTTACAACTAGAAATCCCACGGGGTAATCAAGGCTTTAATCATCAGCCATCTTTCAAATTTGAAAGGATTTGGCTAAGGTATCCTCACTTTCTACCCCCTGTTAAAACAATGGTGGACCAGTGTTCCATATTGTGCTGGCTTAATAATGCATCAGTTTGCTGAAAAGATGAAGTGTGTTAAGAAGCATATTAAAAAATGGAATGAGATATTTTTCAAAAATGTTTTTAAAGAAAAAGAGGCAGTCAAAAGGAAATTATCAAAGATTCTTGATAACACTATTAAACTAGGCATGACTTCCAATCAATTTGTCAAACAAAAGGAATTGCAAGTGGAATGGGAAGAAATTTGTAATAGGGAAGAGATCTACTGGCATCGAAAATCTTGTGAACTGTGGTTAAGAGAGGGGGATAAGAACACAAAGTTCTTTCATGCCTCTGACAAGCAGAAAAGAGCTGCTAATCGCATATTTACTATCAATAATGTAGATAACAGAAATATAATTTCTGATGCTCAAGGTATCCAAGATGAAGGGATAAAGTTCTTTGAAAATCTTCTTCATCTCCCTCATAAGCCACCTCTCACACAGGATGACTCGCATATTCTCCTTGAAGCAATCACTTCTTTGGTTTCAGATTAAGACAATATTGCATTGATGGCTCCATTCACCATTTATGAACTTAGAAAGGTGGTTTTTTCTTTGGCACCGGATAAAGCCCCAGGGCCAAACGGTTATACAACACTCTTCTTTCAAAGTTGTTGGGATTTCATTAGCCAGGATTTGCTTGTGGTAATTGAAGAATCAAGAAAAATCAAATCTATGCTAAAATATTTTACACCACAAATATAGCCATCATTCCTAAGGTGAAATCCCCCAAATCGTTCTCAGAATTTAGGCCTATCTCACTTTGTAATACAATCTAAAAAATTGTTACAAAAGCTATTTATTTGAGAATGCAACATTTGATACCAAAAATTATGTCTCAAGAGCAAGGTGGCTTTGTTCCTAGGAGAGAAACTATGGAAGGGGCATTACTAGCTCATGAAGTTCTTCATTTAATTAACTCTTCCAAGACCTCCTCATTCATTATTAAACTAGATATGATGAAGGCCTATGACAGAGTCTACTAGGATTTCTTGTTCAAAGTGTTACAAAAATTTGGATTCTCAAAATTTTGGTGTAGTTGGATCAGAGCTTGTGTTTCTAGAGCTTGGTTTTCTATCATCATCAATGGGGTGCCAGTGGGGTTTTTTCCATCTTCTCAAGGGATAAGGAAGGGATACCCTTTGTCTCCAATTTTGTTTATACTTATGGTAGAAGCTCTTAGCAGAATCATCCACCATAAGCATACTCTTGTTCTTTGGCAAGGAATAAAGATTGGGGACTCTCCTATTTCGGTCACACATTCATTCTTTGCTGATGATACCCTACTTTTTGGATCATCAAATGCCCATGAGGCCAGGCAAATTAAATTTGTATTAGACCTCTATATTGTTGCTTCTGGACAAAAAATTAATGTGACCAAATCAAAGATTTACATCTTCAATACCAATCAGATTATTACTAATAGAATTGTCAACATTCTTGGATTTACAATTGATCTTCTGCCATCTGTGTACCTTGGCATCCCCTTCTTCATGGGCCCTAACAAAACAAACTACTAGCTGCCAATCATTGATAGAATTAAAGCAAGAGTGGCAGCTTGGAAAGCTAGATGGCTCTCTCTTGCTAGCAAGATCCTACTCATTAAAACAGTGCTAGCAGTGATTCTGAATTATTATCTTTCAGGTTTAAAAGACCCTCCTTCAATTATTCAGACTATTCATAAGTTGTTAATAGAATTTCAATGGTCTACAAACATAGATGGAGCAAAGAAAATTCCCCTTATTTCACTTAAAGATATGACATAAGTTAAGGCTCTTGGTGGGGTGTGAATACATGATTTAGCAAATAGAAACAAGGTGTTTGGCGCCAAGCTAGTATGGCAAATGCATTCCAACCCATAGAATAAATGGTGCCAAATCATGTAGTATAAGTACCTAGACAACAACAAACCCTCTAGAGTGCTCTCAATTCTTGATCCTCTGAGGGGCTCAGCTCTATGGGATTTTATGGTGTCTACAAGAGACACAATCACTAATTACATCTCGTGGGAAGTGAATAATGGGGATCAAGTTAAATTTTGGAGAGATTCCTGGAATGGATCCCCCCTTTAATCAATTTGGACCATATGGAGGGCGTGATTGATACAACTGAATCAGATTGGGGCTGCTATCTAATTGACTTTGTTTCAGCAATCTGTTTGTTTTCTAGGAAAGTAATTTGGAAGGATCCAGAGGATCTCCCTATTTCATCACAAGAGCAAGAAAGATTATCAAAACTATTAGCAATTAAGGAAGTCTACCTCTCAGGAAAGGGTGATCAAATTATTTGGGCTCCAAGGAAAGATGGGAAATATACTATCAGAGAAGGCTACAGAATTATTCAACAAGTAACTTGTAATGGTCCTAATCGGGCCTTCTCTTTCTGTTGGAATAATGTCACTCTCCCTAAGGCAGGATGCTTTGCATGGATTGCCTTGAAAAAAAGGGTTCTCATGAGTGATAGGCTTACTAAATTCAACATTTCACAACCTTTCAATTGTCTTCTTTTTAATCAAGAGATTGAAACCAGAGATCACCTCTTCCTCAATTGCTCATTTTCTCAACAATGCTGGTTACATGTTCTTGCCAAACTCCAGTTCCATATGCCCCTTCCAAATAAGTATGAGATCTCTTTCAATCTTGGCCTAAACTCTACACCAACTCCCTCTTTTATGGGTTGTGGACTTGTATCCCGGCTCTAGTAATTTGGGCTTTATGGTGGGAAAGGAACAAGAGAATCTTTCGTCAGCAAACTTCTCCAATTGAGAATGTTCTTAGCTCTATTGAAAAGTCCATTTCAAAAGTGGTAAATAATAGTCACTCGAAAGTCAAATGCAATCCAATATTGTCTTCTTGGGATAGTAGTATCATTCTTGAGTGGAAAGGTATCCATATACCTATTGGCTGGTGCCAACAATCAAATGTAGTCCCCTTTCTAGATAGACATAAAATTCATTGGGTTCCACCTTCAGCTGGACAAATCAAATTGAACTTTGATGGTGCATCCCGGGGTAATCCTGGCCAATCTGGTGCTGGCATTTTAATTCAAGATCATTAGGGAGATGTATTAGCCTTCAAATCATCCCCTATTCCACATGGTTTGAACAATATGGCTGAGCCACAAGCATTGTTTCCCAGGCTGATTTTGGCAAAACAAGCTGGCTTTCACAACATTTTGATAGAAGGTGATTCCATGGTTATAATTACTGCCTGCATTAAAAGAGTTTCATATAATTGGAAGCTGGCCTATATTCTACAACAAATATGGATCCTATTACACTCATTTGATGATGTCCTAATCTTGCATACACTTCGCGAAGGAAATAGTCTAGCAAATTTCTTAGCTAACCAAGATTGTGATGGTATTCACCAAGAAAAGACTCTTCCAATTGGCAATAGTATCATTGATGATGAATTTCATAAAGTCATCAATTCAAATAAAAAAGCTTGTAAGTCAATGGGTTGATTTGAAAAATAGTTTGCAGCTTGTTGAAGATGTCACATGACATAAATCAGTTGTTTATTACATGATGCTTGGAGTAATGACTTTTATATGCCCTTCCTTTTGGCGGCTGCCAAATCCTCTCTCACACGTGGGCATATTAAGTTGTTTGCCAACTAATGTGCAAAGTATGATTGCCATGTGTAATTTGTGTGCATTGTATATGTCCACCAGGAAGCCATTCATTATATATGAGATGAATTAAAGTTTTCTTCCCAGTTGGGTATTCCTCTGCTTCGCCAGTTTTAAACTCTTCTGCCATCTTCAAACTTGTTGCAATGTGTGAAGACTCCAGTATGGATCCCTCTCTTTCCCTTTGCCCACGTTGTGATTCCTACAAGGCCTTTCATGAGGATTTGATGCCACACAATTTCAGAATCCATTTACTCCCTGGGGAGACAGAGCACTTGTTGCCAACCCATGTGGATGATGCTTTCTTTGACAGAGTTTTCATTTGCTACTCGCCAGTGATTCGCAGAGCTATTCAAAGAATGATTGGTGAGCATGTTCTCTTACCTAGGTCGAAACAATTCCTATTCCCTTCACAAATGCTCTCCATTTTTGTATCAAATATCCTTGATTTGCTGCAATCAATGAAGCTCCTTTTAATAGAAAATAAGGTGGTTCAGCTTGAATTTATCACGGATAACAAACTAATGCTTGCAGTCCATAAATATGATTTGTGGCACGTGAATGCTCTTGTAGGGGGTTTGTTTCCCCGTCATTTACTACTAAAGAATCATGAATACTTGATGGTTTATGAATGCATTAAGCGGGCGGTGGAACGTCACAATTTTAGGATTTTAAAATCAACTTTGTAGGTGGTTACTCATGCTCTAGATAGGGATTTTGAGTTTAACATTAAAAGGTGTGTTAATGCACTGTTTGATTTGTTGGGTACCCCCAATATTCCTTCATGATCTACTCTTTTAAAAATGATTCCTGCATCAGCCTCATTTTATCCTCCTCGGGTGTCCCCTGTTCCTGACCTTAATTTACCCACATTGCCTGCAAGTTCTCCGCCCGTTGACCTCAACTATTTCTACTGGTGCAAGAATGAGGATGGATGGATTACACATGCACCAACTGCTCCACCCAAAGGTTGGGAAAAATCTTGGTGATTCTCATAGGTACATCGTCAACATGGATATTCTAAAATTTGTGACATGGTTGAATGATGTTTAGTTGCTAGTAAATTTTTGATCTAGTCAAGAAATTTTGGTTCCTTTTCTCAATTGCAATTATGGTGTTGATAATGTAATGTTATACTGATGTATAGTTGTTGGTAAACTCTTCATCAAGTCAGCAAATTTTGGTTCCTTCTCTCGAATTGCAATTAAGGTGTTCATAATGTAATGCTTCATAGTTATTAGGTTTGTTGGATTCGGGTTTCAGAATCTCATCCTTGTATCTACCTTGAAAGAGGGCTTTTGTCTGCAAATTATAAAATCCAATATCAGTATTATTTTTGTATTCGATAATGACTCCGGGGTTTCTTCCTGATTCTTCCACGGATGAGTCCTTGAATTAGTTATTATAAATATATTATTGGTGGCTTGTCCACTTTTTTCTAAAAAAAATTATAATAACTTCAGAAAGGTAAACTATGGGTGGGCACTATAGAGGTTCTCAAAAATCTTAATTCAGTTTTCGTTTGTCTAATGTCTAGTTTAACATTTTTTGGTATCTTTTGGTTGTTGGCTTTATTTGTTTATCATTCTAAGCATCATTTTGTAAAAAATGGGTTTTGGGTCCCTTCAAAACCTGCTTTTTCCTTAATAAAAAAACAACTAATATAATTTGTGAACATTGTTGTCTTGTGACTAAATAAACTTTTTATGTGTTGTGGGTTTCTAATGTGTGAACCATAAAAATAAATGATGTTTATTTTTGTCCTTAGATGACCAAACAACTACACATATACACATAATTTGAAATGTGATGAGAAGACAAATAGAACACATTTCTAGGTCCAATATTGCAAATTGTAATGAAAAATTCATTCAACACAAAATCAGAAGTGACAACCACACTAAAAACTTAAGAAATTAATCCAAAATAATCTACAAATGTCATCTAGAAGGAGCAACACAAAATAATATTGTTGCCCTACTTTTGGTTGTGACAATGGTGGAAATGATGATATCATTAGTTTTCATTGTGTAGGTAGATGTTTCTAAACCATATGTCACTATAGGTGTCACTTATTTTATGGGGGTTCTGTAATTAGCACTTAGATTTGCTTGATCTCACATTGCATTTTGGGCTTTTTCTTTTCCACTCAATGTTACTTCTATCACTAAGAGGATTAATCGAATGACTTTATTATTATACACAACTTGTCTACTTTTGATCTACGTATGACATATTATACATATACATAATAGTTTTTTTCCATTGTTTAGCCATTAAGAAAATAAGGGATCTTTGAGCAAGGGCCTCATGGAAGTGTAATTTGTACAATCTATATTTTTCAAGCCTAATATTGTTCAAGTATTGCTCTACTATATGTTTTTTAGTGGGGATTTTATTAGCAAAATTCATTGAATTTTTATTGGAACATAGGTAGTAACTAGGCTATTTCCCCTACATGAAATATTTTTTGGTTTAAATAATTTTCAATAAAAAAATTAATATCCCAACACCACATAATTTTTTATTTGAATCAACCTAAAAAAAACACCGATTACAAACATGAAAACACATAATTCATGTGTTATATTATATAGAACATAAATTTATTTTAAAATAGTAATGTAATTATATTATATTTTACAATTAGAAAAATCAACATAAATATAAATATATTATAAAATTATAAAATATTTATTAAATAATATACATTAAAAACTCTATAATATAATTATATTTAATATTATTAAGTTTACACATGTCTGCCTAGTTTTAAATAAAATAAAAAATGAGGGCTCATGCATGTGGGCATAATGGATAATGATGGAGACAATGGAACCATAATTTACACCCTATGCCCAATATCTTCTTCACATGTCCTTATTGTCTTCTTGTGTTTCACTTTTTGGAAGAACAAAACATCTACAAAGGAGCACCTATTTGATAATGATATGCCCATTTGCCAAGGAGATATCTCTAAAGTATATAGCAACAATCGAATAGTTTTTTAATTTCATCATCTTCTATGAAGGGGCCAAGCAAGCAAAACATATATCTAGCTCGATCTCACTAAAGATCTCTACAAAATCTCTGAATGTCAAAAATGGAAAATCTCCAATGATTGTGCAGATAGAGGCAAATGAAGTGCTCATAAAATGTTTTTAGAGAAGCATTTCAAGTAAGATTTGTGGATTTTGTGCAGGACAAGCCAAGAAAGAAGGCAAAGACTTTCAAGGTGTAACACTCTAAAGCAATCACAAGAGAACTAGAGAAACTTAAAATGCGCCAAGGAATTACCAAGAAGAGGAGTATGAAACACTTCATGTGTAGATGCATTCCAATACTTTATGGACAGTCAAATGTCAAATAAAAAACACAAAGTTAAATGAAAAAAATATAAAAAAGTGTACAATAATAATTACAATCAAGGGGGATTAATCCTATCTCCTATTATACATTAGGAAGGAGGATGACCCACTAGGCTTGAATAGGATCAAGTGCTTAATGAGTATCACTAATATGAAAGGTTGATTAGAGAAAAATGATTTACTAATGCAAGGTAGAAGACAAAATGAGCCAAAATGACAAGTTTTAGAACACACAAATTGACAAAGGCTATACAACAACCCACAAGTACCTAAATTAATAACTAGCCAATAATATGAGCTTGTGATTTTAGTTTTGACCTATTTTGCAAGGAGAAAATCACCTAGGGCGATCTATTCCTTGTACTTTTTCTTGAAACTTTCCCAGATCGTCCATTAGATCCTATACTTTACAAATCACAACAATAGGTTTGCCACTTATTCTTGCATAAAAAAGAGGGAAAATGTTGGGTTGAAGGGGTTTGCCTTGGTCAAACCCCGATTGAGGAATCAACCTTGAAATGTAAATGAAATTGCAGGAAAGGAAAGTATAATGATTTGAATCATAAATTACCTTATGTCTTGATGGCACCACACTTCTTTGGATGTTAATCACAAGTGTTAACACAATAAATTGAAATCCCCAAATTCTAAAAAGAAAATCACGAAAGATATGCTTTGCATAAGGATTGTTCTAGTTTGCCTCAATGCTTGATGATGATGCAAAAGAAGAATGCTTTGAACGCTTAAAGACTTGGATGCTTGAATTGATATGATCTTGTATTATGATTGTTGATTTGATGGATGTTGAATGAATGGAAAGGGAGTCCTTAATATAGAGATCTCAAAGTAAAATCACCATTAGGCTAACTTAGAAAAATGATATTTACCTATGGGGCATACCTTTGGGGACTATGAAACCATAAAATATCACCCCTAAAGTTTTAGGCAAAAATATCAAGAACATGTCTCCTAGGTGGGTACATATTCATTTTCAACATGAATATGTTCCCCAAAAGAGAATATGTTCCTGCCAAAAATTGATGAAATTTTAACAATAGCAAGATAATAGGTTCTAGTTTCCAAAAAGATGTGCCACACATAGATGTGAGATCAATATATGTGGAAAATATGCCTCAAACTTTAAAATGAGGTAAAACCCATCTTAGAGTGAGGAGATGAAATCACTTTAAGGACATACTTATAATAAATGGCCAAAATAAAAATTTGGTGAGAATCAATTAAGGGAGGACTTAAATATTAATTTAAATTAATAAATGTCTAATGAGTGCTAAGAGAGTGTAATGCCCCGCTAGGGAACCCAAGAGAAATTAACCTAAAACATGTTACTAAGTTTACTGAATAATTTTTTTCTTAAAAGTTTACAATCATTAATAAATAACAATGCAGAAGCAATATAACATAAGACAATACATATTCATAAATGTAACTCATTAACAAATTACAAGTCTCAAGGGTTCCATGACCTAGAATTACGTATAAGTTAACTAATCTACTAAGTACAATCCAACACATAATCACATGATATATCTTAAGTTCATTTTAAAACCCAAATTGAAGTATTCCTAATCCTTTACTTAATCATAATGAAAAGAACACAAATTATAAAGTATACTAACATATTCATTTCAACTAAATGATAAGTGTGTGTGTGAAAATTGTACCTGATCTGTAGACACAACACTTAGTAAAACATTAGAGGTTAGTGATAATCAAAATCATGCAAAATTGAAATCTAATCTAACCAAGCGATTTACTGCCTTCTAATAGGTGCCAGATTGATGTTCTCAGATTGTAATCGAGATTAGTGACCTACACGACACCTAAATGAAGGATTTGAATGCAAAAGATGGATATGAAATTGAATGCAAATTAATCTATATTTTTGATATTTACTATGCAATAAGAATGATAAACTGATATGCTATGGATGCTAAATGATCTAACAATGAAGATTCTAACAATGATATGAAAACTATGAAATTCTATGCTAAGATATAAAAGCTATGCAATTGAAATTGATCTCACAACGCTTTGAATTCGCAAGTTGATTCCTCAGCCTCCAATTCTCCAGCGTGATTGTGCAAAAATATGAGATGCTTGGATGCAAATTTGAGAGATGATTGAGATGAATTATGAAGAGCTGAGCCTTATTTTTATAGAAATCCAAGGCTTTGGAGGTGTATGAAAAAAGCCATAAATCACTCAAATAACTCAGGTTGATTTTTGAGTTATTTTTAAATAACAAATAATTTAATCCACAAAAACATGCAAAAGCAGAGATTAACTTAAAATAGAGTTTAGCTTTAATTGATAATTGATAGTTGTTTGCTTTTGTGATTGTGCATGTTTTATTTATGAATTAATTTAATAATAAAGTGATTTATTTCCAACTTAACTGATTTTTGAAAATAAAACAATTGATTTATGGGTTAATCAATTATTTAATCAAACTTTTATTAAAAACTATATTATTAAATAATGACAACTTGCTTTAATTAATTAAATAAGAATTTAATCAATTATTCATATGATATTAGATTTATTGTCAAAATTAAATAATACAATTAATAATAGATAGAATTAAATTTAATTAAAAAATTAAGTGGCAAATATTAAATCTAATTAATTAAATATGAAAATATTCAATTAATTAAACTTTAGGATAAATGTGATTTATCGCCAAATAATCATTAAATTAAAGATAATTAAGATAATTAGGAATATTGCTAGGAATATTCCCCGATGCAGAATTTAAGATAATCAATTAGGATTCGATGATGTTTAGATGTGCCTTAGGTTAGGACTTTGATGTCGATTTCGTTCGAATTGAAGATGTAGGAGGTTAATGAACTTATAGCCCATTTTTGGGGTATTACATTTTGCCCCTCTTTGAATTACTGTGCGAAGCGCAGTGGTTCAAAGAAAGTCTTTGTTTGATAAAGATATGAAACTGATTCAAAAGATAAACCGATCTCAAGATAGAAACTGATTGAGAGATATTCAGATAGGAGGTCCTGAAATACCAGAGATAATGTTTACTGTAGCAGCAATGAACCTATGATTGTGAAAAAGTGTCAAAACGCCTGATTCCAAACCTTAGGATTGCAAAGAAGTGAGTGACCCGTTCTAGACTCGATTGTCTTAGCAGAACTAGCAGGTATCACATCCAAACCCTTCAGTTGCCGAAGAACCAAGGAAAGAACACTATGATCTGATGGTTGCAAAAATTGATACAGTTTACAAGATTAGGAGAATACCAGATTGATATGGATCTTGATGAATCTAATATGCCCCAAGTGATGATAGATTTGCCCCGAGCGATGAGGTCTTTTTTGATGAATCAGTAACTAGACGTGATTTTTTGTCTTACTGAGGAAAGATATTGATTTCCATAAAGAAATGATTTCAAATTTGATTACAGACTTTGAATGATGTGCAATACCATGCCCCCTTCGGGATTAAAATTGAAATCTGACAAGAAAAGTCAGCGTTGATAGTTTAGAAGCATGTTAATTGATTAGAGAAGTGGTTAAACACGTCCGAGAATGCATTCTACATCATTTGGAGGTCCTGGAGACAGAATTTGACTAGGTTAAACCATGAGTTGACCATAGTTGACCAAGTTGAAATTTTGATAGTTTGATGTAAGATAATCAGTTAAGTTGAATACTAGATTTCTGCTATGATTGAAGGGCGAATATGCAAGTAGTTAATAATATGAATGATCTCAGATTTGAATTTTGATCCCGAAAAAGGATTCTACTTGCTGCTTCGTTGGAGGAACCTTCGTGTGAGATTCAGCTCTTGTTAGATTGGAAAATGTGATTGAAGAATCATTTAAGCATTGAAGTTCGTTTAGCCATTGTGAGGATCATGCAACATGCAAAATGCAAAGAGACATGCAAAATGAAATGCAACCTAAGACCAAGGACCTACTCACTGATCATATGTCAATTTGTTATCATCATTGAACTTGTAGGTAACTGGATAAATCAATACAATGCCCACTAGCTATGAAACCATGGACATAAGAATATCGATTTGTAATGCTCAAGAACCAATACAACACCCACTGGTCAAACAACCATGGACATATGAATATTGATTTTATTTTTGGAATGTTGAAGTAGATATTATTACCACGGCACAAACGCCAGGATGACCTGAATATCATGTCCATTTTGATATAGCAATTTGTATAAGCATCAAAACATAAATGTCGTGATGACCAGAATACACCTTGCGTTGCAAACACATCAAACAATCAAGAGATCATTCTAAATCCAGTGTGAATTACCCGTAGTGACCCTTTATCGTTCACCTCCTTAGGCAAGATCACGTTTCACAGTAGGAGAAAGAATTTACTTTAAAAAGATAATAGTTAGATCAAACTTCCTTGAATTTTCTAGGTATCAATGGTCGAGGTATGCATGGCCATCCAATTCGAGATAGAGGCTCTTACAGTTGGACACCATTTCAATCCAGAATTTCCAAAGTTGTTAGATTTTCACATACTAGTAGAAGACAAAGAAAAGATTATGCCCCTAGTCATCACTCTCTAAATCCTATAAAGGACATCATCGAAGAGCTCGAAGGGACACAATATGAAAAAATCTCAATGCGAATCAGTAAGCATACAAGGAGATAAAAGCATGAAAAGCACAGATTGTTTTCAGTTAAGTTTTGATGTTTGATTGTTGTAGATGCAAAATCCTTTCTGGAGACGACACTAACTGACTGACTCAACTTGAAGCTTCAAAGGACTTTGACTGGATATGATCCGTCTAAGATACATGGGAGACCATAGGATATGACATTGATTGCCCCCAAGTGTTAAACAATGATAGATAGGATACAGACGCTTGAGCTGATTGGTGTACAGACCGACTTATTGAAAACTGGAAATGCAGAAACAAACTGAGAGATATGTACAAACTAAAGCAGGACTGAAAGCTAGGAAAGACCAAGATTGTGCTGATAGATGGAGCATTTGGAACAAGTGGCGCCCGTTTGCCGGGTTTTCACCATCTTGGTAGAGATTTTATTTTTGCTACCAAGGCGCCTGTTTCCAGGTTTTCACCAAGGCACTTTTTCTTTTTTTTCTTTTTTTTTGTATTTTTCATTTTTTCAATTTTTTTTTGGTATTTTGATATTTTTTTATTTTTTTGCGAATCATCAAGGTGCCTATTGCTAGGTTTTCACCAAGATGTTTATTTTTTCAGGACTTTTTCTGATTTTTAGGATTTTTTCAGGATATTTACAAAGCACTGAATGCCTTAGGCGTAGAATTTCTTCAGATGGAGAACGTTGATTGGTTCTCGGAGCTGTTCTCCTTCAGTCATTGAGAGTTGATAGGCACCAGAGCCAAAAGTAGTAGTGATAACAAAGGGACCTAGCCAATTGGGTTCAAACATCCCCTTGCGTTCTTGATGTGATTGATTTTTAGGATTTTCTCTCAACACTAGATCGCCAACCTGAAATTCTCTATGTCTGACTTTCTTATTGTAGCCTCTAGACATTCTTTTCTGATACACTCTGAGATGATCATACGCTGCTTGTCTGCGCTCATCTAGTAATTCAAGTTCTTGTAACCTAGACACTCTGTAGTCTTCATCAGTGACAAGTCCATGCATTTTGATTCTGAGTGATGGGATTTCAACCTCAATAGGCAGTACCACTTCAGACCCATAAACTAAAGCGAAAGGTGTAGCCCTTGTAGGCGTTCTGATACTAGTTCTGTATGCCCAGAGAGCTGGATTGATCATGAGATGCCAGTCTCTTCCTGTTTTATTCACTGTTCTGTGCAAGATCTTCAGGAGATTTTTGTTTGAAGCCTCAGCTTGTCCATTCCCTTGAGGATAGTAAATAGAAGACCAATGTTGTGTAATCTTGAATTTAGCACATAAGTCATTTAGATCCTTATTTTTGAATTGTCCCCTGTTATCTGTGATTATAGAGTGAGGGATCCCATATCTACAAATGATGTAGTTCAGGATGAACATAGAGATCTATTTCCCCGTTGCTTGTGTTAGAGGAACTGCTTCTACCCATTTTGTAAAATAATCTGTAGCTATGATTATATGAGTATGTCCATTAGAAGAGTGCGGATGGATAGCACCTATGAGATCAAATGCCCATTGTTGAAAAGGCCATTGTGTAGTAAAGGGAATCAGATCTCTCCCTGGAGCATGAATCAAGTTACCATGTAATTGACACTGTTGACAGTTTTTAGCAAATTTAATAGCCTCTTTCTCCATTTCAGGCCAATAGTACCCAGCCCTAATAAATTTTTGAGCTAACGTTAAACTGTTTGAGTGTGACCCACATATACCCTCATGGACTTCCTCTAATGCACGTTGAGACTCTTCATGTTCTAAACATCTAAGCAGTGTACCATCTAGACCTCGTTTGTACAGATCATTACCAATGATGACATATCAGGATGCAGATTAGATAAGGTTTCATTTCTCAAAATGGTTAAAGAACTCAGGGATGATTTGGTCGTGGAGATAGGAGAATAGATTTTTGTAGCGAGATGAGTCATAACCTACAACGGTGCAGATCATGCGGGTTTCAGGGGAGTCATATGCAGGATAGGATAGGGCTTCCACCAGGAACTCGTAGCGTAGTTCATGTTTGGGCTGCTGTAACAGAATAGATAATGTCGCCATTGCATCAGCAGCCTTATTCTCCATTCTGGGTATTTGCTCAAATGTGATAGAGATGAAGTATTTCTTTAAATCATCTACCATTCTCTTGTAAGGAATGAGTTTTTCATCTTTGGTTTGGTACACATCATTGACTTGGTGGATAACCAGTTGTGAGTCTCCATGGATGTGCATCTCTGTAACTCTCCACTGTATTGCCATTTTCATACCATTGAGAAGTGCCTCATATTCAGCAATATTGTTTGTGCAAGGAAACTTTAGTCTAAATGCTTTTGGTATTGAGTATCCTTGAGGAGTGATGAACAATATGCCTGCTCCAGATCCATTTTGTGTGTAGGAGCCATCAAAGAATAACCGCCATGCTCTAGAAAAGAGGTGCATGATAGAGGAATCGGGAAATTCCATTTGCATGGGTGTATCATCAAATAGTGGTGCTTCAGCTAATTGATCAGCAATGACCTGTCCTTTGATAGCTTTTCTTTCAACATATTCAATGTCAAATTCACTCAAGAGCATGACCCATTTAGCTAGTCTACCTGTGAGGGCAGCTTTGCTTAGTAGGTACTTCAGTGGATCAATCTTAGCTACCAAATGAGTGGTATGAGCTAACATGTAATGTCTCAGTTTCTGTGATGCAAAGATCACAGCGAGACAAGCTTTCTCAATCATAGAATAGTTCTTTTAATATGCCACCAATGTTCTGCTTATATAGTAGATGGCTCTTTCCTTTTTGTTCTCATCATGCTGTGCTAGCAATGCCCCCAGTGATGTATCTGTTGCAGAGACATATAATATTAATGGCTTCCCATGAATAGGAGGCATTAAGATAGGAGGATTCGAAAGATAATTCTTGATATGATCAAAATTCTTTGCATAGTATGCATTCCATGCAAAGGTCACGCCTTTATGTAATGTTTTTGTAAAAGGTTGTGATATGTCCGCTAGCTGGGATATGAATCTTCTGATAGATTGAACTCTGCCTTGCAACGTCCTCATTTGACTGATATTCATGGGAGGTTGCATCTCTATGATAGCTTTCACCTTAGCTGGATCGACCTCAATGCATTTCTTTGAAACTATGTATCCTAAGAGCTTTCCAGAAGTGACACCAAAAGCATACTTCTTAGGATTTAGTCAGAGACTAAACTGTTCCATTCTATCTAGGATCATGCTCAAGTCTGTTAGATGTTCAGTTCTAATCATGGATTTTGCCAAGGTATCATCCACGTAATCCTCCATTGTTTTATGCATCATATCATGAAAAATAGATGTCATTGCTCTTTGATATGTAGCTCCAGCATTTTTGAGTCCGAATGGCATAACATTCCAACAGAAGGTTCCCCACGCACATGTGAATGCAGTTTTCTCTTGGTCTTCTGGAGCAATTTTGATTTGGTTGTATCCGAAAAAACCATCCATAAGAGAATACATTTCATAGCCCGCAGTCATGTCCACTATCATATCAATGTTAGGTAGTGGAAAGTCATCCTTAGGGCATGCTCTGTTCACATCTCTAAAGTCCGTGCACACTCTGATTGAACCATCTAGTTTTGAAACAGGTACAATGTTAGAGATCCACTCAGCATAGTCTATGACACGGATGAATCCAGCTTTGAGGATTTTTTCTAGTTCTTCTTTGACTAAGAGTGCCACATGAGGATGCATCTTTCTCAATTTCTGTTTGACCGGTTTTACCCCAGGAGCAATGGATAGATGGTGCATAATGAGATTGGGATCCAATCCTGGCATATCTGAATATTTCCATGTAAAATTGATCTTTTTTTTGATAAGAATGTAGTGAATTTCTGTTTCTCTTCTTCTGATAGAGATTATGCTACATGTACCAATTGTGGTTCCTCTATTGTACCCAAATTGATGGATTGAGCGGGCTCAATCAGAACTGGAGATCTATCCTGTAAATGACTCGGAAGGACATCAAATATCTCATCCTTAGGCACCTCAGAGAGGTTTTCACCTTCAAATATGTCTTGTCTTTTTACTTTTGTAGGTTCTGAGACTGCCACAAAATGGTTTTCACCCTCAGAACTCTTTTTCTTTTCCTTTTTACTCTTGTTTTTTTGACTAAGATATTTGATGTCCGACTCGGTCATACTGACGCTCGATTCGCTGATGGAAGTCCTCATAGGCTCGATTGCATTGAGGTAGCAAGCAAGGGCATAGTCATTTGGAAAGGTGTAGATACCATGGCTCGGGTTCGTGGAAGTTTGGTCAATAAGATCAGGACGTTGGATAGTTAAAGCGGGAAAGGCTTGGGATATGGTGTTCATGGATGGGGATATGTCATCATTGGTCCTAACCCGACGCTCAAGTTCAAAGGTGATATTACAGCTCAAAATGTTCAATTCATGAATAGGCTCAACATCATCATGGGAGTCCTCTTCAGCCATAGGTGGATCAGACACGTTAAGTTCATTGTTTCACTCTAGACCTACGTTGGGTTGAGATACAGATTGGTGAATAACATCAATATATTTCTCTGTTATAAGCTCATCTTCTTCTGGAATGGCACCCCATTCATAGTCATTTGACTCAACTTCTGATTCAGGATCTCTAGGAAATCTTAGAAAATGTGTGAAATTAGGATGAATACCCGAAGAAGGATTACCCTTAGTCTCTGACTTGAATTCATATTCATGGGAATCAGTGTCAAAATAACTACCCCCTTCTTCTTGATCAGTTTGATTGCCTTCGAGATTAGTTGGTTCTTGTGGTGCAACCATCTCTTGTGCTATAGTAGGTTCTTGTGTTTCTACTACATTAATTCTTTTGATAGGATCATCTGTATCATCAAGAAGATCTTTGATCTCTTTAGGCAATTTTTCATAGGGGATAAGCTCAGAGCTATCTGAATCATCATCAGAGGGTTCTGTTTCTTCTTTCTTAAGAAGGGGTTCTCCTCGTGCAATTTTTTCTATGACATGAGAACAACCACCTTTGAGATGATAGGGTTTCTTCTTAAACCCTAAGCCACCAGTATCTTTGTTGGCTCTACCAATATGTGAAATGGGTGTCACAAGACCCTTTCCTCTGATTCCTAGAGGTCCTTGACCGGAATATCCCATCTTGGCTATCAATTTCTTCCCTGGACCATATGAATTAGAAGGGATTGTAGGTGCTATAGATTCACTAGGTTGAACAATTTTAAATTCAAAATCCTCTTTATATAGCCATGCCAGCACAGCTTCATCCTCTTCAAATTCTTGTTTGGATACTTGCTCCGCCACAAAATTTCTTTTGTATGCTTTCATAGGTTCCTTAGGTTCTGATTTAGACTGCTTCAAGGATTGTCCATACGACTTAGGTGAGATTGGGAGAGATGTCAGAGACAAGACTGACTCTATAGTGTATTCTCCCATCCCATTTTCTTTGATATTGATCTCTTTAGCAATGTCATCCATCTTAGATGTGGAAGCAACATTTAGCTGCTTGATGGAAGATTCTCTGTTATTTGGAACAAGCTTATCGGCACTTTCCTTCAATGTATTGCAAGTTTTACTCAGATCTGCTGGGATAGTAACCTCCACTCCTTCATAGGGAAATTTCAAGAATTGATGGTACGTAGAAGGAATAGCTTGCATTTCATGTATCCAGGGTCTCCCTAGAAGGATATTGTAAGCCAATGGTGGATCAAGCACCTGACATGTGGTATCTTTGATGACTGGACCCACTTGGATAGGTAAGACAATGGTGCCTTTAGAAGCTCTTTCTTGTTCATCATAGGCTTTTATGGTGATCTTCTTTCGAGGATCAATAGCCATTTTTGAGAATCCCAACTGTGTGATTAAGTGGTAAGAACAAATGTTGAGGCCTGCGCCCCCATCTATCAACACACGTTTGACTCGACGGTTCTAGATCAAGACTTCTATGTGCAAGGGCTGATTATGTGGGTGACTAAGGGAGTTGTCATCTTCTTTTGAAAAGGAGATATATTGCGGAGACGTTAGATGACCAACCATAGTTTGGAACCTGTCTAGATCTAGATCATCAGGAACATTAGAGCTAAGTAAAGCTTTGTCTAGGATATCTCTGTGAGCTGGAGATATTTGAAGTAACTCAAACATAGAGATTTTGGTATTGGTATGCTAGAGTTGTTGGACGATGCTGTAAGATGTAGGTCTTGTATCCTTTGGATTGGAAGATTTCAAGGCAGCCTTTTGTTTAGAAGCAGATGTGAGATTGAAAGGTATCTTAGGGATATTAGATGAACTTGGTGTTTGTTCTTTCAGATGAGCCTGAGCTTGTGATCTGGTAACAACATTAGCTGAGGAATGATTTCTATCTCTCCGTACAATCATGATGACATAGCAGCTCTCAGAGAGACATGGTTCAACCATATTGATGACAGCATTGTTTCCAGGGTAGGCATAGTTGACTTTTGGCACCATGTTAGGCTGAGAAGTGGAAACTCCCTTGCCATGTTGTGGAAACGGTTCTGTAAATGCTGTGTGATCATTATTGCTGGTAGGATTATCAATCATGATGTCCCCTTGATCTATGAAGTCTTGAATGGTATGCTTCAAGTGGAAGCATCCATTAGTTCTGTGGCCTTTAGTCCGATGGAAAGCACAGAATTCATTATCTTTACACCAATATGGTTTTGGATCCGGATCAAGGTTTCAAATTGGTGGTAAAGAGATCATGTTATCAGCTATCAGGGTCCTCAGGGAAGATTCCAAAGATTCTCCCAGGGGAGTAAACTTTCATTTATTATCCCATCGTTTGAATGGCTTCTTTGGAGATGGTTCAGCAAATTTTTGCTCTGAAGCTTCAATGGCTTTGGTGGCGAGGGTGAGATTGTAGGCCGGTGCCTTTGATGGGGTGCAGATAGTGTCAACAACACCATCAGAGACGATACCTTTGTTTCTATTCCAGCTCTTGTTTTTATCTTTTGAGCTAGATCCAGATTCAGACTTGTCCTTTTGAAGTGTGATTTCTCCTTTCTTGACAACTACTTTCTTCATCTTGATTGCATTATCCACCATTTTATCAAAAGATACATGATCTTGCATTTGTAATGGATAATTGAGCTCTGGAACAAGGTTATTGATAAAGATTTCAAGTTTCTACATTTCGGGAATTTGTCTAGCATATAGAGAGAACTTCTTTCTCAACCTCTTGAGGAAAGTTAGGAATGATTCCCCTGGATATTGCTTGAGGTTATAGATATCGATCATGGTGACCGGATGTTGAATATTGTAGGAATATTGTTGATAAAACAATTTAATCAATTCTTCAAAAGTTTTGATCGTAGAAGGTAATCTTGAAAACCACTGAATGGATGCTCCTCCCAAGGATCTAGGAAAAAGATGCATTAGATAAGTTGGTTCATGCATGAATTCCATGGATTGCATATAGAACTCTCTGACATGATCTTGAGGATCAGAGTGTCCGTCATATTTGTCATACTTTGGCATCTCCACTCTTTTTGGGAATGGTGGCATATACAACTTTTTGTTGAACGGGAAATGACATAGGGCCTCCATGGAGAACTCCTTGGGTTCCTTCTCCTTCTTAAGATTGTTAAATTTGACTTGTATAGCATGCATCTATTTTGTCATAGCTGTGAGTGGAGTTTCTTCCTCATGTGTGATTATATCATCAACGTTAAAGTTGGGAGGAAGCTTAGCCCCTTCCTGGGCTAATTGTAAAAAGTATGCCTCTCTATCCACTTTCAAGAAATGCCTCATCATTCTCTTGAATTCATCGTCATTCTGACATCGATGGATTTCAGAGGGTGTAGGGTCTTGGTCGGCATTATGTTGAGAATGGTGTCCTTGGGATCCTCCTCCTAGAGAACCATGGTTTGTCCCTGCTTGAGACATGGTAGGAGTTTTTGGGCTCCCTGGAACAGATTGAGGAGGAGTTTGCTGATTACCTCTGTGAGGTGATAGAGGAGGTATGCAACCAGTTTTCAATCGAAAGTTACCGAGACCGTCGTCTTCGTAGATACTTGACTTGATGAGTTGTTCAAGAGTTGGACCCGGTGTATTAGTCAAAAGTAAGTTCTGAGATGTTTCTTTTGATTTCTTGTGTGAAGAAGCTCTGGTCTCCACCATTAACTTTGAATGAAACAGAATAAAAGGACGAAGACAACTGAAGAATAATTTGATTCGAGAAAATCGGATGACACAACCTTGTCAAGATTATGGTAGTTTTGAAGATCTGATGAGATGTGGGTGAAGGAAACTGTGCCCTGGATGTATGGGATAGATCGCCCAAAAGATAGTGGACACGAGTTCTCAACACTTAGTCTATTTTTGAAGATTGATTGAAGATTGATAGTTATGACAAGGTTTTGACACAAGATAAAAAGGACTCAAATTGATCAAACAGAAGACTAGATCAGATTCAAAAGATCAAACTCAGAAAATGGTAGAATGCTCAATAGCTACTGCTCTGTTCCTGACACAATGATATTTTTGACAGATTCTGGAACTAGGCTGGAAACATTGGATATCTTGCAATTTGACAATTTCTGACAACTTTCTCAAATTTTTCCAAACAACACTCTACAGACTCATACGACACTGGGTAGTCTATGAAATGACAGTTGCTAAACTCGTATGATAGTTGGGTAGAAATGAAACGACAGTTGACAAAACTCATACGACAGTTGCTAACAGGATTTTGACTTCCTTGGATTTGCTGGCATGAAAACTCGTACGACACTGGGTTCTCAATCATACGATAGATGGGTTATACTGAAATGACACTTTACAAAACTCGTACGACTTTTGACTTCCTGAAATGACTTTTGACTCCAGAAAGAATTTTACGTCAATTTTTGCAAAATTTAAGGTTTTCAGTTTTGGATTGTTTGCAAATTGTACTGTCCAGATTTTGAAGGTTATACCAGAATTGATCATTTTTAATAGCCAAGTAGATAAACAAGCACGCAGAATAGCAAACAAGTGATTCCAAGCACGTCTGAAAATAATGAACAAGGGCAAAAGCAACCTTGCGCATGAACAATCAAGTGACCAAATTGTGCTAATCCTGAGAGTACTAATTGTGTATGTTCTGAAAAGTTTTGCAATAACACACATATACCTGAAAGTGAAAATTTGGCCTCTCTAGGGTTTTTAGTAATGGTTTGACTCTGCAACTTTTATGATTCAAAGGGGTGAACTCCAATCCCGATGCACCAGGGTTTTCACATAGTCTGAGAACTTAATCTTCAAGAGCTGCTAGGGAGATCTGACAACCCAACACTGAACCATACCCATGGAGATTTCTTCCACAAGGACATTTATATAGCGGCTGTCACTACCACGGTGAAAATGGCTATGACAAATTTAGGTTTCGTGAACGCAGTTTTCCCTGTGAAGGGATTGTCTGCTACGGTTAACCCTCTCTAAAGGTGACTCACAGATTTACACCACAAGGGGACTTGGCTCCAGATCCAAGGTTTTTGACACCTTTTCACTTTTAACCAAAATAAAGCAAGCAGATTAATCTGACACGCTAAGACAAAGTTTTGTTCCACTAAGGTCTATGATATCAACTCCACGTGATCTATCAACCTCTCTGAGGAGAGAATGTATCAATCAATAAGAGAAGATGCACTAACCAATTTTGATTCACCAAAGCTCATGATATCAACCCCACGTGATCTATCAACCTCTCCAGAGAGAGAATGTGTCGATCAATAAGAGAACACTCACTAACCAAGTTGAATGTGAAACACACTAAGTATCCTCCCTACCTACAAGGATTCTGTCGTCAAGAAAGATTTCGCTGAGAATCCAATCTCTCAAGAATCATGAATAGTGTTCATAGGGCCTAATTACTATCTGAGCACAGATATATTCCTGAAAGCAAATCTACCAAAAGTACCCAAAAAAGTAGAAAGAGGAACACTTAATGCTTAAAGAGAATATGAGATGAGTCCACAAGGTGGAACACTTAACACCTCACACAAGCTAAAAATGAGTCCCCAACTTAGAAAACAAGTGAGTTCTTAAAAGCACAAAAGGGTTGTCAAGTGGAACATTTAACGCTTCTGTCCTGTTGACCCCTCCCCTTTATGGCGTTGAGATTGCAACCACGGGGAGAAAATGAGGGGCCGGCGGATTAGCGAGTCCAATAACCCAAGATAGCAATCAAGATCAATCACAAGTATTCTAAGACTACTTAATGAATCCTTAAGGGGTCACAACCTAGTATCAAATTATGCAAGTGCGTAGAAATATATCAAAAGCATGAAAAGATGCACACAAGCTTGACACGTGAGAGATTTATTTTAAGTCCAAATCGAAATGTTTTCAGAAGAAGGAGAATACCTTGTGATCCTCGCAACGCGCTTAGTAGATTTTACTTGATTTTTAGCAATTCTTGCACTTTTCCCAATCAAAATCAGCAGAAATGAATCAGAAACAGTAAATTTCAATTGTTAGGGTTAGCTGTCAGTCAAAATCCAAAAATCAAATCTGACAAACTATCTGCAAAAATGAAACGATAATTGAAATCTGGTACCAAAACTTGTACGACAGTGGGTATGCTCCCAGACGACAGTCCATAAACTCGTACGACACTGGGTATGCTACCATACGACAGTTGAGCTCCCAAACGATAGTGGGTATGTGATGAAATGAGTCTCAATCTGATAGACTGTCGTACGATAGTGGGTATGCTCCTAGATGACACTGGGCGTTCTGTGAAATGACAGTCTGCAAAACTCGTATGACACTGGATGTCTGATGAAACGACAGTCTGCAAAACTCGTACGACACTGGGTGTCTGATGAAATGAAAATCTGTAAAACTCGTACGACACTGGGTGTCTGACAAAATGATAATCTGTAAAACTCGTACGACACTGTACACACCAAAATTAAAAATCACACTGTACAGACAACTTTGATAGAAAAAGTGCCAAAAATAAAAATAGAATTTTTTTTGTAGGCAAAAAAGAAACAAAAAAAATGTCCTACTGAGAATACCACCAGAAGAGGCAACAGCAAGGGAGTTCTGATAGAGAAATGATAAAAGATTGATAGAAATGAAGGGAAGCCTGTTTCAGGGCCCCACGGTGGGCGCCAGAAATGTGTGTGTGAAAATTGTACCTGATCTGTAGACACAACACTCAGTAAAACATTAGAGGTTAGTGAAAATCAAAATCATGCAAAATTGAAATCTAATCTAACCAAGCGATTTACTGCCTTCTAATAGGTGCGAGATTGATGTTCTCAGATTGTAATCGAGATCAGTGACCTAGATGACACCTAAATGAAGGATTTGAATGCAAAAGATGGATATGAAATTGAATGCAAATTAATCTATATTTTTTATATTATCTATGCAATAAGAATGATAAACTGATATGCTATGGATGCTAAATGATCTAACAATGAAGATTCTAACAATGATATGAAAACTATGAAATTCTATGCTAAGATATAAAAGCTATGCAATTGAAATTGATCTCACAACGCTTTGAATTCGCAAGTTGATTCCTCAGCCTCCAATTCTCCGGTGTGATTGTGAAAAAATATGAGATGCTTGGATGCAAATTTGAGAGATGATTGAGATGAATTATGAAGAGCTGAGCCTTATTTTTATAGAAATCCAAGGCTTTGGAGGTGCATGAAAAAAAGCCATAAATCACTCAAATAACTTAGGTTGATTTTTGAGTTATTTTTAAATAACAAATAATTTAATCCACAAAAACATGCAAAAGCAGAGATTAACTCAAAATAGAGTTTAGCTTTAATTGATAATTGATAGTTGTTTGCTTTTGTGATTGTGCATGTTTTATTTATGAATTAATTTAATAATAAAGTGATTTATTTCCAACTTAACTGATTTTTGAAAATAAAATAATTGATTTATGGGTTAATCAATTATTTAATCAAACTTTTATTAAAAACTATATTATTAAATAATGACAACTTGCTTTAATTAATTAAATAAGAATTTAATCAATTATTCATATGATATTAGATTTATTGTCAAAATTAAATAATACAATTAATAATAGATAGAATTAAATTTAATTAAACAATTAAGTGGCAAATATTAAATCTAATTAATTAAATATGAAAATATTCAATTAATCAAACTTTAGGATAAATGTGATTTATCACCAAATAATCATTAAATTAAAGATAATTAAGATAATTAGGAATATTGCTAGGAATATTCCCCGATGCAGAACTTAAGATAATCAATTAGGATTCGATGATGTTTAGATGTGCCTTAGGTTAGGACTTTGATGTCGATTTCGTTCGAATTGAAGATGTAGGAGGTTAATGAACTTATAGCCCATTTTTGGGGTATTACATTTTGCCCCTCTTTGAATTACTGTGCGAAGCACAGTGGTTCAAAGAAAGTCTGTGTTTGATAAAGATATGAAACTGATTCAAAAGATAAACCGATCTCAAGATAGAAACCGATTGAGAGATATTGAGATAAGAGGTTCTGAATGACCAGAGATAATGTTTACTGTAGCAGCAATGAACCTATGATTGTGAAAAAGTGTCAAAACGCCTGATTCCAAACCTTAGGATTGCAAAGAAGTGAGTGACCCGTTCTAGACTCGATTGTCTTAGCAGAACTAGCAGGTATCACATCCAAACCCTTCAGTTGCCGAAGAACCAAGGAAAGAACACTATGATCTGATGGTTGCAAAAACTGATACAGTTTACAAGATTAGGAGAATACCAGATTGATATGGATCTTGATGAATCTGATATGCCCTAAGTGATGATAGATTTGCCCCGAGCGATGAGGTCTTTTTTGATGAATCAGTAACTAGACGTGATTTTTTGTCTTACTGAGGAAAGATATTGATTTCCATAAAGATATGATTTCAAATTTGATTACAGACTTTGAATGATGTGCAATACCATGCCCCCTTCGGGATTAAAATTGAAATCTGACAAGAAAAGTCAGCGTTGATAGTTTAGAAGCATGTTAATTGATTAGAGAAGTGGTTAAACACGTTCGAGAATGCATTCTACATAGTTTGGAGGTCCTGGAGACCAAATTTGACTAGGTTAAACCATGAGTTGACCATAGTTGACCAAGTTGAAATTTTGATAGTTTGATGTAAGATAATCAGTTAAGTTGAATACTAGATTTCTGCTATGATTGAAGGGTGAATATGCAAGTAGTTAATAATATGAATGATCTCAGATTTGAATTTTGATCCCGAAAAAGGATTCTACTTGCTGCTTCGTTGGAGGAACCTTCGTGTGAGATTCAGCTCTTGTTAGATTGGAAGATGTGATTGAAGAATCATTTAAGCATTGAAGTTCATTTAGCCATTGTGACGATCATGCAACATGCAAAATGCAAAGAGACATGCAAAATGAAATGCAACCTAAGACCAAGGACCTACTCACTGATCATATGTCAATTTGTTATCATCATTGAACTTGTAGGTAACTCGATAAATCAATACAATGCCCACTAGCTATGAAACCATGGACATATGAATATCGATTTGTAATGCTCAAGAACCAATACAACACCCACTGGTCAAACAACCATGGACATATGAATATTGATTTTATTTTCGGAATGTCGAAGTAGATATTATTACCAAGGCACAAACGCTAGGATGACCTGAATATCATGTCCATTTTGATATAGCAATTTGTATAAGCATCAAAACATAAATGTCATGATGACCAGAATACACCTTGCGTTGCAAACACATCAAACAGTCAAGAGATCATTCTAACTCCAGTGTGAATTACCCGTAGTGACCCTTTATCGTTCACCTCCTTAGGCAAGATCGCGTTTCACAGTAGGAGAAAGAATTTACTTTAAAAAGATAATAGTTAGATCAAACTTCCTTGAATTTTCCAGGTATCAATGGTCGAGGTACGCATGGCCATCCAATTCGAGATAGAGGCTCTTACAGTCGGACACCATTTCAATCCAGAATTTCCAAAGTTGTTAGATTTTCACATACCAGTAGAAGACAAAGAAAAGATTATGCCCCTAGTCATCACTCTCTAAATCCTATAAAGGACATCATTGAAGAGCTCGAAGGGACACAATATGAAAAAATCTCAATGCGAATCAGTAAGCATACAAGGAGATAAAAGCATGAAAAGCACAGATTGTTTTCAGTTGAGTTTTGATGTTTGATTGTTGTAGATGCAAAATCCTTTCTGGAGACGAGACTAACTGACTGACTCAACTTGAAGCTTCAAAGGACTCTGACTAGATATGATCCGTCTAAGATACATGGGAGACCATAGGATATGACATTGATTGCCCCCAAGTGTTAAACATTGATAGATAGGATACAGACGCTTGAGCTGATTGGTGTACAGACTGACTTATTGAAAATTGAAAATGCAGAAACAAACTGAGAGATATGTACAAACTAAAGCAAGACTGAAAGCTAGGAAAGACCAAGATTGTGCTGATAGATGGAGCATTTGGAACAAGTGGTTCCCGTTTGCCGGGTTTTCACCATCTTGGTAGAGATTTTATTTTTGCTACCAAGGCGTCTGTTTCCAGGTTTTCACCAAGGCACTTTTTCTTTTTTTTCATATTTTTTGTATTTTTCATTTTTTCAATTTTTTTTTGGTATTTTGATATTTTTTTATTTTTTTGCGAATCATCAAGGTGCCTATTGCTAGGTTTTCACCAAGATGTTCATTTTTTCAGGACTTTTTCTGATTTTTAGGATTTTTTCAGGATATTTACCAAGCACTGAATGCCTTAGGCATAGAATTTCTTCAGATGGAGAACGTTGATTGGTTCTCGGAGCTGTTCTCCTTTAGTCATTGAGAGTTGATAGGCACCAGAGCCAAAAGTAGTAGTGATAACAAAGGGACCTAGCCAATTGGGTTCAAACTTCCCCTTGCGTTCTTGATATGATTGATTTTTAGGATTTTCTCTCAACACTAGATCGCCAACCTGAAATTCTCTATGTCTGACTTTCTTATTGTAGCCTCTAGACATTCTTTTCTGATACACTCTCAGATGATCATACGCTGCTTGCCTGCGCTCATTTAGTAATTCAAGTTCTTGTAACCTAGACACTCTGTAGTCTTCATCAGTGACAAGTCCATGCATTTTGATTCTAAGTGATGGGATTTCAACCTCAATAGACAGTACAGCTTCAGACCCATAAACTAAAGCGAAAGGTGTAGCCCTTGTAGGCATTCTGATACTAGTTCTGTATGCCCAGAGAGCTGGATTGATCATGAGATGCCAGTCTCTTCCTATTTTATTCACTGTTCTGTGCAAGATCTTCAGGAGATTTTTGTTTGAAGCCTCAGCTTGTCCATTCCCTTGAGGATAGTAAATAGAAGACCAATGTTGTGTAATCTTGAATTTAGCAAATAAGTCATCTAGATCCTTATTTTTGAATTGTCCCCTGTTATCTGTGATTATAGAGTGAGGGATCCCATATCTGCAAATGATGTAGTTCAGGATGAACATAGAGATCTGTTTCCCCGTTGCTTGTGTTAGAGGAACTGCTCCTACCCATTTTGTAAAATAATCTGTAGCTATGATTATATGAGTATGTCCATTAGAAGAGTGCGGATGGATAGCACCTATGAGATCAAATGCCCATTGTTGAAAAGGCCATTGTGTAGTAAAGGGAATCAGATCTCTCCCTGGAGCATGAATCAAGTTACCATGTACTTGACACTGTTGACAGTTTTTAGCAAATTTAATAGCCTCTTTCTCCATTTCAGGCCAATAGTACCCAGCCCTAATAAATTTTTGAGCTAACGTTAAACTGTTCGAGTGTGACCCACATATACCCTCGTGGACTTCCTCTAATGCACGTTGAGACTCTTCATGTTCTAAACATCTAAGCAGTGTACCATCTAGACCTCATTTGTACAGATCATTACCAATGATGACATATTGGGATGCAGATTGGATAAGGTTTCATTTCCCAAAATGGTTAAAGAACTCAGGGATGATTTGGTTGTGGAGATAGGAGAACAAATTTTTATAGCGAGATGAGTCATAACCTACAACGGTGCAGATCATGCGAGTTTCAGGGGAGTCATATGCAGGATAGGATAGGGCTTCCACCAGGAACTCGTAGCGTAGTTCATGTTCGGGCTGTTGTAAGAGAATAGATAATGTCAGCATTGCATCGGCAGCCTTATTCTCCATTCTGGGTATTTGCTCAAATGTGATAGAGATGAAGTATTTCTTTAAATCATCTACCATTCTCTTGTAAGGAATGAGTTTTTCATCTTTGGTTTGGTACACATCATTGACCTGGTGGATAACCAGTTGTGAGTCTCCATGGATGTGCATCTCTGTAACTCTCCACTGTATTGCCATTTTCATACCATTGAGAAGTGCCTCATATTCAGCAATATTGTTTGTGCAAGGAAACTTTAGTCTAAATGCTTTTGGTATCGAGTATCCTTGAGGAGTGATGAACAATATGCCTGCTCCAGATCCATTTTGTGTGTAGGAGCCATCAAAGAATAACCGCCATGCTCTAGAAAAGAGGTGCATGATAGAGGAATCAGGAAATTCCATTTGCATGGGTGTATCATCAAACAGTGGTGCTTCAGATAATTGATCAGCAATGACCTGTCCTTTGATAGCTTTTCTTTCAACATATTCAATGTCAAATTCGCTCAAGAGCATGATTCATTTAGTTAGTCTTCCTGTGAGGGCAGCTTTGCTTAGTAGGTACTTCAGTGGATCAATCTTAGCTACCAAATGAGTGGTATGAGCTAACATGTAATGTCTCAGTTTCTGTGATGCAAAGATCACAGTGAGATAAGCTTTCTCAATCATAGAATAGTTCCTTTCATACGCCACCAATGTTCTGCTTATATAGTAGATGGCTCTTTCCTTTTTGTTCTCATCATGCTGTGCTAGCAATGCCCCCAGTGATGTATCTGTTGCGGAGACATATAATATTAATGGCTTCCCATGAATAGGAGGCATTAAGATAGGAGGATTCGAAAGATCATTCTTGATATAATAAAAATTCTTTGCATAGTCTGCATTCCATGCAAAGGTCACGCCTTTATGTAATGTTTTTTAAAAGGTTGTGACATGTCCGCTAGCTGGGATATGAATCTTCTGATAGATTGAACTCTGCCTTGCAATGTCCTCATTTGACTGATATTCATGGGAGGTTGCATCTCTATGATAGCTTTCACCTTAGCTGGATCGACCTCAATGCATTTCTTTGAAACTATGTATCCTAAGAGCTTTCCAGAAGTGACACCAAAAGCACACTTCTTAGGATTTAGTCGGAGACTAAACTGTTCCATTCTATCTAGGATCATGCTCAAGTCTGTTAGATGTTCAGTTCTAATCATGGATTTTGCCAAGGTATCATCCACGTAATCCTCCATTGTTTTATGCATCATATCATGAAAAATAGATGTCATTGCTCTTTGATATGTAGCTCCAGCATTTTTGAGTCCGAATGGCATAACATTCCAACAGAAGGTTCCCCACGCACATGTGAATGCAGTTTTCTCTTGGTCTTCTGGAGCAATTTTGATTTGGTTGTATCCGGAAAAATCATCCATAAGAGAATACATTTCATAGCCCGCAGTCATGTCCACTATCATATCAATGTTAGGTAGTGGAAAGTCATCCTTAGGGCATGCTCTGTTCACATCTCTAAAGTCCGTGCACACTCTGATTGAACCATCTGGTTTTGAAATAGGTACAATGTTAGAGATCCACTCAGCATAGTCTATGACACGGATGAATCCAGCTTTGAGGATTTTTTCTAGTTCTTCTTTGACTAAGAGTGCCACATGAGGATGCATCTTTCTCAATTTCTGTTTGACCAGTTTTACCCCAGGAGCAATGGATAGATGGTGCATAATGAGATTGGGATCCAATCCTGGCATATCTGAATATTTCCATGCAAAATTTGTCTTTTTTTTCTGATAAGAATGTAGTGAATTTCTGTTTCTCTTCTTCTGATAGAGATTGTGCTACATGTACCAATTGTGGTTCCTCTATTGTACCCAAATTGATGGATTGAGTGGGCTCAATCAAAACTGGGGATCTATCCTGTAAATGACTCGGAAGGACATCAAATATCTCATCCTTAGGCACCTCAGAGAGGTTTTCACCTTCAAATACGTCTTTTCTTTTTACTTTTGTAGGTTCTGAGACTGCCATAAAATGGTTTTCACCCTCAGAACTCTTTTTCTTTTCCTTTTTACTCTTGTTTTTTTGACTAAGATATTTGATGTCCGACTCGGTCATACTGACGCTCGATTCGCTGATGGAAGTCCTCATAGGCTCGATTGCATTGAGGTAGCAAGCAAGGGCATAGTCATTTGGAAAGGTGTAGATACCATGGCTCGGCTTCTTGGAAGTTCGGTCAATAAGATCAGGACGTTGGATAGTTAAAGCGGGAAAAGCTTGGGATATGGTGTTCACGGATGGGGATATGTCATCATTGGTCCTAACCCGACGCTCAAGTTCAAAGGTGATATTACAGCTCAAAATGTTCAATTCGTGAATAGGCTCAACATCATCATGGGAGTCCTCTTCAGCCATAGGTGGATCAGACACGTTAAGTTCATTGTTTCACTCTAGACCTACGTTGGGTTGAGATACAGATTGGTGAATAACATCAATATATTTCTCTGTTATAAGCTCATCTTCTTCTGGAATGGCACCCCATTCAAAGTCATTTGACTCAGCTTCTGATTCAGGATCTCTAGGAAATCTTAGAAAATGTGTGAAATCAAGATGAATACCCGAAGAAGGATTACCCTTAGTCTCTGACTTGAATTCATATTCATGGGAATCAGTGTCAAAATAACTACCCCCTTCTTCTTGATCAGTTTGATTGCCTTCAAGATTAGTTGGTTCTTGTGGTGCAACCATCTCTTGCACTATAGTAGGTTCTTGTGTTTCTACTACATTAATTCTTTTGATAGGATCATCTGTATCATCAAGAAGATCTTTGATCTCTTTAGGCAATTTTTCATAGGGGATAAGCTCAGAGCTATCTGAATCATCATCAGAGGGTTCTGTTTCTTCTTTCTTAAGAAGGGGTTCTCCTGGTGCAATTTGTTCTATGACATGAGAACAACCACCTTTGAGATGATAGGGTTTCTTCTTAAACCCTAAGCCACCAGTATCTTTGTTGGCTCTACCAATATGTGAAATGGGTGTCACAAGACCCTTTCCTCTGATTCCTAGAGGTCCTTGACCGGAATATCCCATCTTGGCTATCAATTTCTTCCCTGGACCATATGAATTAGAAGGGATTGTAGGTGCTATAGATTCACTAGGTTGAACAATTTTAAATTTAGAATCCTCTTTATATAGCCATGCCAGCACAGCTTCATCCTCTTCAAATTCTTGTTTGGATACTTGCTCCGCCACAAAATTTCTTTTGTATGCTTCCATAGGTTCCTTAGGTTCTGATTTAGACTGCTTCAAGGATTGTCCATACGACTTAGGTGAGATTGGGAGAGATGTCAGAGACAAGACTGGCTCTATAGTGTATTCTCCCATCCCATTTTCTTTGATATTGATCTCTTTAGCAATGTCATCCATCTTAGATGTGGAAGCAACATTTAGCTGCTTGATGGAAGATTCTCTGTTATTTGGAACAAGCTTATCGACACTTTTCTTCAATGTATTGCAAGTTGTACTCAGATATGCTGGGATAGTCACCTCCACTCCTTCATAGGGAAATTTCAAGCATTGATGGTACGTAGAAGGAATAGCTTGCATTTCATGTATCTAGGGTCTCCCTAGAAGGATATTGTAAGCCAATGGTAGATCAAGCACCTGACATGTGGTATCTTTGATGACTGGACCCACTCGGATAGGTAAGACAATGGTGCCTTTAGAAGCTCTTTCTTGTTCATCATAGGCTTTTATGGTGATCTTCTTTCAAGGATCAATAGCCATTTCTGAGAATCCCAACTGTGTGATTAAGTTGTAAGAACAAATGTTGAGGCCTACGCCCCCATCTATCAACACACGTTTGACTCGACGGTTCTAGATCAAGACTTCTATGTGCAAGGGCTGATTATGTGGGTGACTAAGGGAGTTGTCATCTTTTTCTGAAAAGGAGATATATTGCGGAGATGTTAGATGACCAACAATAGTTTGGAACCTGTCTAGATCTAGATCATCAGGAACATTAGAGCCGAGCAAAGCTTTGTCTAGGATATCTCTGTGAGCTGGAGATATTCGAAGTAACTCAAACATAGAGATTTTGGCATTGGTATGCATGAGTTGTTGGACGATGCTGTAAGATGTAGGTCTTGTATCCTTTGGATTGGAAGATTTCAAGGCAGCCTTTTGTTTAGAAGCAGATGTGAGATTGAAAGGTATCTTAGGGATATTAGATGAACTTGGTGTTTGTTCTTTCAGATGAGCCTGAGCTTGTGATCTGGTAACCGCATTAGCTAAGGAATGATTTCTATCTCTCCATACAATCGTGATGGCATTGCAGCTCTCAGAGAGACATGGTTCAACCATATTGATGACAGCATTGTTTCCAGGGTAGGCATAGTTGACTTTTGCCCCCATGTTAGGCTGAGAAGTGGAAACTCCCTTGCCATGTTGTGGAAACGGTTCTGTAAATGTTGTGTGATCATTATTGCTGGTAGGATTATCGATCATGATGTCCCCTTGATCTATGAAGTCTTGAATGGTATGCTTCAAGTGGAAGCATCCATTAGTTCTGTGGCCTTTAGTCCGATGGAAAGCACAAAATTCATTATCTTTCCACCAATATGGTTTTGGATCCGGATCAGGGTTTCAGATTGGTGGTAAAGAGATCATGTTATCAGCTATCAGGGTCCTCAGGGCAGATTCCAAAGATTCTCCCAGGGGAGTAAACTTTCATTTATTATCCCATCGTTTGAATGGCTTCTTTGGAGATGGTTCAGCAGATTTTTGCTCTGAAGCTTCAATGGCTTTGGTGGCGAGGGTGAGATTGTAGGCCGATGCCTTTGATGGGTTGCAGATAGTGTCAACAACACCATTAGAGACGATACCTTTGTTTCTATTCCAGCTCTTGTTTTTATCTTTTGAGCTAGATCCAGATTCAGACTTGTCCTTTTGAAGTGTGATTTCTCCTTTCTTGACAACTACTTTCTCAATCTTGATTGCATTATCCACCATTTTATCAAAAGATACACGATCTTGCATTTGTAATGGATAATTGAGCTCTGGAACAAGGTTATTGATAAAGATTTCAAGTTTCTCCATTTCGGGAATTTGTCTAGCATATAGAGAGAACTTCTTTCTCCACCTCTTGAGGAAAGTTAGGAATGATTCCCCTGGATATTGCTTGAGGTTACAGATATTGATCATGGTGACCGGATGTTGAATATTGTAAGAATATTGTTGATAAAATAATTTAATCAATTCCTCAAAAGTTTTGATCGTAGAAGGTAATCTTGAAAACCACTGAATGGATGCTCCTCCCAAGGATCTAGGAAAAAGATGCATTAGATAAGTTGGTTCATGCATGAATTCCATGGATTGCATATAGAACTCTCTGACATGATCTTGAGGATCAGAGTGTCCGTCATATTTGTCATACTTTGGCATCTCCACTCTTTTTGGGAATGGTGGCATATACAAGTTTTTGTCGAATGGGAAAGGACATAGGGCCTCCATGGAGAACTCCTTGGGTTCCTTCTCCTTCTTAGGATTGTTAAATTCAACTTGTATAGCATGCATCTATTTTGTCATAGCTGTGAGTGGAGTTTCTTCCTCATGTGTGATTATATCATCAATGTTAAAGTTAGGAGGAAGCTTAGCCCCTTCCTGGGCTAATTGTAAAAAGTATGCCTCTCTATCCACTTTCAAGAAATGCCTCATCATTCTCTTGAATTCATCGTCATTCTGACATCGATGGATTTCAGAGGGTGTAGGGTCTTGGTCGGCATTATGTTGAGAATGGTGTCCTTGGGATCCTCCTCCTAGAGAACCATGGTTTGTCCCTGCTTGAGACATGGTAGGAGTTTTTGGGCTCCCTGGAACAGATTGAGGAGGAGTTTGCTGATTACCTCTGTGAGGTGATAGAGGAGGTATGCAACCAGTTTTCAATCGAAAGTTACCGAGACCGTCGTCTTCGTAGATACCTGACTTGATGAGTTGTTCAAGAGTTGGACCCGGGGTATTGGTCAAAAGTAAGTTCTGAGATGTTTCTTATGATTTCTTGTGTGAAGAAGCTCTGGTCTCCACCATTAACTTTGAATGAAACAGAAGAAAAAGACGAAGACAACTGAAGAACAATTTGATTCGAGAAAATCGGATGACACAACCTTGTCAAGATTATGATAGTTTTGAAGATCTGATGAGATGTGGGTGAAGGAAACTGTGCCTTGGATGTATGGGATAGATCACCCAAAAGATAGTGGACACGAGTTCTCAACACTTAGTCTATTTTTGAAGATTGATTGAAGATTGATAGTTATGACAAGGTTTTGACACAAGATAAAAAGGACTCAAATTGATCAAACAGAAGACTAGATCGGATTCAAAAGATCAAACTCAGAAAATGGTAGAATGCTCAATAGCTACTGCTCTGTTCCTGACACAATGATATTTTTGACAGATTCTGGAACTAGGCTGGAAACATTGGATATCTTGCAATTTGACAATTTTTGACAACTTTCTCAAATTTTTCCAAACGACACTCTGCAGACTCATACAACACTGGGTAGTCTATGAAATGACAGTTGCTAAACTCATACGATAGTTGGGTAGAAATGAAACGACAGTTGACAAAACTCATACGACAGTTGCTAACAGGATTTTGACTTCCTTGGATTTGCTGGCATGAAAACTCGTATGACACTGGGTTCTCAATCATACGACAGATGGGTTATACTGAAAGGACACTTGACAAAACTCGTACGACTTTTGACTTCCTGAAATGACTTTTGACTCGAGAAAGAATTTTACGTCAATTTTTGCAAAATTTAAGGTTTTCAGTTTTGGATTGTTTGCAAATTGTACTGTCCAGATTTTGAAGGTTATACCAGATTTGATCATTTTTAATAGCCAAGTAGATAAACAAGCATGCAGAACAGCAAACAAGTGATTCCAAGCACGTCTGAAAACAATGAACAAGGGCAAAAGTAACCTTGCGCATGAACAATCAAGTGACCAAATTGTGCTAATCCTTACAGTACTAATTGTGTATGTTCTGAAAAGTTTTGCAATAACACACATATACCTGAAAGTGAAAAATTGGCCTCTCTAGGGTTTTTAGTAATGGTTTGACTCTGCAACTTTTATGATTCAAAGGGGTGAACTCCAATCCTGATGCACCAGGGTTTTCACATAGTCTGAGAACTTAATCTTCAAGAGCTGCTAGGGAGATCTGACAACCCAACACTGAACCATACCCGTGGAGATTTCTTCCACAAGGACATTTATATAGCGGCTGTCACTACCACGGTGAAAATGGCTATGACCGCTTAAGGTTTCGTGAACGCAGTTTACCCTGTGAAGGGATTGTCTGCTACGGTTAACCCTCTCTAAAGGTGACTCACAGATTTACACCACAAGGGGACTTGGCTCCAGATCCAAGGTTTTTGATACCTTTTCACTTTTAACCCAAACAAAGCAAGCAGATTAATCCGACACGCTAAGACAAAGTTTTGTTCCACTAAGGTCTGTGATATCAACTCCACGTGATCTATCAACCTCTCTGAGGAGAGAATGTATCAATCAATAAGAGAAGATGCACTAACCAATTTTGATTCACCAAAGCTCATGATATCAACCCCACGTGATCTATCAACCTCTCCGGAGAGAGAATGTGTCGATCAATAAGAGAACACTCACTAACCAAGTTGAATGTGAAACACACTAAGTATCCTCCCTACCTATAAGGATTCTGTCGTCAAGAAGGATTTCGCTGGGAATCCAATCTCTCAAGAATCACGAATAGTGTTCATAGGGCCTAATTACTATGTGAGCACAGATATATTCCCGAAAGCAAATCTACCAAAAGTACCCAAAAAAGTAGAAAGAGGAACACTTAACGCTTAAAGAGAATATGAGATGAGTCCACAAGGTGGAACACTTAACACCTCACACAAGCTAAAAATGAGTCCCCAACTTAGAAAACAAGTGAGTTCCTAAAAGCACAAAAGGGTTGTCAAGTGGAACATTTAACGCTTCTGTCCTGTTGACCCCTCCCCTTTATGGCGTTGAGATTGCAACCACGGGGCGGAAATGAGGGGCCGGCGGATTAGCGAGTCCAATAACCCAAGATAGCAATCAAGATCAATCACAAGTATTCTAAGACTACTTAATGAATCCTTAAGGGGTCACAACCTAGTATCAAATTATGCAAGTATGTAGAAATATATCAAAAGCATGAAAAGATGCACACAAGCTTGACGCGTGAGAGATTTATTTTAAGTCCAAATCGAAATGTTTTCAGAAGAAGGAGAATACCTTGTGATCCTCGCAACGCGCTCAGTAGATTTTACCTGATTTTTAGCAATTCTTGCACTTTTCCCAATCAAAATCAGCAGAAATGAATCAGAAACAGTAAATTTCAATTGTTAGGGTTAGCTGTCAGTCAAAATCCAAAAATCAAATCTGACAAACTATCTGCAAAAATGAAACGATAATTGAAATCTGGTACCAAAACTTGTACGACAGTGGGTATGCTCCCAGACGACAGTCCATAAACTCATACGACACTGGGTATGCTACCATACGACAGTTGAGCTCCCAAACGATAGTGGGTATGTGATGAAATGAGTCTCAATCTGATAGACTATCGTACGATAGTGGGTATGCTCCCAGATGACACTGGGCATTCTGTGAAATGACAGTCTGCAAAACTCGTATGACACTGGATGTCTGATGAAACGACAGTCTGCAAAACTCATACGACACTAGGTGTCTGATGAAACGACAATCTGTAAAACTCGTACGACACTGGGTGTCTGACGAAATGACAATCTGTAAAACTCGTACGACACTATACAGACCGAAATTAAAAATCACACTGTACAGACAACTTTGATAGAAAAAGTGCCAAAAATAAAAATAAAATTTTTTTTGCAGGCAAAAAAGAAACAAAAAAAACGTCCTACTGAGAATACCACCAGAAGAGGCAACAGCAAGGGAGTTCTGATAGAGAAATGATAAAAGATTGATAGAAATGAAGGGAAGCCCATTTCAGGGCCCCACGGTGGGCGCCAGAAATGTGTGTGTGAAAATTGTACCTGATCTGTAGACACAACACTCAGTAAAACATTAGAGGTTAGTGATAATCAAAATCGTGCAAAATTGAAATCTAATCTAACCAAGCGATTTACTACCTTCTAATAGGTGCAAGATTGATGTTCTCAAATTGTAATCGAGATCAGTGACCTAGACGACACCTAAATGAAGGATTTGAATGCAAAAGATGGATATGAAATTGAATGCAAATTAATCTATATTTTTTATATTATCTATGCAATAAGAATGATAAACTGATATGCTATGGATGCTAAATGATCTAACAATGAAGATTCTAACAATGATATGAAAACTATGAAATTCTATGCTAAGTTATAAAAGCTATGCAATTGAAATTGATCTCACAACGCTTTGAATTCGCAAGTTGATTCCTCAGCCTCCAATTCTCCAGCGTGATTGTGCAAAAATATGAAATGCTTGGATGCAAATTTGAGAGATGATTGAGATGAATTATGAGCCTTATTTTTATAGAAATCCAAGGCTTTGGAGGTGCATGAAAAAAAGCCATAAATCACTCAAATAACTCATGTTGATTTTTGAGTTATTTTTAAATAACAAATAATTTAATCCACAAAAACATGCAAAAGCAGAGATTAACTCAAAATAGAGTTTAGCTTTAATTGATAATTGATAGTTGTTTGCTTTTGTGATTGTGCATGTTTTATTTATGAATTAATTTAATAATAAAGTGATTTATTTCCAACTTAACTGATTTTTGAAAATAAATCAATTGATTTATGGGTTAATCAATTATTTAATCAAACTTTTATTAAAAACTATATTATTAAATAATGACAACTTGCTTTAATTAATTAAATAAGAATTTAATCAATTATTCATATGATATTAGATTTATTGTCAAAATTAAATAATACAATTAATAATAGATAGAATTAAATTTAATTAAACAATTAAGTGGCAAATATTAAATCTAATTAATTAAATATGAAAATATTCAATTAATCAAACTTTAGGATAAATGTGATTTATCACCAAATAATCATTAAATTAAAGATAATTAAGATAATTAGGAATATTGCTAGGAATATTCTCCGATGTAGAATTTAAGATAATCAATTAGGATTCGATGATGTTTAGATGTGCCTTAGGTTAGGACTTTGATGTCGATTTCGTTCGAATTGAAGATGTAGGAGGTTAATGAACTTATAGCCCATTTTTGGGGTATTACAATAAGTACATCTATTACATCAATGAAATCAAAGTACATACAATAAGATACAAACTGATACATCATAGTCTTCAAGCTAATACAACTTCCACTGCACATGTTGTAGGGATAACAATAATACAATACAAGTACATATACATTTCTTGAAATCAATGTCACTAACCATACATAAAATGGAATAAAAGATATATATATCATGAGGAAGTCTCAAAGAAAAGAATAAGAAGATAGAAGCAACATCGAGGACCATCCAAGCACAAAGTCACGAATGTCAGATCTTAATGGTAATAGAATCACTACCACTCGACCACATGGAACCAAGAAGTGTACTCCCACTGTGCTGAGGAGATAACACTAGGCCTCACTCAAGGAAACAACCAAACAAGCAAGACTAATGCAATGGTACACAAGATAAAATGATAATAAATGGTTATAAGGTTATCTTGTATAAATGATCACGATGCAAAATAGATGTACCAAATGCAACGTAGGGACCTAGGACACATACAAGGAACTGCCATCACATAAGTCAACTCCAAGGTCACCTGGTAGTCTCTTTGGACCCTAACCCCTAGTGACTCTATGTGGTATCAGTAGTCCTTTCGTATAGACAAGGAAAACCAACTATGCTAGACCTCAATGTCTCTATAAATGGGCAAACATCTTCTCCCACTCTCATCCTAGCCTGTACTAGCACTCAAGGCATAGGTGAGACACAATTATCTTTTTAATGTTTCTATCCTAATAAATTTATTAAATTATCACTTATTAAGTCAACTTACATAGGATACATAGACAACCACTTTAGAGCTTTGGTGCCTCCAAAGTAAGCCACTTCCCTTCTCTGCTCCTAGATAACCTACTCTAATGCTCCCAACGAAATAACCAAATAGAGAAAAACCAAAATCATAAAATATTTTCAGAAATCAGTAACCATGAATGCCATCAAAACAAGTGCTGGAGCATAACAAATATCTCATCCTATACAAGGATCCAAACTGTCCATCTCATAATAGACATCCCCAGAATCAAATACCAAATTCTCATGATTTCATTTCACAAAATCAATGGTCATCACTAGCATCAAGAACATCTCTCTCTCCAAACATAGAGTAAATCATAAATCAACAATATCATCTTTCATATCACAATAGAAAAGATAAGGTGACCAAGTAGAATCACAACACAATGTGGTCAAATGGAATAATGATCGAGACTCATTAGAAAACACATGACATCACTCACAGATGTACCCACATAATACATGAATCATTCGTGACATAAACATGTTATGAAATTTCCACAATATAGCCCAAAGTGTAAAAGTATAAAACTATTAAAACAATTCAAGTCTCCAAAACAAAGTCCCACCTAGGGCATTACTCTACCCATACAAACAATCAGTCAAACCGTACAAACATGACATGCAACATGCATATGAAATACATCTTCAAGTAAGCATGTAAATTAATTTCATTCATAAAATATTCACTTAACCCTTATTTCAATTCAATGTTAATACTAATTCAATTTATGCGACAATTATAATCTTAATTAATTATAATTTTAAAATCAAACTATAAATTAATTAGATTAGTTATATTAGTTATATTTTAGCTAAATTAAAATATAAATATAAATTACCTTCCATATAAGTTAATTTATACTCATCCTTATACAAACTAATTTATATTATTAACCTTCAATAATAATACACTATCGAGTAAAATATAACTTAATTCTATATTAATTAATTTATAAATAATAATATAATTAAATTTTAAATTAATAAAATTACATTAAATTATAAATCAAAGCTTTTTAATATATATATATATATATATATATATATATATATATATATATATATATATATATATATATATATATATATATATATATATATATATATATATATATATATATATATATATATATATATATATATATATATATATATATATATATATATATATATATATATTATGGAGGGGTTTACGTGCCCCCCACTCCAGTTTGAGCCATATTTTAATTATTAAAAAAATATATAGAAAATAATATATATTAAAAAAGTAGGTGGGCAACCACATAAAGTGGTGCCCACTACCACTCCATATCCCAAGTAAATATGAGATGGAGTGGTATGTAAGTACCACTTCATTAGTTATTTTGTTAATTCTAAAATATAATAAATAATAATTTATTTCAAAATAGATTTTTTATAATCTTATTTTATATATACATACACACACACACACACATATAAAATAAAGATAAAAAATTATAATTAGTCTCTTATTTCTTTTTAGAAATTAAATTCAAATACAAATTTACACAATCTATTTTCTAATTCTAATTTTGATATATTCACAAGGATTTTTATCCAGAACTTAAATCAAACCCTAGTTGATTGAATTTTAAAGTTTTCTCAATTATTTTGGGGTACAATTCTATTTTGAAGAGAGCTAAGGATTTTCAACTAGATTTCAACAGTCATAAAATCTCTTACACATAAAACAACTACAATGACATTCATTCAATTTCCACAAACAAAGAAAGACATGCATTCAAATCAATCAAAACACAATAACTATCTGGAAGACACGAAGAGAACAATCTTTTCAAAAAGAAAGATTTTCAAGGGTTTTCAAGCCTTACCTTAGTTCCATAAGCTAAATCTTAAACACACACAAAGACCAAAACACAAATCTAAAAACTTTAAAAATCCCAAGCTTTTAAAAAATTCTTTGAATTCCAATCCAGAGCCAAACTTGTAAAACCTTCCTAAAACCCGTGTCCTGAATAATGGCAAAAAAGGGACTAATAAAAAAACCCAACAAACCAAACTTTTAAACATGCAATTCACAATCAGGAATGGGAACTCAACTGTTAAAAACAATAAAAATAGTTAACTCAAAATCACAGAAATCAAAACTCAACTCCTACCTTGTTTTTATCAATCATTTATTTAAAATAATTATTTATTTAATTAATAATTCCAATTCATGCAAACCACTCAACTTTTAATCTTAAATTTATATTTTAATTTTATTAATTGAACATGAAAATTTAATTGCATAATAATATGTAATTAACAATTAATATTTTTAGCATATTAATAATATGCAAATTGATAATTAAATATCAATTCATTAATTTATTAAAAAGAATTATAATTAATCCTTCATTTAAGTCTCTTAACTTAATCTTCCAATTTAGAACTAATAACTCAATTCATTTTAACTGGTGTGCATATAATTGCATGATTATAGTTGAATTATAATTAATATCTTTAGCATCACTTAATAGAAAATTTGATAAATAATATCAATTTATATTATTTGAACATTTAATTTAAATTTTGATTTAATATTTAATTAAATCCCTATTTTCATTACTAAACTTCTAATTAAGTCTTTTAAATGATCAATGATATTTGATTAAGTTTCATTAATTAAATATCCATATATTTAATATTTCTATATCCATAAGATATAATTATTTTAATCTCACAATTAATCTTAATTAAATCTTAAATGCATTAATAATACAAAATTTACATCAAGACACTTGACAAACAAACATGAAAGAGAAATTGACCAAACCCATAAGGTAATAATCAAACTCAAAGAAAGGGTTCACGAATGACGTCACGTTGACAAATTCAGAGGGTATAAGATAAGATACTTGTCCACTATTTGAGGACAATAATTGATTTAGGTTGGGATTTAGACTTGGATGCTATCTCCCCCTCTTACCATTGAGATAATGTGATAGGGCACACCTATCTTGACAATTCAAGGAAGTCGATGCCCGCTACTTGAAATCTTTCATAAAAGACAAACATGCACACACATATATATAATAGACAATGACGAGGATCGACTGATCGTGTGGATCTCACAAGCAAGTAACTACGACTCCGTCCCTCAACCACATTAGACACAAAAAAAAATACACGCCAACTATACACATGCAAGTATGGGGTTAGTAAAAATCATAACATAAGTAACATCATCATATGTGAATAATAATCATCATCTAACTAACATGATATAAATCAAACGTTTAAAGTATCATAGAATTGAATCATTAAATGTAACCAAAGATCTAATATTCATGAAAAGTGGTCTAAATGGGTTAGCATCATAAATATAAATGGAAGTGAAGGGGTGGGCACTACAGAGAGTGTAAAATCAATGTGGGAACCCATAAATGCTAAAATGGGGCTAAATTGAGCATCTAACTATAATTGCTTAGAACTTAGGATGGTACAAAAAGTACAATTGAAAGATCAAGGGCTGAGAAGTGTTCCATCATCTTGCATTGCTTGAGTCTAGCATTCTCATCTATTGATGACTAAAAGGTTGTTTATTTTATATTAGGAATACCTTCAATGTAATTATATAATATTTGATTGATATTATGAACAAAGCAAAGACTTCAATCTTAATATGTAATAATCAAATTTAAGTACTAAAGTTTAAAATTTAAAATTTTATTGAATTATTAACAAATAATTTAATAACATTAATTGATCTTTAAACATATTAGAACAACAAGAACTAATCACTATGCAATGTTAAAAATATCTTCTTCTTTTTTTTGAGTCCATTGATGAGTAACTGAATCATCCAATCTCATAGACTATCTTTGGCCTCATGGATGTTAAAGTGTTCTATTATATCTATTCCAATCTCAATCACTCCATCTCCATCTCCATCTTTGGTCTCATGGATGGTAAACATTTTTTTTTTCTTTTCTATTCTATTTTCAACCTTCTTTCTATTATATTCCAATCTCAACCATTATATCTCTAATCTCATGACGTTAAAGGTCTTCTACTTCCATTCTATTCTAATGTCAACCACATTCTATAATTAAAGCAAGAGTGAAATGAACAACCAGACCAAATAATATAGAAGGGGGGCCCCTACCTTGCCCGGGTAAGGGCCCCCTTTTTGAGATAATTGCTCGCCCCTTTTTAGATTATTGGTAAAGGGATCACAGACAACTTGAAGTCCTCTCGATGAACCACCCCCGCCCCTTATTAATTATTCAGCCCATTCATTATTGGGACAGCAGGGTGCCTACTATTCGACTGGGGCCTAAGGCATGTTACGTATAAAATCTAGAATCTAGTCTAGATAGAACCTGGGGCATAATTTTAAATAAATACAATCAGAGAATTGAATTAAAGAAAGTTAGTTCCACGTATTCTAATAAAAAAATTTAGACCCGTCCTTCCAAAAATTTAAAACAAATAAGCATAGTTGCAGAATTTCCTCATACCAATTTGGGCTGAAGCACTTTAAAAATTATCTCGGTTCACAGGGCGTATACTCAATCAAGTAGGATTTCTTGGACTGAAAGTTAAATACGAGATCACTAATTTCACTTAAAAAGATGAAACCAAACAATTAGAAAATTTATTGACTTTTAAACAGTACAAAAAATAAGTAGTCACTATGCAATACTTTTAAAATATCTATCTAATTTTTTAGTCCATTGATCACTGAGTGAGCTATCCAATCTTATAGACTATATTTGGCCTCATGGATATTAAAGTCTTATATTACATTCTATTCCAATCTCAACCTTTCAATCTTTGGCCTCGTAGATTTAAAAGTCTTATTTTTTCCATTCTAGTCCAATCTCAACCGCTCTATCTTTGGTCTTGCGAATGGTAAATGTCTTCTAATTCTATATTCTATTTCAATTCTCGTTGAAGAACTCATGCTCTTGAAAGAGAGGTTACACAAGGGGTAAGGTATGTACACCTCGTTTATAGTACAATTAAATGCCCACTTCAAGAAAAATGGGGTAGTTTCATATTATTACAAGTCTAAACAAGGGCTAAAGTATGTACACCTCGTTTGTAGTAGAGTTAGGTGCCTCCTCTTAGAAATATAGAGTAGTTTCACATTATTATAAGCCTAAACTGCTTGACATTATGAACTCCAAAAGAATTCACGCGCTATAAAAAAGAGAAAGAAAAAAAAAGAAAGATGAACCTAATAATCTATAAGACTACTAATTTCACTATTGACCAATAATGTATGAGACCTTGAATTTCACTCACTCCTTTTTTGAATTGCTATAAAAAATTTGGTAGAACGGATAATATTCTCTAGAAGATTACCCCCTTTTCCACAAACAAACAAAATGGTTTGTATACATGTTCATGTCAACGAGCAAAATGGTTTGGATCTTTGTCCATGACTTATGCGCGCAGCTGTATTGGACGCGAAATAAATAAAGTAATGGAGCGTAGGTGGATACAACTACAATGGAGGAAATGAAGCACGCGGTTTGAAGAGTTAAGAAAGCGGCTCGGAGCTCGCGATAAATTTGAATTCCATTCTCCATTAAAAAAACTATAAATTCACTAGTTTGAATCATTTCTTCTGCGAGGCCGGAAGAATAAATGAGATTTAAATTATTTGATGGACTGATGTTGGAGTTTACCCGGACTCCAACGAGCCATTAATTGAGGTTTGACGAATTTTGGATTGTACCGCATTGGGAAAATCGAAGCATGGGCGATGAAATGGATCGTGTTAACTGCACATTACTAATTCTCAAAAAATCTCTGGTCAAATTTCCATTTGAGGCTTCCAAACAAGAGTTAAAATCGGGCAGAGTTTGAAAGTGAGCGGTGGAATTGAGGACGAGATTGGGCCGGGATTAAATTCGAACTGGGGCAAACATTTGGGGGTTTGACCAGGCGAGGGTAGTGCAGAGGGCACAGATTCAAATGCGTTTCAGGTGAAATTTGGTAGTAGTTCGCCTGTGTTGTGGTAAAGATGATTAATCAGGCGAAGACGAAGGGAAACGTAAATGGCAAAATGGTCCCGTTGGCTGAGCTTCTGCGACTCGAGGTGAAGAATGAGAAGTTGGAGCGGCCCAACATTCGGTGCGGGCAAGCAGGGCAGAGTAAGAAAGGGGAAGATTTTACGCTTATCAAATTGGATTCTCACAAAATTCCAGGCGACGGAGCCTCCCTCTTTGCCGTCTTTGCCGTATGCAAATCTGGGCTTCTCTCCTGTTTAATTTATGTGAATAAACGCAGCAACAGTAACAGAGGACATTGAAAATTTGGACAAGCAATTATTTCTAATTTTTATCATGCTCGATTCGTGTTTGTGTGTTTTTCGCATATCCTTAACAGGGTTTTATTTTTTTGGTTCTTTTATGTTTGCTTTTGTTTTCGTCCTGGAAAACCAGGTATTCTTTTGAATTCAAAAGAATTTTGTTTTTTGATTTGATCTGGCACAAATTTGTTGTTTCGGCTGTGGATAAAAGAAATTACCAGTCAGGACCGCCCTAGAAGTTTCGGTTTTGAACTCCTTCCCATCATGGAATCTATGAATGTAACATACGAGTCTGAAGACTTACCCTAAAATTGAGTCTTGTGACTGAAACTAAAGAGAAGAAGTGAATAGAACTAAATTACCATGAACCTTGTCATTATTCTGGCCTTTTTCCAGCTGACGAATTTTAATCTCAAAATTTGGTCAGTATATTATTCAAACGTTGATAAAGTGAAATTGCAGTGATGTGCAAGATGGTCTTTTACAGTGACTGTTTACGGTAGGCTGATAAAAGCTTTAAGGGACAAAGGGTAGAACGATGCATATTATTGAGGACAAGATGATCGAATAAATTGAGACTTTCAATTTTACCTAATTTTTTCTTGCATTTTTTTGATCTTTTTCTTTTCCTTTGTAATGAAATTCAATACGAAATACATTTTTTAATTTAGTTTAGACTTCCTTCAGCTATAGAGGGGTTTCACTAGGTTTGATTTTATTCATACGTTATTGCATGAAACAAAGGAGAAAATCTGAAGGAGCTTTAAATGTTTTAAATTTTGTCAAACATTGATAATTCTCTAGCCTTCACACAGGAGATTTTAGTTAAAAATGTAATCCCTTGATTTTTAAAATTTATTTTTGGTTGAATGAGTTGAATTCCTAAAGCTGGCCAAGTTTGGATTTAGGTTTCAACAATTCTTTACAATTTATATAAATATAGTTATGGACATGCATTTTCGCCTCTTTCTTTTAAATTGTTTGGTTTGCTTTAGACAGATCATGAAAGAGAATAATATGGCAATTATTTGGTGTTTGCTGTTTCAGATTTTTGATGGCCACAATGGATCTGCGGCAGCTCTATATACAAAGGAATATTTATTGAAGGATATTTTGAGTGCCATTCCAGCAGGCTTGAGTAGGGATGATTGGTTGTCAGCATTACCAAGGGCTATGGTTGCAGGGTTCGTCAAAACAGATAAAGAATTTCAGGTTAAAGGTATACAAATCTGTGGAATTTGACTTTGAAGATTAAAATTTCTTTTATTCTCTGTTGTATTTGGATAAATTTTAGTAATTCTATATGCAATCGATGTTTTACAGGACAAACATCGGGAACTACAGTTACTTTTGTTATAGTAGATTGCTGGACGGTCACTGTTGCATCAGTTGGAGATTCTCGGTGCATTCTTGAATCACCTGGAGGGTTGGTTTCTCTTTTGACTGCTGATCACAGGCTTGAGGTCAATCCTGAAGAGTAAGATTCTCTTCAGAATGTAGAAATAGTTATGAATGTGCATCCTTAGGAGAAGTTTTTCTCGTGCATATTTGTCTTTCTTTTTAGCAGTTGAATTTGGCAAGCTATTTACCTGTTCTATAAAGCACAGGTTTGATTAAAAGTCGCCCAATTGATTGGTTAGCACCCTCCTCCCCGGTACTAATGTCACTGTCAGTTTTGAGCTATGGCTTGTGGTTGCTACCTAGTTTGCTGATGCTATCATTGATGTAATGAGTGTTTCTAACTACAGCCAATTTAAGAAACGAGTGGCATATCTAACTTCTTGAGATTTTCTTTCCGTTATAGTTGTCTAAAGACTAACCTCTATACATTTGACTATAGGAGGGAGCGCATAACAGCTAGTGGTGGTGAGATTGGTAGACTGAATACTGTTGGTGGAGCTGAGGTAAAAATTCCTTACAACATTTAGTAGGATGTTGATTATGAAAGAAATAGATGCCCAAAGCCACCCTATATCTGTGCTCTCACATTTATGTGATGGGATCTGCTGTAGAACTTTCATTTTGCCTCTGATGTATCTGTCCTTAGTATAGTGGGCAATTTTTTTCACAAAATTGTTACCTTGCATCTTGTCTTGCAAAGCAAATCTATAACAGACAGCCTAACCTGACGCTTTAACTCTTTGACATTTGCTGATCATCCTGGCATCCCCTACAATAGAATTTTGCCAGGAGAGAGTGACAAAACTTTTTAATATAATTATTTGAATTCTAAATGAACTGTGTCCAAAAGTTTATGGGAGATAAACATCTCCAGAAGTACCCTTTTGATCCATGTTATCAAGATCAATAATTAATCATCAAAATTCCTACTCTTGTCTGAGCTGTTTTTTATTTTCTTGAATTTTGAAATCACTAATTTTTTGAGAAAAATGTGATTAATAAAGTGTTTGGAAAAATTGTCCAATAAGAAACCTTAAGAAAAAATTAACGATTCAAATAATCTTCTTTCACTTTAATTTTCCCAATGCCCACTGATTTAATTTTTTTTCTTTTCTTTTCCTATTTCTGGTTTTTTCAGATCCCTGCCAATTAATTGCTGATTGCGATTTGTTAACTTTGCTATTGATTCCTCTCCCACACTATACACAGAAAGAGTTGATATGTGAGCTTGATTGAATCTTGTAGTAATTGCCAGCCTTGATAAAGCACTTGTTGGCTTGAAAACTGTGATTGATAGACTGCCATACTTTATGATTGATGAATTTAAATTTTCTGTACCAATTTTTGCTCAGGGGATATGTCTTCTTCGTAAAATTTAAGTTCTTATTAACTATACTTCCTTTATAGGCTTTTTATTTGATGCTGATACATTCTATTATAAAATTTTCCACAAGCATATTACTTTTGTGACTCGTGAATATCTGCTTTCTGATTATAGATTGGACCATTGAGATGTTGGCCCGGAGGCCTCTGTCTATCTAGATCTATTGGTGATATGGATGTGGGTGAATTCATTGTACCAATACCACATGTAAAACAAATCAAGGTGCGTTGCCAACAGAATATTGCTGTTTACAAATTTATTACTATCTATTAGTGGCACGAAGGACTTCACAAAGTGCTACGGCCTACCTGATTAGACTTGTGATGGCCTTTTCCAACAGTTGTCAAATGCAGGTGGTAGGCTTATTATTGCAACTGATGGTGTTTGGGATGCATTGAGTTCTGAAAAGGCAGCAACTTGTGGCCGGGGCTTGAGAGCAGAACTTGCTGCAAAACAAATTGTTAAGGTGCAAATAACTTCTTTAAGGAAAGCGAGGAATAAAATTCCATTGCATTATAGTGCTCCAATTTGAAATATTTGAGGAATATTAATATTCTGGATTCTCATCTTAACTCAATTTTCTGTAGGAGGCTTTGAAGATAAGAGGACTTAGAGATGACACTACATGCATTGTAGTGGACTTGATTCCTCCTGAAAAACCTGCTTTACCACCTCCAGTGAAGAAGCAAGGTATGTTCAAGTCAATTTTCCGCAGGAGGTCCCACAATCCGACGTCAAAGACATTGGAAAAGCAGAAAGATACAGACATTGTCCAAGAAATTTTTGAGGAGGGATCTGCAATGCTTGCTGAAAGGTAGATTGGAATTTTCAAGTTCATTTTCTTGTCATACTATTTCAATTTTAAGTCAACTTTATTTTTGGATACAGTGTGGAGCATGGTTTTCTGATTCTTAGTCTTTTGTTTCTTCTTGAATTAGAACAATATCTCTTTGTAACTTTTATCCAACTTCACTTTTTAATAGTTGGTTATTTTAATTTTGCAGTCACATTTTTGCTTTTTGTATTCAGTGCAAGGCATGGTTTTTGCTGTATCATAGTTGTCATCTTTTTACAAACTTTTAAGGGCTTTATTTTTTCTTGATTCAGTACAAGGCACGTTATGCGGTATTTGTTTTGTTCTTTTTTTGAATTAGAACTATATTTTTGTAAACCTTTATTTCAATTGATAAATTGTACTGCAAGATTAGTTTGTACCTAGCATGGATGGCATGTTACATCTGTGTATTTCCTGATTTTCAAGTTCAGATCTTGTGATGTTTAAAAAATGATTTTGGAACTTGCATATAGTGCTTTTAAACGTAATCTTTATTGTGATCAAACTACTTAATCTGGTGTGCATGTCCGATTCCCTAATTAGAATCAATAGATGCCAAATTATCATTGCATGTTTTTTGGGTGATTATTTGGTGATAAAGTTTTTTGCAAATGTTTCTTTCAGTAATGCAGTGTCTAATTGTAAGTTGTCCTTTAATGCACAAATTGCAGGTTGGGCTCAGATTATGCAGTGCAGACCGTATCAGGATTGTTTGCTTGTGCTGTTTGTCAAACTGACATCACACCCAGTGAGGGCATTTCTGTGCATGCTGGATCCTTCTTTTCAGGAACTATGCACTCTTGGGAAGGCCCGTTTCTTTGTGCAAGCTGCAAATTGAAGAAAGATGCAATGGAGGGAAAGCGGCCATCAAGAGTGTTAGTTACGTAGATATCTTTATGATCAGGTTCAACTCATATCTGATGGGCAAATTCATTCACAGCATCACAGCTTGGTGGCGTACATTGAATTTTCAGTCCCAACTGTAGTTTAGTCACCGCAAAACATCTTGAACTGCTGGTTCGAGTGTAGAGTGAGCAAGCTGAATCCATGTGTAGTCAAGTGGAATTGCAGTCACTCAATTTTGATCTCACTGTTGGAAGCTATTTATTTTAGGTGATTGATGTAGTATTTTTGCTTCCATCTTATTCATCAATGTGGCCACCTCAAACAACTGGAAATTCAAATTTATTTTTTCTTCCCTGGTTCCATGAAAGAACCTTTTGGGAAAAAGAGTTGCAATACAAACATTTGAGTACAGCAACAAAATGTGTAATTGTTCGAACTTGTTACTAACCTTGAATCTGTTAGTTTTAATTATTTTATTTTATGCATTTCTAACTTATTGACATTGAATTTGATTATTTTAAATTATGTAATCATTTCTATTGGAATTGCCTATAATTTGTGTTCACCTGCATATGCTGCTGCTCAATATCATAATTCACCACTAGTTACTTGTTGATCTGAAGTTGTAGGAATCAGGTGCGTTGGCCTGTTTAACACTATTTGATTTTCAAATTCATCTGCTAGACGAAACTTAGGTTTTACTAAAAGAACTAGGTTCTGTGGTTCAAAACTTCAAAGATTCTTGAAGCCTGCAACTCAAAAATTCTTGAAGACAGATTGGGGAAAATCAGTTCCCTTGCCATGTAGTGTGCGAAAATCTAAGTATACTATAATCAATAATGTACATGTGACCAATTGATAATAAATTTAAATTTGTTTGTAGCCACGAGGAAATATGTGTACTTGACAATTGCGGGTTTTGTCTTATGGATATGCTATAAGAATATGAGGTCAATTGGGCACAATTGATAAACAAAAGTTCAGACCGAAAACAGTGTGCCATTGTTTGGTCCATGATTGTGTTCTAAGTTCTAACTGCTAATTTGGGGTAAGTAATTTGGAATAATTTATGGACAAACTTACAGCTGCGTTTAACAGGCTTCACATTTCAAGTGTAATGAAAAAAGAATCGCACATCTATGATTTGATTGTCCATAAATTTGTCAGTTTAACAATGCTTCCGTGAGATTTGGAAGCAAAGCTAATTTTCTTTTCTTAAATGTACGTATGGCTGCCGGTATATAACTGACACAAAATTGCCCTGAATATTAATTGAGTACTTCTGCTGAAAAGTGCAAATAATTCTGCTGCAAAAAGGAAAATGGAAAACCTAATAAAAAGGGCTCGTTGAGTACCATAGGGTTTTATAGGGGTTTTCACCTGTAAAAATCACAAGCAACGCATAAGGAAAACTCTTGTGCCTGGGAAGACATGACAATCTACAGAGCAGGCTCTAGGCACAGCCCCGTATACACATAAAAGAGTGTCCGAAGAAGAATCGATCCCAACAAATAGAAGAACCAATTTGGCCGTTGAGGTGATGGATTTGCTTCCGTATCCCTCAAGAAAGGGTCGCCTCTGAAGATTTGTTGCCGTGTTCCTCAAGGAAGGGTCGCCCCTGTAAGACCCCGCTATTTTGGGACCTCAGACTCATCTTGCATGTTTGACTGGGAAGTATTAGATAAAAGGTGATGTTTATCATTTACAAATTAATTAATTAGTATAGATATTTTAAATACATATAAATTGTTTGATATTAATTAACTAGTTATTTTTTATTTATTTTAGAATTATTAATTTTTTAAAGCCATGAATACTAATGCATCTGTTTTTTTTTTTTAAATTATATTTACTAGTTGTTGTATATAATTAATTTTTTTGAGTAGCAATCTTATTGTTTGTAATGACCTTTCTAATTTAATAATTTAAAAAATACTTTTCTCTTTCTATTGGTGAAGTTAGATCTTTTATTTAAATTATATCTATTGTTTAATTTTCTTTTAGGTCATTTGTCAACTCAAATAATGACATGAATGAAATAAACACTATCATTTATGTCATAGGAAAATTACATTTTTGACTTTAACATTATCTTATCTCTTTAAATGACACTTTTGATGTTATTAAGATCTATACAATTAATTATATAATTTTTATTTTTTATAAAAATTAGATACTATAATAAAAAAACACCTATCTATTTTAGGTATTGTCTATTTAGCAAATGAATTAATTTTTGTTTCTATTAATGAATTGAGTGAATGACTATATTATATATATTATAATAAATTGCATTGTCCACTTCAAAATAAATTTGTTGAAACATTGAATCTACTTTGATAATATTTTGTAATATTTCTTCTCTCTAAAATTTATGAGACGGATGCTAGAGTTGGACTCTATGAATCTATGTTCATAAATATCTCTAAATACTTTGCAAAGATTGATTGTGTTCAAATGTAATTGGCTCATCCAATTACAATCATCAATAACTTAATTTTGCCCATAAAAAGTTAATAAAAAAAACTTATTTTCATATTATTTAATATTGTAGGTTAATAATATAAAATTTGAAATTATATTTGAGAGACTTTTAATTCATTGAAGAGATGAAATAGAAAATTATGAGAGTAATTCAAATAATTAATAATATAAATCAAAATCATATGTTAATTTAGAATATTTTAAAAATTAATAATAAAAAATAATATTTAATAAAAGATAATTGTTGTTGTTTTGCAGGTTTGAGATATTGATTTATTTGATTCAATTATATATATATATATATATATATATATATATATATATATATATATATATATATATACACACGCCTAGGACATGCCTTTCCCATTAATTATAATTTAATCAATCTTGTAATGTTTCATCAATCAATTATTAATTTAGAATAATATAATAGATTAATATTTAAATTTTATATGATTAATAATAATATAACATATATAATATATAATTATTAATCAACATATATTATATGTATTCTAAATGATCATACGATTGAAGCTACAAACATTAACACTCCCTCTTAGTTAGGGAGGATGATCATACATAATGTGTAGTGGTCTCCTGTGTCAACACTTATGACTCTCACCACAACTACACAAAACATCAACACTCCCTCTTAGCTAGTGACGATAAAATCCATCATCCAAGAGAGCAACACACAGTTAATTGTGAAAGTTTATTTTGGTATCACATTATCATGATATCAGAGATATGGTCTAACCAGGAATATCAAGTCTCATGATATTCACCATAACTCATAGATCCTTAAGGGAGCATTGGCCATATAATATCAAGTCGCATTATATCTACCAAGTACTCAGAGTAATAACCTACAAACATCAAGTCTCATAATGTCCACCAAGTACTCAAGAAGTTTATAAAGATATCATCTCATGATATCAGGAGCATTGGCCACATAATATCAAGTCTCATGATATTCACCAAGTACTTAGAGTAATGGCCTACCAACATCAAGTCTCATGATGTCCATCAAGTACTCAACAAATGTCCATAGGTAGTGTGCACGTGTATCCTCAATAATACTTACTATAGGAGCATTCATATAATCTATCATGATCTGTTTTAGTTATCATAAGATGTCTATCACAATAGAAGGTCATGGTTTGTTTAAGAAACTTAATCCACCATGCAAGATATCATCTATCATGATAGAAGATCAAGTTATTGTAAGATTGTCACCTTCCAATAACTTTGACAAATACAAGTGATAATTATTTGGAAGTCATCACTTCCTCATGATTTACACAGGGCCCATATAGGCATTCATGATTCCTAGTCATCTGTCTGTTTGATCACTAGAGAGTCCATCTTGATATGGTCTACTCTCTTTGAATCAATACGACTGAGATTATCCAAAGTTGATTTAACCACATCTTTTATTTGCTCCCTCTGAAGCTCAAGTTCTTGTATCAACCTCTTGTCCTTTTTTGAAATGTCAAACTCCCTCTGAAAACATCAAGTTCTTTTTACCTTGAATGCAATTTTCTTGTGCTTCTGTCCTGAAGGTATGTTAAAGAGAGATTACAAATAGCTCATAAGCTAAACTAATCTTGAATGGAAATACCAATGATAGAAGCATATAATATTTTACTAACCAATATTATAACATGAATTACAAACTCAAAAATTCATGTGTATTAATAAAACATGAAATACTTATCTTTTATGAATTTCAAATATTTCTTTTCGTAAGGTGAGCCCAAATCTAAAATATCACACATGATTCAACTCTCATCATAATTCCCCTTCAATGAATTCATACTCTTGGATGCTTATTTGATATCATAAGAAGGACTACAATCTTTCCTCGTATCCTTCAATACTTGACTCCCGATGGACTTTATGAAGATTTTAATATATACACATTTGCTGACACCAGAACTTGGCAACTATATTTCATCGTTGATAACACTAAGTTTCATCCAATCTTAGATAAATATCGCAGTCCTCAGATCACCGAATAGTATTGCCAAATTCATAATATATATCGTCAATGTTTTGTAAATCTCATCAATCAGATAGTATATGAAAACTAATACTGATGTCCATGATGATCGCCGATGCAAATGTGACAGGGATCTTGACCATGATTATAAGTAGCACTGGTGTAATCACCAATCAGAGATAGATGCAGGATTGCAGAGAAAGTAATGTTGACTAAGTATATCAAATGCTTTGCATTCGATATACTAATGAGTTACCAATATTCTCACAACTCCTATGTGAGTCTCTGTTAACCTTGATATCGTTGACCAGGAAGATCGTAGGTATAGTATTTACTAATTAACCATCAATCGCTGCTTGTCAACTTGCAGATGACGTGATTTACCAATCCCATAACATATCGCTGAGTATGTGTTTTCTTCATCGCTGAGGATATTAATGATCACAGACCTAGAATAATGTCGTTGTGTAATATGTTGTTGAATCTCTACGCCTCTGTCATTCCTCACCGTGCCCCCATCTGGTCCTTTCCCAATACCCAAAATCTTTACTTTGTGTCTTTCTAATTGGTGATGATCCCCTGATATCTTCAAATCAATTTTTCCTCAAACCATCAGCTCCCAAGCTTCGCTCTGATACCATGTTGTTGTTTTGCAGGTTTGGGGTATTGATTTATCTGATTCAATCTAATACTTGCATTATTGAAATTCTCTCTATATAAGAGAGGTATGTCCTTGGAGGACATGCTTCTTTACATTAATTATAATTTCATCAATCTTATAATGTTTCATCAATCAATTATTAATTTAGAATAATATAATAGATTAATATTTAAATTTTATATGATTAATAATAATATAATAATATAACATATATAATATATTATTATTAATCAACATATATTGTATGTATTCTAAATGATCATACTACTGAAGCTACAAACATTAACAATAATAAATATTAATATTTTTAAATTTATTTTATATTTGTTGTTTCATAGATTGCTTAACAAATACTATATATTTATTGTTTCATAGATTGCTTAACAAATATTAATATTTTTAAATTTATTTTATATTTGTTATTTCATAGATTGTTTAATAATAGACCCAGACGAGAAGGAAAATCCTTGGATTGAGGTGGCAGATTTAAAGAAAAACACAGTCAAGAAAGGATTCAGATCTCCTCAGGGAAATGTCATTTTGAATGACCAAAACATAAACTCAGAGAAGAAAAATAAAATTTTGATGGGGAGCTCGACTCTTAGAACCATCAAAAAAAATGGAACTCAGAAGCAAGGAGGAGTCCAAACAAGAGGACAACAGAAAGATGATACAAGAACACCAAAGAAAGATAGAGGAAGGAAATCTGATAGAGCTCAGAGGGACCTAGAAGCAAAACATAACATAGCGGATGGTAAACAACTTACTATCCACCAGGTTTGTTCCTCAACCCTCAAATGAAGATCATCTCATGGAACATTCGAGGACTTAATGGTCCTCATAAGCAAGATGTAGTTAGGAATTTAGTGAGAGACTCTGAACCTGATATCTTAATGATTCAAGAAACTAAGATGTTAAAAGAAAAGGTTGAGAAAATTAATCTGATTAAAAATGAGGCAAGTATAGGATGCAGCTCTGAAGGGGCTTCGAGAGGGATGACTATCTTTTGGAATCAAGTTAGCTTTAAATGCTAGCTTTTGAAAGAAGAATTTTTTTTTAGCTGTAAAAGTCTGCAACCTCAAGGAAAATTTCTCTTGGATTCTCATTAATGTTTATGCCCCAAACATGAAGTCTAGAAGACTTAAACTTTGGAAGAAGATACATGAATTCAGGGAGTCCACCTCTGAGAACCATTGGATGATTATGGGGGATTTCAACACTCCTCTGAGGGCCTATTTGTTTGCTGGAAGATGGCAGGAATTGGAAGATGATAATCAGGTTTTGACCATTCTCCACTGTTTGGAACACTTATTTCAAAATCGGGTTATACCATCAAAAATCGAATATGCCACCAAAATGGGCATAAATGGGCATATCCATCTTCCCACCAAAGAGGTGGAATTCAAAATTAAAACTTGGTTTTGAGATAATAAGGTTTTGACTCAAATTCCAATTCTGCCATCTTCCGGCAAACAAACGGGCCTTGAAGTAAAAAGACAAAATAGGAGGGAATATTGAACTCAAGTGGAGAGTAGGGTTGATCTTATGGAATTTATTAGTAATGAAGGATTATTGGATGTTGATCTAGAAGGCATAAATTATACCTGGTCCAACAGAAGAGTAGGTGCTAATCTTATTCAAGTCAAGCTTGATAGGGTGCTCATTTCCCCGGAATGGTACACACAATTCTCTTGCTCTCTTTCTTCTCTCTCAAGAATAGGATCAGACTATTTCCCTATCTCTTTTTCTGCGAGCCCTTTTAATGGCAAAATAAATGCCCCCTTTAGATTTGAAAAGATGTAGCTTGCTCACCCAAATCTGGAGAACAAAGTCAAGGAATGGTGGAACCTTAAAGTGGATGGTACAACTATGTTCAAAATGGCTAAGAAAATGGAAAATGTTAGGTCTAAAGTTAGACAATGGAACAAGGATGTGTATGGGGATATCTTTCAATCCAAAAGTAAAACTCAATTGAATTTGAAAGATATTCAGGATGAAATTCAAAAAAATGGTCTTTCTGAAGATCTGAAAAGACAGGAGAATCAAGTTCTTGCAGACTACCACAACATAATTGCTAAAGAAGAGACTTTATGGAGGTAGAGTTCAAGATCTCTATGGCTGAATTTAGGAGATAAAAACACCAAATTCTTTCATCTCACAACCATAAAACATAAGAAAATGAATAGAATTATTTCCTTATCTTCCACTTGAGGGACTATCATCAAAGAAGAGGAGATAAGGGAAGAAATGATGAGATATTTTGCTACCCTGTTATCGAGGGATCCTAATCTTAATTTGGAGGATCAAAAAAATCTGTTGGACTTGATTCCTAGCAAAATGGATGTTAAGACTAATGACTTCTTAAAAGGTATTCCTAAGGATGATGAAATTAAAAAGGCAGTCTTCTCTTTTGAAGGAGAAAAATTACCAGGGCCAGATGCTTTTTAGATTTTCTTCTTTCAGATCTTTTGGAGTATAATAAACAAAGATGTTTTCTCTGTTGTTAAAGAGTTTTTTGGTTCTAAATCTATCCTTAAGGAGCTCAATTCTACCTTCATAGCCCTCATCCTAAAGAAACCTGGAGCAAACACTGCTGATGGATTCAGGCCTATAAACCTTTGTAATTTGTTGTATAAGATCATGTCAAAGGTTCTTACTTATAGAATCCTAAAATGTCTTCCCTCTCTAATATCTCCCCAACATAATGGCTTTGTTCTAGGGAGATAGATCTTGGATTCTATAATAGATGTGTATGAGAATATTCATTCTTTAGAAGTGTTCAAAAAATAAGGCTTCTTGATGAAGTTGGATCTGTCAAAAGCTTATGATAGAGTTGATTGGGTTTTCCTCTCCAAAATTCTCCTGGCTTTTGGATTTGATAAGGGTGTGGTCAAATTGATAATGAAATTGGTAACAGCGATCTCTTCCTCTATCATTGTTAATGGAGGTTCTTCTAACTTTTTTCATCCTTTTAGAGGATTGAGGCAAGGAGACCCTATATCTCCCATTCTTTTTTTCTATAATGGTTGAAAGTCTTGGGAGATATATTAATAGTTTGGTGATAAAAGGACAGATCATAGGCCTTCAGCCTTCCTCTTCAAGACATAAGTGCTCTCATGAACAATTTTTTGATGACATTATAATGATGCGAGAGGCCTATGTTAATGAAGCAAGGAATATGAAAAAGGCTATGAATATCTATACTAATGCTTCAAGCCAATTCATAAATTGGGAGAAATATTCATTATATTTTAGCAATACTTCTGAAGAAAGACAAAGAAAAATTTCCTCTATCTTAGGCTGTAAGATAGGGACGTTCCCTGCCTCTTATTTGGGTCTTCCATTATGCCTGAAGCCTGAAGTCTCTTTATGGAATGACATCTTAGACAGATTCCACCACAAATTGGCTGGATGGAAAGAAGCTATGCTGAGTCAAGTAGGAAAAGTCCAATTGCTAAAGGCTACTCTTCAAAATCGTCCAATTTATGCTCTAAGTCTGTTCAAAGTCCCTCAGAAGTATGCTAATTTGATAGAGAAAATTCAAAAAAGGTTTCTTTGGTTTGGGATTGAAGAGAAGAAAAAGATCAGCCTTGTGGCCTGGGAAAAGGTTTGTAAACCTAAGAAATTTGGGGGGTTGGGAATAAGAAGCATTAAAAACACTAATAAGGCTCTGCTGGCTAAACAATGTTGGAGGATCTTTGAAGAGGAAAATGAATGGAACTCAATCTTAAAAAGTAAATATCATCTCAACTCCTTAGATGAAACCTTAAAGTATCAAGTGGATATCCAGGGATCTTTTATCTGGAATAGTATTAGTAAAGACAAGAATCTGGTCAGAAAAGGAGTAAGATGGAAGTTGGGAGATGGCAAGAAGATAAATTTTTGGAATGACAACTGGCTGAAGGAAAGGCCCCTAAATTAGAACCAGGAGTGGTTAAATGTTATTCAGGTCTGTAAAGGGACTATTGGGGAGCTGGTGTCTGATTACTGGATCAATGATGATTGAGTTGACTTAGGACTAAATGATGAAAACCTTAAAACTGTAAACAAGTAACTCAACAACTGGTTCATAAGAGAGAATCTGCAAGATGCTTTGATCTGGGGTCCTGAAGCTAATGAAAAATTCTATGTTTCTTTTGCCTCTGCTCTACTCTTTGCTCAGGAAGATCGTCCTTTTTATTCTCAGGTATGGAATCAAAATCTTACTCCTAAAATTAACATGTTTTTCTAGTTGTTAGTTCAGAACAAAATCCTTACTGTGGATAATCTTTGTAAAAGGGGCTTCAACATGCCCAATAGATGCTTTCTGTGTTGTGCTGAGGCCGAATCTTGTAATCACACGATGATACACTGTTCCTATACTAGAGATATGTGGAATTCAATATTCCCTAACAAAGAAATAAAAACCTCAGAATATACATGATTTAGTAAAATAATGGTCTTGTCCATTCCCTAGCAAAGAAATAAAAACACTATGGAATTTGCTTCTCCCTCACTTCACCTGGAGAATCTAGGAGAGAAACAATAGAGTGTTCAGAGATAAACATACTCCTCATGAGAAGGTTGCTAACCTAGTTTGCAGAAGTTTAATGGAAAATTTTAGAAGTACTACACCGAAAGATTCTCAGCTAAGGAACAATTCTCAAGATATTATAGATATTATCAATTGGGACTTACGAGGCAAAAGAATAAAAGACCCCAATTTCATAGACAACATCATATGGAATGCTCCTCCAAAGGGATGGTTAAAAGGTAATTTTGATGGATCAGCTAAAGGGAATCCTAGAAGGGCAGGGGTGGGAGGATTAATCAGGGACTGGGTTGGCAATTGTCTAGGAGTTATTGCTGCTCCACTGGGAATCCAAACTAATCATGTTGCTAAAGCTAAGGTGACCCTCCAAGTCATGTTGCTGGAAAAAGAGCTGGGATGCTCGAAGATATGGCTGGAAGGAGACTACCTCAATGCAATAAATTGCATAAAAGGAAAGAGTGTGTCCTCTTGGACTATAGTCCACATCATAGAAAAACTTAACTCCTCTCTTCATACTTTTCAGGAAACTTATATTTCCCATGTCTACCATGAATGAAACAAGCCTGCAGATGGAATAGCTAATGTGGGGGCCCATAATGATGTCACCCAAGTGTGGAAAGGGGAAGCAGATCTTAATAATGAGATTTTAAGTCTAATCAAATACGATAGACTTAATCACAAGGTGGGTGTCATAAATATAAAGAGTAATAATGAAAAGGACACTTAATTTATCGAGGAAAGATAATTGTCAAGCAAGGTGCAAGAAAATAATTATAGAGTTTATTCCACACGGATTGTGGGTAATTTTAAGAAACTCGACTTGTAGAAGCCATAAGCAAACTGTTTTATTGTTTCTTGGTAATTTGAGAGTTCAAAAAAGCTCTGGTAAAATGGGAGGAGGCCTGAGAAGGGAGGAGCCACTGGATTGCGAGAAATGGAGATAGGAGAAAAAAGTTTGGAGAAAGCTGAAGTGTGGTGGTGTTACTTCGTACATGGAAAGGATGCATGGATTTGATAAGGAGGTAACAAAAAAATTTGCAGAGGGTTGGGCTAATGGCAAGGTTAATTTGTGCGGTAAATCTTTCTCGCTTACTCTGAGTCTTGTTTCTGAGATTATTGGGATGTCTCTAGAAGGCATGGATTTCTATAGGGACAACAAACGTTTGGGGTCTCAAGCTTTCAAGGCTTTCCCCAAAAATGCAAATGAAGAATCTCTGCTGAGTAAAGGGCTGGAGGATTATGTTGATATTATGAAAATTAAGAGTATTTGGGCTAAGATTATGAAGGTGTATTTTACTCTAGATGGTCACTATTCAAATATTTACAAACTTCATTTTATTTTGGTTAATCATTTTAGGCACAACAAGAAAGTTTCATTTCCGTATTTTCTTCTTAGCTCTCTGAATAACAACATTACGAAGAACATGAAAAAATCTAGCAACCCAGTGTTGCATGAAGGGATGATCATGCTCATTGCGGACTATGCTAGGGAAAAGATCCCAAAAACCATACCTAAAAGGGTTACTGGGAAGAAGAAGAAAATCAAGACGGAAGAGAAAAAGGCAGACACCCACAAGAGGGGAAAGAAAAAGAAGAAGAGTAACCCATGACCGTGGAGAGGAAAATGAAGACCAAAACCCTTCTTCTTAGGGGAAGGAAGAGGAAATTATCCCGGAGGAGAATAATGATGAGGATCATGTGAGTGAGGTGGAGGCCTTGGATAATAATGGCTCAAGCTTAGAGGAAAATGAAAAAGAGGAGAATAATGAGGATGCTGATAATGTGGGAAGAGAGGAAGAAGATAAGGAAATGAAAAAAGAAGAAGAAATGGAAGAGAATAAAGAAGAAGAAATGTCTGAGGAAAAGGAAGATGAGAGCAATGAAAAGGAAGACTTGTATGGGCAACCACAAATTAGGGTTGGGGAAAGAAACGAGAAAAGGAAAAAAAGAGAAAAAGATAAGGAGGCCACTATTGGAATTGAAATTGACGAATGTATTCTGGAGGAGGTCAAGAGTAAGGAGGGCTAAAAAATCAACATGGAGAAGTGGATCAGCTAGGAAATACAAGATATGAGGCAACACTTGAAGGTTATGGAAGATACTATGGAGCCCCTGAAAGTTAAACTGGAAAAGCTGGAAAATGATTTTTTGATGAAGGTAGGTAACAAAAAAATCGAATGAGGACCTGACTTCCACAATCAAAGCTATCATGGAAGAGAAGCTGAAAGACCTGAATGACAAAATAAGTTATAATGGGCATATCATAAGTGAAATTCTGAAGCACAACAATGAGACACTTAAATTCTTAGTGATGAACCTCAAGGCTCTATACAATTACCTAGAGAGTAGCATGCTAGAGAATACTACTATCACGATGAAAGATGATACTGGAAGCTCAGGGCCAAGTACTAGAACAAGAAGCAACCTCAAAAGGAAGCTGCTAGAAATGCCTAAAGAGCTGAAAGGTCTCAAAGACTCCATCTAGAAAATGGAGGAAATGCAGAAAGAGGCAGAGAAGGCCATGAAAATTAAAATGTAGTTCTTCTTGGTCTGTTGCTGGAAGTTTGTTGGTTGATGTGCTGGTGACTATTTTTTGGTTTCCTATTTTAACTTGTTTTGGGTTGCTTTTTGGGTTGGTTGGGGTCCTTCTTCTCATTGTATAATAGACATTCAATGTTTGTATGGGCTTAATTGAATATCTTTTATCTTAAGATTGTAAATGGTTTCGGGGTCCATCCAAAACCTATTTTTACCTTTATAAAAAAAAAATACTATATATGTAAATTATAATTTCTTTGATTAATTTAGTCTTGAATGTATTGATATTCAAACATAATTATTAAATTACTATCATTTTAAAATTTTAATTCTTATTTAGAATTATCTTTCTTTGATCAATTTTTACAACATTTTAACTCTTAAACATCATTCAGAAACAAAATACTTGTTGCTCCTGCTTAGTCAAATTTTTTGAATTCGGTATCCTCTACAATGGTTGATGGGGCCTCTACACTACCCCATGTGGGATTGACTGCCGATGCTCCTATAGTCTCTGGTTCCCACCTAGTAATTGTTATGGGGACTGGGACTCAATGTCTTGGCTTTGTTTGTGCAACAACCACTACCAATGACTTGCCATTTGGTAATGGGTTGCAATTGGGGGCCTCCACATTTACTTTGGTGTTGCATGTGTCTGTTGTCCCTATAGATACATCCACTTTGCAATACCCTATAGGTGGTCTAGACCCTTCTACTATGCTTGCAAATGGGGTTTCTTCTTCTGTTGTTTTCGGTAACTAGTAGGGGTGTTGCAACTTTTGATGGGGGAATGGTTTCCCACACACCCCCTCCAAAGTATCCTATTGTTGGATGAATCTATGCTCATGCTACCAAATATGTTATTGCTATTCCTCCAAAGGTGAAAGCTTGATCCATTGCCTGTGCCAAGGCCTCCCTTGTCATGGTGTCTGGTTTGGATGTGGTGGTTAATGTGGAGTTCTACCAATATTGTGGGTTGGTCTATAGATTCATTTTCCTCTAGCCTTCTCTTCCAAATCTACATCATTGGGTAACAAGTTCTTGGCAACCCTTAGTATCTGGTAACATCTGGCTACAAACTATTCTCTTTTGCATCGTAAAGGTGTTGCCACTTGGTGGAAGGATGCAAATGATGATCATTTGACCATTTGAGCTTTTGATTCTCTTTGATTCTACCTTTGAGGAATCCTCACGGAATGACGATGAGGATGAAGCTCCCATTGCAAATCTGGGTGATGTTCATGCTGCAAATTTCAATCATGCTCCTACTACTAATCAAGGTGATACCCCTGTTGTAAACCATGTGAATACCAATGCCGATCCTATTGGTGTGGCACCCTCTAGCCACGTGGACCATTCTTTGCCTTCTGATCCTTCTCTGATCCAAGCTTCAAATGACAATGTACAACTTTCCTAGCACTCTGACCATTGTGCTGATTGATGTACAAATGGAGTTTCATTAGTTTCCCCCCTTGTGGTGGGGATTCTATAGATAACATTGGCTAAACTATTGTCTGGCAACGTAGGATAAATAGTTCTTCAAACTCACACTCTTCTCCACAAGTGGTGATTGAGCGAGCCTCCCATTCTTGAGGAGGGCTAGTAGCCTTTGTACTAGTGTAATAATTATTTTGTTTTTGTTTTTTACAACACCTGTTATGTTCCTATGCTATTAATAAGCCATTTATGGCCTGTAAAAATGAACACCCTTGGTTTAGTGTTGTTGTTCTCTTTGATGCCCTCAGGCTGTTGTTGTGTAAAGGTCAGCCCCCTTGTTAAGTTGCCAATTATAATAAAAAATAAAAAACATTAAAAATAACTCGATAAATTTCATCTCTCTATTAATATTATTAACAAACTAATTATTCTAATAATAATATTCTAAATCAACTAACATATTACATATCTTATTAAAAATCATGATTCTTAACATGTTTTTTTAATTGTGTGACTTGTCAAATTAGAATAGGTGTTTATGATAGAATATAGATCCCTTTGTTAACTTGCATTCTTATAGGAAATATGGTAGCTGTAGTTTTAGGGTTTTGCATGTATGGTTTATATTAGTGTATTTTTTCTTTAAAATATATGGGAGATTATTTGATATTTTATTACAACTTCAATTTTATATCTGAGTTGGAAAGTGATTCTTTAGTTTTATATTATGATTAATTTATTTAATATTTAATCATATTTTAAATATAATGTTGAATGAGGTAAGGATATTGAGATTTAACTAAATATTAGTAAAAACAATTTATTTACATGTTAGTTTTGATTTGCAATGCAGTATACATTATGAGTTTGATAGTAATTTCATTTTCTATTGTAGTTAATTAATTTGGAGAATGAATTTGATTAAAATTATGAATATATGATGAATTAAATTACCATATGAGACTCAAATAACTTTTTTAGATTTTAATTTTAATTTTACATACTATGCTTATAAATATGCTTTATAGATTATTTATGAGTGAGTATGTAATAAATTAATGAATTAAAATTATTTTATTTAGATGAAGACCTAACTTTGACTAATGTGTTTGTTTATTTGTAATTAAATTAATGTTGTTAGACAACTGATTTAGGTGAATTATGATTAGTAATGATATTTCAAATGAAATAGTGATTAATAATTATAACGCATAGCTAAGATTATAGAATATTGGATCAATATTTGAATTGTGATAATGGAATTCAATTCAATGTTAGACAATTTTTGTTAACTAGGGATTTTGAAAGGATCCAAACCCTTGTATAGAAAGAAAACACTCAAAAGAAAGCAAGAAGCTAGGGTCTTGATCCTTTACAAAGTTTCCATAAGACAAGACAAAATGGGTCCAAGGAGGTTACATACAAGAGAGATAACACAACCAAAAGAGTGGAACAAATACAACCAAGCAATGAAAAATGTTAACAAGTGAATGAAAAAGTTGGGAACCGAAGTTGCACTCATACAATACCATACCTATAACAAACAAACCACTCGCTCAAAACTTGATCATTAATTTGGGTTAAACATATATGATACCTTTCTTCCTCCTTACAATAGTCTGAGGGGTATTAGTATCCACATTCTTGGAACAAGGGGAATAAGAGGGGGATTCCTCCATGGAGATCCCATCAAAACAATAGGACACATAAGAGCCACACTAGAAGCAAGAGATAAACCATCATCATAGGAAGAATTATCTAATGGAGAATCATTAGTACAAATAGTCAAGTGATCTTTATTATCATCCTTCCACCACGTGGTAGAGCCCTTACAATGTGAGAGATGACAATTTGTAGCCAAATGATTGATGGAGAATATTTGATGACATTTGAAGGGGAGACCTTCATAATAAAGAGGTTGAGTCCAAGGTTTACCCATAGCCATCAAAACCTTTTTTCGCATGAAGAGGCTTGGAAATGTCAATATCCTTCAAAATGAAAGAAAAAATAGAGTGCCTCATGTAGGAAGTGGAATTCATGTAAATTTTTAAGAAACAACCAATTGAGTTGCATTTTTCCTTTTAACATGAAACCTCCCAAAACTATAGAGAGAGGTCTAAAAGTATATAACCCCACACTAAAGCACACTTAGTGGCTCAATAAAAGGATTAAAGGAGGTTAACCAAGGCTCAACAAAGAGGGAGCATTCCCTCCAAGCCTACACCTGACCCAACATCAAGTTTATGTACTCAAAAGAGGCAATTAAAAAACCTTTGGCATAGGAAAAGAGCTCAATCCTACTTTCCATAAGAAGCCTCCAAAAATCTAGAACCCATTTGTGAAATTCAGGAAGTGAAGGCCAAAAATTGAAGAATATGCACTAGACCCTTACGTTGATAGAAGTATTCATTTTCTGCTAGATTGTGGCCACACAATATTGGAGATGATTTGTCACAACATAGAGGAGTATATTTCTTCCTAAAAGGGTGATCAACACCGTAATCAACCACTTGACCATGGCTATGTCCACCAATAACAAAACCATGCACTAGAGGGGGCACACATGACATACACAAAACAAGGACAAGGGAAGATTTAACCCTTGATCCTGACACGTGCAAAAATAATTTGTGCTACAAACATGAGTAATATATGAATCCCATGCAAAAGAATCAACCAATGGAGTTCAAGGACGTGGATCCTCAAAGTAGGTTGAGGGTGCAATGATAAGTGGAATTGAAGCTTGAGGATGGGTGTGATCGCAACCAGGTTCAACAAAAGGAGCACATGCTAGAGAGGTATAATTTTTACCATCTAAATCATGTGACAAAATTAGAGGCCTCCTATTGCTAATCGAGGGCACACCAGGAGCAACAAGAAAGAAAGATGAACTGGAACCAATTGCAGTTTCAAGTGGAAGAGTGGTCATCACTTTCCTCCAAATCCTCTTTTAATATTGATGCTATGCTAGTTCAGATGTTAAGGGTTAATGCCAATTATAATATTATCTCATAGTGATTTAAATATGATTATTAGTAATATTTTCACTCTCTTTTAGGTCATGTAATTAATTATCATTGAATATAAAGTATTTTGGTGTATGTGTTGTCTTGAAAAATATTATTATTAGATGCTATGTGTGTATAACAATTGACAACTCTTATTTTTTTGGTCAATTATACATTTTCCTATACACTTAATCCATGCTAGTTTTTCTTGATAGACCCCTTTGTATTTATGAAGTAGTTATAGTGGAGAATGTACTTATCATGCTAGTTTCTCGTAATAGAGCCAATTTGTATTTATGAATTTATTATAGTAGAAAAATATAGTTTTCATACTTATTAATTTATTTTCATCCTAAATTTAAGAATTTCAAATTTGAGAGTTAGCTGAATTTTAAACTATGTAAATTTTATTTTTCTTAATTTAGTGTATTTTAATGCTCTTATGGGTTGTACATAAAGGTAGGGTGTTTTAGGTACATTTAGGGTGTGTGGGTGGATTTGTGTACCTTTTGGGATGTCTTGGGAAGAGCATAAACTAAAAGGGCATGGGTGATTTGAGTACAAACATTGAAATAAACTCATTTACCTTTCTAATTTATCATGAAAAAGAGTGTACACCATTCCTTTTGGTCTATGGAAGGTGAATCCATAGGATTCACATGGGGTGTTGTTAGGCTCTTTTAATGCATATAAGAAGTTTTAATGATCTGGGTTTTAGGATTCCATATGGCTCCATTCCATTTGATAGAAAATAGTAAAATCCTATTTTTCATATCCACCCCTTTGGTTTTAAATGAGTTTTTTGGTTATAGTTACATTTTTGGTGGTGAAGTTTTAGGAGCTCACCTAATATATATAAAACTCTTTAGGAGACTCTAGGAAGAGAAAGAAGGTAATATTTTAGAATTGCAAATGATATTGTGAGTGCTTGTAATATTTTAATTTTGTGTGAATTTATATGACCTGGTTTTCATGTTTGAAATATAAATGATTTTCATTAACAAAGGAACTCCAAAATGAAGACATGCTAAATATCCCCATGAAACTTCTCATTTTTACCCCCTTAGAATCCATGAAATGATTCTTATTGTGTGAAATCCCTTTGTAAAATTATATGCAAGCATTTTGTGTTTTCCTAGGTAGTGTGGTGTATTAAGGGTGGACATTATGAACACTGAACATTTAGGTAGAATATTTTGATTATAGCTATCTCTTGTTTCCCTTGATTTTCTTGTGGAGTTTAGTAGAAATTCCATCCACTCCATAGGAATTTAGATAAAAGTAATAGATTCCAAAGATCCACACAACTGTAGAATATATCTAATAATAAAAGATAAGTGCCAAATGACATCATCTAATCACTACTCATTCAAAAAGGTCACCAACACCTAAGAATTCAATTTACAAATATATCTTTTCCATCCAAGAACATAACATCTCTCTACAACATACAAAATATTAAGAGTATCCATGTAATTATTTGTATGAAGACCCTTATAAATTAAAAAAAATTGAACATCTCCAAAGCCAATACACCCTACTCTTCCAATACCAGCATGACCAAGATTCTCACAAGAAGAACCATCAGTGTTAATTTTCAAAAGTCCTTGAGGAAGAGGGACCCAATGACCCTCCCAATTCATTCTCTGCAATGTATGTATGCATATATTCTTCATGACCTTCCTAGAGTTAATCATACCTAGAGAAGGGGCATATCCTTAAAGAGGAAAATCAAATTGATTGCAAATATCAACATCTCAAGGATCTACACCTATAACAAAGTTACACTTCAAAAAGATCATCTCACAAAGAGAATGAATAATTTTCCACCACAAGTGTTGAACAACAATCATATCATCATTAAAAATCCTATATTTCCTCTCAAACCAAATATGCCAAATGATGAAAGTAGGCCCAAGGACACAGGTAACCTATAGAAAATAATTCTTAATTGGAGGCTTACCCCAACAAGGCCAAAACTCAGCCAAATAGGAGACATGCCAACAAGCCTAGTTCCAATGTCCCACCAGAAGTGTCAAATCTCCTTGGAGAAGGATATATAACATAAAAGGTGAGAAATACATTCCTCACTATTACGAAACTAAACACATATAGAGGGATCTTGGAAGCCTTGATTACACAAATTACCCCAAGTAAGGCAATGATTTTGAACCACTAGTCACATGAAAAAGTTACATTTTGGACAATAATTTTTTTCCACATGTGCTTCCACCAAGGAACCCCTATATCTCTAAGCAACTGTTTATCAATATATAAGTTCTTTGTAACAATAATGTACTTAATAGATGATTCTTTTCCCCAAGCCAGAATATCTTGCCATGCTAAGGACTTACATTCACGAGAAGCAAGAATCTGAGCCAATTCTTTTTGAGCCTCCTTCGACCCACCTACATGAAGCCTTCCAAATATAACCGAAAAAAAACCATAAGCACTAAATAATCTTATAATGTGCAATCATATTCCACTCAACTACAATAAAGCTAGCACAAAGGGGTTGTAGGTGTGGATACATGAAAAGAATAGGAGGATTACCATCCAAAAATCAAGCCAAAAAAGAGCTCCAAGATCAATCCATAAAGACCATTCTTAATAGGAAGATTCTCAATTTTTAGAGTGTGCCAAATCATAGGGTCCATTCCCTCTGAGAAAAAATGAGGAACATCCAAAATTTTATCTCCTTTTAAATATTTATGAGTGAGAATATGAGCCCAAACCTGATTTTGACTAGTACACGATCACCAATATAATTTGGTTGCAAGAAATTTTCCATTCAAGATTGTAAAATGAAGATCAAGACCCCCCTCTTGCTTGGGCCTACACATAGATCCCACTTAAATCCATTTAGAAGCACAACAATTACCACTCCAAAGGATTCAGCATGAGAGAGCATCAAATTCCTTGAGGAAATATACAAGAGCCACTTGAAAAAATCTCTAGTAAATATGAAGAGATTATATCATAGATTGAAGAAGAGTTACCCTAGAAATAATAGATAAACACTAGTGTGTCCAATGATTAACCTTCCAATGCAACTTATTAATAAAATCCTTCTAGTATGGCCTAAGTTTCCTTGCAAAAGCTAGAGGGATACCCAGATAGAGAAAGGTAAGAGAACCAATTTGAAACCTCAAAACATCAACAATCCTTCTTTGAATAAGTTTACAAGTATTTAAAAATAGTAAAAGATTTGTTCTCATTGACTTTATGGCCCGAAGAAGCTGAATAAATATCTAGTGTTCATATAAAGGATTCAAATTCATGAAGCAATCCCCATAAGAGTAGTATCATCCAAAAATTGGAGATGAGAATTCTTAGGTAACTCATCATCCCAGCTCCGACCCTAAATCAAGCCTTGGGAAACCTGAGACTTAATAAATGCCTAGGCCCTCAGCCATAATAATAAACAAATAGGGAGAGAGTCTCCCCTTGGAAAATAACCTTGTAAGCTCCAAATAACTCAGAAGGCTCACCATTGATAATAAGAGAGAAAGACAAAGAAGTGACAAAACTAATTGTCTAACTAACCCACTCTTAACGAAAACCAAATGCTGTGAGAATTTTATGCAAAAATTTCCACTTAACTCTATCATATGATTTGTCCATGTTTAGTTTGACAAACATAGATTCCTCCTTAGATGTTTCCATAAAGTGAATGGCTTCAGAATAAAACACCATCCCATCTAGAATTTGTCTCCCTACCACAAATTCACTTTTCTCATCTAAGATTAAAGATGGGAGCCAAATTTTGAGCCTCTCTACAAGTAATTTAGTAATAATTTTGTACACTACATTACAAAGAGAAATGAGCCTAAAGAAATCTAAATGAGTAGCTCCTTCCCTTTTAGGTATAAGGACAAGAAATGAAGACTTAAAGGTTGGAAGCATATGTTTGCTACCATGAGATTCCCAAACCACACTAACAAATCTAATTTAATAATATCCCAAAATTCTTGAAGAAATATATATAGGAAACCCATATGGACTAGGAGATTTACGCTTATGCATTCCAAAAACAACCTCCTCTAATTTAAGCTGAGAGATCTGACGAAGGAGAGATTTATTCATCTCATTGTTGACTAAAGAGGGAATACATGCTAGAATCATATTCTCATCCTTATTAGCAAGAGGTGAATCTTTAGTAAAGAGAGAGGAGTAGAACAAAGTGGTCTTGCAAGACAACACCTACAAAGCCATCAACTAAATGCCTTTTGAGTTAAGGAAAGAGGAGATATAACTCCTATTCAGATGATCTTGCACAAAATTATGAAAAAAAGTTATGATCATATCACCTTTGTTAAGCAAATCAATCTAATCCTATTGCTTCCAAAGAATATCCTCACAAAGTTTCCACTCCTCCAACTCCCTCATAACTTGGGGCTATGCTTTTCCTAAATCCTATGAAAAACCATAATCCCAAATTTGGCGAGTGATAAAATCAAGGCAAGCTTGGATATTCCTCTTAATATCATGAAGGTTACCATATCACAATCTATTCCATATTTTAAGTTGAAATTTCACAAATTAGGATTTATTAACAAATGGAATACATAGTAGTACCATAGGTAGGGCCACCATCTCTCCACCAAAGGACCATTAGGTCATGAAGGGAAGAATCACAAATCCCAATGAGTTAAAACTTGAAAGGAGTATTCTTAGGAACTCTAAAAGAAGTTGCTAAAAATATATTTGGCCAATGAATTAAAACCCTCCAATCAAGAATATCAAAACCTGTAATCAAGCTACCACCCACCTAGCAACAAGAAAAAAAGATCTTGATGAAGGGTGCTCCCCTTATTACCACAAACACATAACAAAAACAAAGAAACAACAACAATTTGTAAGAACAAAAAATGGGCTTCTTATTATCTCCACAAATGTGGAATTACAAATTTTAGAATTAAAATATGCAAGGCTACATGGGCATTTTACTTACAATATCCTGTAGGACAAAGCATTGAATTATTACCCAAAACTGCCCCTGAACTACTAGAACTACTATGAACTACCTAGACAACACTACAGGCCTTCCTTATATAGGCAATTTTCCACCACCCAAGAAGGTTCTAGAAATTTAGCCATTAAGGCCAACTGCCCTTAGAATTATTTTATTTTTCATTTTTATTACAATAGGGTTGGCTCAAAATTATTACAAATTATATTTTTAGGTAACCCAACTTCTGAAGGCCATAACTTTTTAATCGTAGCTTCGTTTGGCTATTATAACTACTTTTTGGAAATGAGATGACCTGATCTACAATGCCTAGCTCGCGCAAGCTCCAATTAGTCATGGGTCGATTGTGATCCGAAGCCTCTAAGGCCTTCAAAATTGAGCTCAAATATTTTGTACCCAAAAACCTCAATAACTTCACCGATACAGATGATATAGAAATGAAACTCAACTGATAGGCTAGTATGACTAAGATGAACCTCCACCTGTGAAATCAGAACATTCTGAGCACAAATGACCAACTTACTAAAATTAGTAAGTTTCCATAAATAGAAGCTTTGCACAAGATAACCCTTATTGTAAAGAAACCAAAAATATTTTTGGATGATGCAAGATTGCCCTTACACCCAAGATGCTCCTACATCAATTCTATCCACCCATTCAAAAATGGCTTCCTCTCTACATCGTCTATTATTCCACGTATAGACCCTATTAGACGACTTGAGATAAATCAAATAAAAAAGGTCCATATTCTCATGAAAGAGATCAAAAGGATGAATCCCAACTAGGCCCCCCTTTTCTTTGTTTGACTTAACCCAAAATTAAAATCAATGGCTAAAACCCAAGGAAGATAAGGGGCACATGATATCAATTAGAGCATACACATTAGTAACCAGAATAATCTCCCCAAATTCCAAGCTAAAGGTCACTAATGAGCCCATGAATTTGTCTTTTTGGGTTTGGGTTAGTTTTATGGTATTTTTTCATAATTTGTTAAACACTTTGATGCTTAAACATACTATGATGAACCCACTATGATACTTAAATATGCATAATATAATGGTATACATTATAACTATAATTCTTTTTGATGTAGTTAATTGTGATTTTTGTGTTGTTTTGGTATGATTTGGTATGTTTGTGTATCTATCCTTGTTTGTAATTAACATGCAACCTCAAGAAATGAATAATGAGCTTCAGTTGTAGCTGGTTACCATTGTTACAATAGAGATGACATGGTCACAAATAACAATTAATGAGCCCTTCTTTAGCATGATGATCTCATTTTGCTACTTCCACACGTGTTGATAAAGACTTCATGACTAGTAGTGATCATTCAACTTGATGCTAATTTTATTCCTATACAACAATATGACTCATTATGGGGTGTTGAATTTTATTCAAGGCTCCATGTTTATAGTTCTTTTTAAGCAGTTCTTTATTTTAGAATAAGTTAGTTCTTCTTAGATGACATGTATGAATAAGACTTGAATATAATTTATTACTATGCTATCCTAAATTGTAAGCATCTTATTGGTGTACAATTTAAGGACTATTTTGCACCCACCTTAGTGTTTTTTCTATAACAGGACCTCATATGGCACTTAATGAACACCTAAATTCAAATATGGCCTCTTTCATTTCAATCTCATCTAAAATCAAGGTAGGCCCTTATTTCTAAATTTTCTCCTCTATTTTCCTCCAATCCAATTATTTATTTCATCACCTAGGCCCTATATCCCTATTTTTGGCCTTTGTATTCTATCCCAACCTCAAAATTGGTTCTACCTTATAATCCGGCATCTACCCTATCATCTTGACACTCAGTCCAATTTTTTGCCCTTTTTCCTAGGTACATAATGCTTGAAACATTATGTACCAAGTAACATAGTACTTGAACTGTTATGTGCTAAGGAATATAACACTTGAAACATTATGTACCAAGGAATATAATGTTTCAAATGTCAATTTCCTATCTAAAGTGGCCCAAAATTGAATTGGAGCTTTGTGTCAGGGTGTTGGTGGGAAATTAGGTTTCGTGGTCAACCTTCTTGAGTTTTAGCCACTAAGATGTGAGAGGTATATAAACATCCCATCTCTCCTCATTTTGGGCATCCAACATTATTATCAAGCATTCATAATCAAGATATCAAGTGCAAGGAAGAAAATTAAGATCAAGAACCATAAAGAAATCAAGTTCAAGCTCTAGCATTCTTCTCAAGCATCCAAGGTGTTCTTCTCCATAGATCTATTTTATTTCGCTCATTGAAGGCCTAAGAAAAGGAGTTTTCTATCAAGGAAGGGGGATACACCTATCTTGTGATCCAATTCTTCTTCATCTCTCTCTCAATAAAAAATTGTGGCAATTAATTAAAACTTCTATTACATGAGGTTTTTGTCTTTCATGATTTTCTTTTGGGTTTTTGTGTTAAGTCAAAGCTATTGCATCTAAATATTTGATCACATTACAAGAAGCATTTGCATTTCCAAGGTTTGATAGACTTCATTTCTTAGATCTAGCCTTTGCTACATGACAACACTCTTTAATTTCTTTCATTACATTTCAAGGTTGATTCCTAAACAAGGATTTGACTGAGGCAAAACCCTTTATCCAACCTTCTTCTCTATTTTCTTTGTGCAAGAAAAAGTTACAGAACTACCATAACTTTTACAAGAAGATCAAGAGTTGTTAGAGAATCATTGCAAGTTTCAAGTAGAAACCCGGGGAACATATCGTTTCAAACATTCTTTTCCTAGGTACAAAATATTTCAAACATTCTCTACCTCCTAGAATCAGTTGAAATTTGACTTGCAGATAGGTGTTGGCTTCAGGGTCTCAAATCAACAGTTACAAGTATTTATAAGATTTCTTCTGTCAAAAATTTAGATATGAATCAATATACCTCATATTTCGATTCTAGGTGCATATAAATCTTTCCTAATTTGTGTTTCTTACCATGTTATTTCTCCCCAATTCATAATTTACATATTTAGAAAAGGATCATTGACCTATTCAGTGCTTGGGACCTTCCTTAGCCTATTGGGACATCTTCCCTCTGAATGTGCAAATTTGAAAGGAGTAATCTACCCCTTTGCATAGCTTCCCTTTTCCTATTATATAATTACTATTGCTCTTAAGATTTCCTATAATTAAAAGATGGCCTTATGAGTATTGGTAAGAACGTTTTTGACAAATCTTTGCTAGATCATAATCAGAAACATAGTCTTTTGTTATTCTATAATTCTAAGTGACACTTAATATAACTCATGGTTATCTCTAGTTGAGTAAAGTGTTGATTTGATATGAGGTTATGACCCCTAAAGCAAGGGCCACTTGAGGTGATGTAACTCTTTGATCACTTCGATTAATTAGTTATTTATTTTATTCCATCTCTACAAAAATAGTTAACTTAGTGTGATTCATCTTCATTTATGCATAGATATTTAAATTATATAATTCATCTTAATTGGTTTTATTTATTTTGCAATATTTAATTAAACTTGTTGATATTAAGTTGTTGTTGAGATCTCTTATAATTAAATTTATGTTGAGTAATTCACTTTTTGTTAAATTTCATTCTATTCACACACAACCATACAAGTTCACCCACATCCATATGAGTTCACCTCTAGTCACTCGTGTGATGGGAATTAGTATTAGACTTCTTTCAGAACTCTTTTCTTTGGATTTAGTTGATTTTTTTAGTAGATACTAGATTTGCATTGCTGCACATATAGTGTCAATGCCATCCAAGTGGATACATCCTTGGTTAATAATTAAATAAGCCTTTTTTAAGATGAAGAGTTACTTAATAGGGGATTATTTTCCTCATTAGGAGAGTGTTGTGAGTTGTCTCCACCAACCAATCATCTATAATAGAGACCAGACAACCACCTTAAAAAGAGTGGACTGACTAGATACCCACCAAAGAGGAAGAATCTTTATTGAGTCTAAAAAAGAAGCCAGACCTCTAGAAAAACTCATGGAACTAATACATTGACACTGACCAAAATGGAAGATTGTAGGATCTTGCCGAAGAATGCAATCGATTAAAAGCTTAGTCTCTTGGCTACAAAAAATATTCAAAGAATGAATTTCAATCAAATCATGAATAGCCTTTTGTCAAGGGATGCTATTTAATCCTCTTACATTACAAGAGAGAATAATCATTTAACAGATTGGGAAAAGTGAGCATCAATGGGTATTACTGACCTAGATTCCACCAACAATTCCTTAGCTAATTTTATCTTCTCCCAATCCTTCTTTTGAGCACATTAAGAAGAATTCTCAATTGATCCTTTCTTAAGGGGTTGTTGATGGAAGCCTAGAGCCTGAGAAGAACCTTTTCATTTACCGGATTCCAATACATCCTTGGCCAAATATTTCAAAATAAAATCAACATGTAAAAATATATAATCACTTGGATCTTGCAAATTAGGACCAATAGAGGTTACTTGGGAATTCTGTAGCTCTTTCAAAGGTAGAAAATCCTAAACAATACATTGGTTTTGCACATCGTGCATACCCATGAGAGTAGCTGCATAAGTCACATTTAGAATCCCTTTTTCGAAGGCCAAAGTTTCCAACACCTCAAAATGGTTGAAGCCCTTATCATTTTTTCAATCCCTATAAGACCTCTTTTTCCCCCTCCCCTTAATACAAGGATCAATAGACATAAAACCATCCTTATCTAAACAACCATCCATCATACGGGCTTTTCCTTTGTCCCCTTTATCCACTTTTATGGATGGGGAAGAAGGAGATTTATTAGCACCAATAGATTTATTTACCCTTAGACATTGTCATTAAAGGTTTCCATACTCATGAAAACTCTAACAATAAAAAGGAAGAGTCTCGTAATCTAACTGCTAAACCTAAGACAAAGAGCCTAAATAAATTTCCAGTGAATTCAACAAGGGTCTTTCAAATCAATCTCCACACAAATACTAGAAAATATAATTACCTTTTTATCAAAGGTAATAAGCCACATGACCACATAGTTGGACACACTGCATATTAAGAAGAAACAAGAGGAGGTTGATGTTACACTCACTAAATATTGTTTGCATTGTCGACAGAAGAAAGAAACCTATAAATGCAAGAAGGTGGTCACAATATTTGAAGAAAATCCCTAATGGCTAGAGTTCTATGGAGTAGAAGATGATGATGGGTAAGTATTCTATATCTCTCAAAGGAAACCATGGCAGCAATGAAAAGGTATGCCTCCTGATCTATTATCTTATGGAAATGTATCATTCAAGTTCAATCAAAATACTGTAGGTTGGAAGGCCCAACCATGGGGACCTGTAAACCAACCACAACATGGAAATTTAAATTATAATTAGGTACCCTAGAAGGGGGGATGATCTCATTCATCTCCTTACTAGACACCCAACTATAATTAGTGGCAAGGGGCTCAAAATACATGGTCTCAACCATGGACAAGAAATCAACAATGGCCACGGGCTAATATGCCATACTTGTAGCCACAATTTTTTTTGAATCAAGCACCTACTATAATGCATAACATAATATCATAGTAGCAAGATATTATGGAAAACCCAAACCTACCTACCACCCTAAAAAATAGAGCTATACAATTACTTGCTCAACCTAAACCCAATCCTAACAATAAGCCTATCCAACAAGCTTATAATAATGGCATCACTCAATACTCACTTTACACAGCTGAGATTAGTGATGTCCATTTCCATTTATGAAGTACTCTTGATAGTTCAAATGCTCCACAAATCATAGAAATAATTATGAATAACCAACAATCAATGTCACTAACCTGACACAACCACAAACAACCACTGAACAAGAAATCCCATTGAAAGATCCACTATTCCTAGGTAGGTTGGTCACTCAAAAGTATCATCTAGAACTAGAATTTGACTTGGTAGGCCAACTAAAAGAAATATTTTTAAAAATTCATCTAATTCAAGTTATCAAGGATGCTCCCATATGTACCAAGGCTATTAGAGAATAATGTGTTAAAAAGCTAGGTTGGAAAAGATGAGATTCTCAAATTGTTCATGTAATAAGTCAATTGGATGATAGTATGTTAGGAACAACAGTTGTTCCTAAGTATATAGTTCTTGGTAGACAAGTTATAAATTTTCATATTAATGACACTCTCATTAAAAACACCCTCATTGATCTAGAGCCCACTATTAAATATAATGACTAAGGAACTCATGAATATCCTCAAATTAGCAAACATTAGGCCTACCCCAACGATGTTGCAATTGGCCAATAGGTCCACTGTCAAAATATAATGAGTTATAGAAGATTTGGTCATCATTATGGATTTATAGGAATACCCCGTATATTCCATTGTGTTGCAACCTAAGTCCACTTTGGGAGGATATCCTTTAATCCTCAAAATGCCATGGTTGACCACATAAGATGTTTTCATTAGTAATCATTCTAGAAACATGAAAATATCTAATGGGAAAACAACCAAGAAGCTAATACTTTATCCTCCTAATCAACCTCATATTGGCAATGAACAACTCATCAAGACTGCACTAGAAAATGGAGAGTAATATTCCTTGTAGACACTAATGATGATTGTGAGAAGCCTGATGATTGACAATCAAGATGAAGATGCTATTCTTGTCCACATTATTCAAAAATTATATGGATCAGATGTAGAAGAGGATGAATTTATTAATTGTTTTAATTGTCCATTAAATAAATTTCTTTCTCATGATGATGCTTCTACAACAACTATGATATATGATCTACTACCTACAGATTGCAGCCTCAATGTCACCGGATTGGATGTTGCCTCTATAATTGAAGCATCTAATCTAGTAGAAGTAAATCTAGGTAAAACTCTTAATATTAGTTTTGAATTGGTTCACACTCAGTGAGAAGCTTTACTAACAATGTTGCAAATACACACTGTTGCTTTTGCATTGGATTGTAGTGATATGAAAGTAATTGATCCAAGTTTATGCATGTTGTCCCTTAGTTATTTCCCTTGATGTCAAAGACACACAAATACACCATATTGATAGTACAAGACATCATATTGATTGTACAAGTATTCAGTATCATTCTTTCCAGTTAGTATGGTATTGTCACACTTACCATTAATATTCTTTCACATATTTTGATCAGTTTGGGTATACATCCTTGGAACATGGAAACTTGGTTTCAGTGCATACATCTATATGACAATTCTTTTCATCATGATTTGGTTTTAGTGATCATTTACATACCAGTTCATTTTCAAATTAGTATACTTTTGTTACATTAATAGGGTATTGGTACATGTACTATGATAGTTTCCATGACCATGCTTGGTCTATCTATTTTTGGCATCTGATATGGAAAGAAACATGGTATAGTGCTTGGTATGATACAAGAACATTGGAATATGAGGTATAAAAGTGGTATCATATAGGGTTCTATGATAGATAATTGATAGTAGTTCCATTACAGATTTCTCCTGAACATAATGGTAACATGAATAAGTTTGGTATTCATGTATTGGCATTTGTATTGATATATCTCTTTCGTAGGTTCACTTGATTGGTAATTGGTGAACAATTTTTCCTCATTGATATAGTTGACATGACATTTGATTTTTTTATTTGCATTCTTGTTATTTGGTAATCTATGTATCTTATTTGTAGTAGCTATTAATGACTTATATATTCCTATCTTGAATAAGCAATTAATGTCTTATCAACTTTTGTTGATAAGTCATTAACTTCTTATTTTATCCTGAACATATAAGTCACTAATAACCTATTGCATATAAGTTATATATATTTCAAATATCAAGGTGCAAATATGAGATATTACAAGGATATTCTTCTCATATTAATGATGGAAAAATTGATGTTACATTCAATTGAAATAAGTGGTATATTATGAGAAAAAATATTGCCCTTTGACCAAGGGCATGGTACTCATTGCAAATGACAATTATATTGGTCAACATATCATGTATAGAATATACTTTATTGTGACCATTGAAAAGTGGCCAACATCATTTTTTATGACACAATCATTATAGTGGTCAATATTTTTGAAGTATTAATATTAGTTTGAGTTTGATCATGGGCCGAATTTGTTATTTTCATTATGTGAATGGGAATTAAATCCCATAAATATTCATCTGAATATTGATTGTGGGATTACATCTTCATCAGGGTTTCAAATGACTCATTCTTGGTAAAACTATTGTGTGATTCTTCAACCCTAGTTGACACTACTAGGGCATGGCATGGACAATTTTCTATTGTGTTTTTTGAGCTAGAAACAATGACAGTGGTGGTTTGTTCTTTCCTTCAAACTGAAAATAGAGACATAGCTAAGACTTTGGTGGTTACTTGGGAATATGAGGTGCATTTTTTTACTTCTCTTCAAGATAATTACCGAGTACTCTTATTTTGTTTATTCTTGGCATTGATTAGTGGTAATCACATTCATTTTTGTTTGAAGATTCTACTAGTGTAGTAATGGTTATAATTCATGGTTATTCTTGAATCAAAATGACAGTTTGTAAAATAGTTTTAGATTTTAGTTTTGCATTGAGTATTTGGAAATCTTTTATTTGGACAAGGGGTAACTTAGGTTCATTATAAGCATATACATAAATGTTTTTTGGTTTTGATTTTTTAATGAGCAGTTTAGTGAGTATGAACATGTAGATATACCTATACAATATAAGGGTTTCAATGTTGATTCTTATGTAAGAAAAGTGGAATAGTTCAAGGTTTATTTTAGAATATTTTTGTGGAAGTGTTTCACTATTTTATTCATATTTATGCATAACTTTAGGAATATAATTTGGGTATATTATTATAGAACTGTAAAACATATACACAATATGGTCATGTTGTTTGAGAAAGTTGTGTATAAGTTTGCATATAAACTTTTGTTTTTGAATCTCAAGCAATGAGATATTTAGGAAATGCTATGATTTGAAATAGATATTAAACTCTATACTTGTAGAAATTGAACTATATGGTGATAGAATTATTTTAGAATAGCTTAGAGGGGGGGTCAGGGGTTGAATTAGTTATCCTCAGGTCCAAATGTACCTATTCAACTTTTAAACACTTCAAACAACTTAGATCTACACAATAGTCCACTCAGTCTCTATAGCATATAACCAGTAACACAAACTTGTAGTCCACTATCCAAAAGTAATCAACTTGCAAAATATGAAACATTTAACAGTAAAACACATCAAATAACATTCACATAAGTATGACACCAGGATTTAACGTGGAAACCCAATTTGGGAAAAACCACCAGTAACATGCTACCAATTTTCACTCTTCTAAAGTGAGCTCTATGAGGAGCCAACCCTGTTAAAGGTTACAATACACACTGGTAGGTGTGAACCTATTAAAGGATTCAATCACCCTATTAGGAGTGGCCTTGTTAGAGGACTTAATAACATTCCATTAGAATGTCACCTTGATTAAAGGACTCACAAATGACTATTAGGTCAACCTTGATTAAAGGATTTCAACTGATACAATGGTTAGAAAGTAACAACAGGTTTGATCTGATAAATAAAAATCACTTTGCAAATATAGATCCAATGTAGCTCATATGCTGATCCTCTGACTCACCTTCATTTTCATCTCCATCTTTGATCTACTTGGAAACTCTTCAAGCAATCACCTCTTCACAACTCTTCACAACTCTTCTCAACCTTCTACTCAACTTCACCAATCAATTGAATCAATAACTTGTATAACCCCCATTCAGGTTATCCTTATACCTCCTTAACTAGGTAGCTTGATCTTTTTCCACTTAAACATCATCGTAGATCTTAGGTTTTGGTCAAATTCATTGAATCCTTCCAACATTTCATTCTCCTTCTATCCTTCTAGTTACTTCTAAAAAATTATCCTTAAATCCATGCATATAAAAGTGCAAACATGGTTTATCATGCATTAAATGATCCAGGTCATTAATCCTTATCTTCAACATAGTTTACATATTCCAAGAATTCAACTGTGTTGGCTGGGAATCTCAATCCCTTCACAAACTGTAAAATGTTGACACTCGGTCATCACTGTGTTCTTCTGCTCGGTCTTCACTGGATAACTCAGTCATTGCTAATTGTTCTTCTCAACTCTCACTATCTTTTCTCGGTCCAACTTTTGATACTCGATCATTGCTGATGCTCAATCAACACTATATTTTCTCATCTTATATTGGCACTCGGTCAACACTAGCATCACTCGACTTATAATTTAAGTTCGTTAATCTTCTACTCTTTTACTCAGTCAAGCCTATGCTTTTAGTCTTTCTTTCCTCATCTATTATATGCTTCAATTCAAATGTCTTCTTCACTTAGTATTATAGATAAACAACACATTATCTTGTCAATGTGCCAACTAATCAATTGTCCATTATAGTTTCTCATAACTCAACCTTTTTATTAGGTCTTCTCATTATCTCCTCTTTTGAAATCCTCTTCATCAATCAAATGATATGGCACTCTACTAGATAGAAATTTTCTCACCAATTAAGGTTTGAAATCAATGACATAACAACAATTGTTTTAATTGTGGCTTCCCAATATCTCCCTCTTTGGCACTGATGGAAACACCATACGCTTAAGTTACCATACAACCCCCCAAAAAGTATGCATTGAAACAACTTCTGCCAACTCCTTCTATGTTCTATTATCAGATCTTCATTAATATCCTTAGTTTCATCATGATTCTATGGTCCAACAATATCCTTGACCTCATCTTTTAATTTCACTCTAATTCTCATCCATGCAACTCCGATATGCAAATATCAGCTCCCTCTGTGATAGATATCTCTTTGTTCCTTCAACTTTTCATGTACTCATTGATCATAGAATCTCTTCCTCTTATATCTAATCTATCCCTCTTTGTGGTTTTGTGCATCAATTTAATTCTTCCATCTACTCATGGTAACTTTTACTGAATCTCTCCCTCTTTGACAACAATGCCAAAGACATTTTCAACTTTCTCATTCATCTTCACCATGTAGATATCTTCATGTCAACTTTCTGAACTATATGCTCCTTCTATCATTTTTCTTATGACTGATCAACATCTTATGCTTAACTCTTCATAGCTTTAGGAATCTCCTAAAGTGTAACCTTCTTGCATAAATTTGTTAGATATTCTAATCAATGCATTTGATGCAACACTCCATTTGTTTTAGGTAGCCTCAGCTAGGGGAATCACCCCTAATTTACCTCATAGATACTCATGTGTATCCTTAGGTAAATCTTTAGTGAATATATCAACTATCTGCTCCTTTGTATTCACATATTCCAATCTCACTTCTTTGTATTGGACTAACTCTCTCAAGTAATGATACTTGATAGGAATATGCTTGGTCTTAGTGTACATCATAGGGCTCTTTGATATATTAATAATACTTGTGTTATCATAGAAAATAACAAGTGGCTCAATGATCTCTTCCTTCATGCCTCTCAACAATTGCTTGATCCACACTATGTTTGAACAATTAACTTCTACTGCCACATATTCAGCTTCTGCTACAGATTGAGAAATGCAGTTCTATTTATTTCTTGTCCACGAGACTAATATCTTTCCTAGAAATAATGCACCACCACTTGTACTCTTTCTATCATCCACATTTCCTACCCAATCTACATCAATATAGACTTTTAGTTCAAACTCATCATTCTTCTTGTAGTACAATCCATAATCCTCTATTCCTTTCAGATATCTCAGTATCCTTTTCACTTCAATCATGTGATTCTCCTTAGGATTTGTAGAAAATCATGCAAAAATCCCAATTTCTAGTGCAATATTTGGTCTACTATGAACAACATATTGTAGCTTTCCAATAGTTGACCTATACAAGGTTTGATTCACTTCTATTGTATCATCATTCTTTGATAGTTTGTGTCTAGTAACCATAGGTGTACTTACTAGTCTTGAGTATTTCATACCAAAGGTTTTCAATATCCCCTTGATATATTTAGATTGAGTAATGTAGATACCTTTCTTCATCTGATAAACTTGCAAACCAACATAGAATTTGATCTCACCAAATATAGACATCTCAAATTCTTTTTGCATCTCATTTTCAAATGTTTTGCACAATGCATCGTGTCCTCCAAATATGATATCATCAACGAATATTTCATCTAACAATATCCCTTTGCCTCTTTCAGTCTTTAAGTACAAATTACTGTTATCATTTGTCCTTGCAAAACCAATTTTCACCAAATAATTATGCAATCTTTCATACCATTCTCTAGGGGCTTGTTTCAATCCATACAATGCTTTATGTAGCTTACATACCAAGTTCCTCTTTCTTGGATCAACAAATCCTTCAGGTTCTTCAATGTATACTTCTTCTAGTATTCCATACAGAAATGTAGATTTTACATCCATCTGATACACTTTGAATCCTTTGCAAGCAACATATGCAAGTAGAGTTTCGACTCCTTCCAGTCTAGCAACTGGGAAAATGTCTCTCCATAGTCAATGCCTTCTTCTTGTACATATCATTTGCATTCCAATCTATCCTTATTTCTTATGACTTCTCCATGCTCATTCAACTTATTTCCGAATACCCACTTGGTTCCAATAACATTCTTGTCCTTTGCTCTAGGTACTAGTGTCCGGGTTTTTTTCTTCTATATTTTGCTCAATTTCTCCATTCATTGCTTGAATCCAATCTTCATTATCCAAAGCATCTTTCACTAATTTGGGTTCAAATTCACATAATAAGCATGTTTTTTTTTTCAACTTGTTTCTTGTCATGACTCCTAAATCTTTTGTTCCAATGATTTGATCTAGTTTATGATGTCTTCTCACATATTTTGCTAATGTAGGGTCTGGTCTCCTTTCTTGTTTTTGTTGTTCTTCAGGTTCATTTTGTATCTCTTCTTCCTCTTTTGATTGTTCAGCAATTACCTCCCGATGCTCAAAATCTCCTTGTTGTATCTCGATAATTTCTTGCTATCACTGAAAAACTTTGTTCTCTGGTTTAGGTAAATTGTAGGTCTCTCTTCATTCATGTATATAAATGTTCTATAATCTTCAGGTTCTTTATTGCATTCAACTTCATTCTTTTCTGCATATTCATCAACTCCCACATTTGCACTTTCCACAACTTTTTTAGTGTTAGAATTCAAACACTTATAAGCTTTGCTCTTGGTGGAATAACCTAGGAATATGCCTTCATCACTTTTAGCATCAAGTTTTCCATTCCTATTGTCCTTTAGTATATAACATTTTCTTCCAAAGACTTTAAAGTATTTCACATTAGGTGCATAACCATACCATAACTCAAAAGGTGTAGCATTTGTACCTTTCTTGACTTGTACTCGGTTCAAGGTATAGACAATTGTACTTATAGATTCTCTCCAGTACTTTTGTGCAACATTTTTCTCCATCATCATTGTTTTAGCACAATCCATGATTTATCTATTCCTTCTTTCATCAATACCATTCTGTGGAGGAATCCTTGGTGCATACACTTGACTGTTGATTCCTCTATCATTGCAAAATGTGTTGAGCTCATTAGATAATAACTCACCTCCTCTATCAGATCTCAGACATTTTAAACTCTAACCTATTTCTTTTTCAGCCCTTGCCAAATACCACTTAAACAATTGAAAAGCATCAAATTTTTCTTTAAGAAACATCACAGTCATCATTCTAGAGTAATCATCAACAAATAGAATAAAATATTTGTCACCACTATAGATTTGTACTCCAATAGTTCCAAAAAGGTCAGTATGAACCAATTCCAAAATATGATCATAAGTATAAGTTTTTCTCTTGAAACTAGACTTTGTCATTTTGCCCAATTGACATTGTTTACACATCACATTATCAGGTTTCTTCAATCTTGGTAACCCTCTTACTCTTTTCATCTTACTGATGCTTACCAAATTATCAAAGTTCACATGACACAACCTCTTATGCCACAACCATATATCATCAAATTGTGCAAACAAACATGTCTCATCAGATATGTCTACATAGAACAAGTTACCTCTTGTCTGTTCTCTACTTCCAATTAGTTCACCAGTAGCATCAAAGATCTTATTGTTTTTGTGATGGAATTCAACTCGGTATCTAGAACTGTTCAACTATGCAACACTCAACAAGTTATAGTTAAGTCCTTCAACCCAATAAGCATTATCACATATGATCTTATTAGTCAATCTTATTGATCCTTTACCTTTCACAAGACATGATGCATCATTACCAAACTTAACACAACTTCCTTTGTAATGTTCTAAGGTTTCAAACTTACTTTTATCACCAGTCATATGATGTGATAAACCACTATGAATTATCCATCTATCACAATTATCCATCTATCACCTTTACTCACATATGAAATAAGTGTAGTTTTCTCATCTTCGTCATAATCATCTTTCATGGAAACATAAACAACTTCTTCATCATGATCATCAGATTCATTATCAATTTATTCTTCAACAATATAACAAGATTTCTTACCTTTGTCCTTGTATTCCTTGTACCTTCTGTAGACTTTTTCATCCCTTTTTTCTTTGTACTTTCTTTCTGTCCTTTCATTCTTGTCATTTATGTTAGGATATCTTGCAGCAATATGACCAAATTTGTTACATGAAAAACAAATTATAATAAGTTTACCTTTGAATTTTCCTTTTCCTCTAGGTAGTCTTCTAGCCATTCATGCCTCAAGTTCATCAAGGTCATCATTAGAGGTGTCACTACTAGTGTTCACATACCTTTCTTTTCCTTTCTTAGACTTATGAAGAACCAATTGAGATTTGAATATAGATTCAATAGTAGGAGAGATGAAATTATCAAAATTTGATAATTCAAAAGCAATTGGTCTACCAACTAGACCTTCCAAAGTTAAGTTGTTACCAGGAGTACATCTTAGTTCTTGTATTGCAGACACTCTAATAACATAAATAGGAAGTAGGGTTCTCAATACCTTGTTAATAATAGTTTCATCATCAATCTTTCCATTAGCTTCTCTAATAGCATTCACAACCTCTTTAACTTGGCCACAATATTGTGCAATAGTCTCACCTTCTAACATTCTCATTTCATCAAACTTTCCTCTCAAGCTTTCAGATTTGGCTCTTAGTATATTTGTGTCTCCACCATAGATAGTTGTCAGTGTGTCCCACATTTACTTTGCAATGGTACAATCCTTTATGTCTTCAAATTCAGGATAACTTAGGGCTGATGTAATCTCCAACGTTCCCTGATTATGTTCTTGCTTTTCCTTCATCTGTTGGGTTGTCAAAGGTGTAGGTGTTACAATGTATGCATTTTCCACAAAGTATTTTTCTACATCTCCAATTCTAGCTAGGTGTAGCTTCATCAAACTTTTCCATACATGGAAGTTCTCCTTGTTCAGCCTTGGTACCTCCTCTTTGTACATCTTGATCTGTAGCTCCAAGTACCTTCAAACTTTTCCTTACAAGCACCACAAGCTCTGATACCAATTTTTAGAATAATTTTAGAATAATTGAGAGGGGGATGGGTGAATCAATTATCCTGAGGTCTAGATGTACCAATTCAACTTTTAAACACTTCAAACAACTTAGATCTACACAGCAATCCACTCGGTCTCTATAGCATATAACCAGTGACTCAAACTTGCAGTCCATTGTCCAAAAGTAATCAACTTGCAGAATATGAAACACTTAATAGTAAAACACATCAAATAAAATTCACACAAGTATGACACCAGGATTTAACATGGAAACCCAATTTGGGAAAAACCACTAGTAACATGCTACCAATTTTCACTCTTTTGAAGTTAGCTTTGTGAGGAGCCAACCCTATTAACGGTTACAATACACACTGTTAGGTGTGACCCAATTAAATAATTTAATCACCCTATTAGGAGTGGCCTTGTTATAGGACTTAAGAACATTCCATTAGAATGTCACCTTGATTAAAGGATTTACAAATGGTTGTTAGGTCAACCTTGATTAAAGGATTTCAAATGATACAATGGTTAGAAAGTAACAAAAGGTTTGATTTGATAAATAAAACTCACTTTGCAAATACATATAATGGGTGAACCCACAATAGTGGGTTACACTTTTTTGCCTGAACGGACACTGAACTCTACATTTTGAAAAAATAATTTAGATTCAGATGCATATTGTCGTTAAACCATTTGAAATAAGAAGATGAAGTAAATTAGAGTCTTTTAGGATTTCCTGTCTAGATTCTAAATATATTTTTTATTTTTATTTTTGAATTGATTTGAATGGTTTTTTTCTTTCTCCCATGAAAACTGGTATGTTGCTGAAAACGTCACTTTCAAAGAGTTACATTGTTTTCATAGAGCATAACTTTTTTTTCTAAAATAGATATCAATGTGATTATTTCAAAATTAGTTTTGTAACATCCATACAGAGGGCATGAAATTGGTTTTTTGACATTATCATGATTATTTCATATTTTATTAGTATTTGAAGTTGACTAAACTATAATTTTGACATACCTTGACTACATAGCTTATAACTTGTCATGTATTTGTCCAATTCCATTTTTATTTTTTTAGATAGAAAGAGAACTTAAATACCTAGGGCATAGATATTTTTTAGAATTTTTTTTCTCTCATTTACTATTTTTTCATAAGCTGCATCAAACATAGAGGTAGACATACGGTGAAATATCTATGTTTAGTAAAACTAAAATACAAAGTCATAATAAACTTAATATATGTTAACATTATAATCACTGGAATGATTTTTCTCAATAGTACCTTACTAGATAGATAGGTTTGTCAAATCGATTCATTTGATCTACCAAAAGATAAAGTCAAAGTGATTTTTTGTCAGCATTTTGATAGGTGTGAAGGAGACTCCATTACAGGTATGAATGAGGAGTATAGATGTTATATCAATGTTTTTTTTCATTTAAGTGGCTTTGAGCTAACCATTTTTAATTAATTCCTTCAAATTGAACTCTCAAGGCTTAAATAATCATATTTTATTAAAAATGTGTTATTTCAGCAAAAATCAGCATGTCTAGAAAAGTGTAACCCACTATTGTGGGGTCACCCATATCCAATGTAGCTCATATGTTGATCATCTAACTGGCCTTCATTATCATCTCCATCTCTGGTCTACTTGGAAACCCTTCAAGCAATCACCTCTTCACAACTCTTCTCAGCCTTCTGCTCAAGTTTGCCAATCAACTGAATCAAAAACATGCAAAACCCTCAGTTAGGTTATCATTATACCTCCTTAACTAGGTAGCTTGATATTTTACCTCTTAAACATCACCGTAGATCTTAGGTTTTGGTCAGATTCATCGAATCCTTCCAACATTTTTTTCTCCTTCTATCCTTCTAGCTACTTCTCAAAACTTCTCCTTGAATCCATGCATAGAAACGTGCAAACATGGTTTATCATGCATTAAATACTCTAGGTCATTCATCATTATCTTCAACACGCTTTACATATTCCAATAATTCAACTATGTTAGCTGGGAATCTCAATCCCTTCACAAACTATAAATGCTGACACTTGGTCATCACTGTGTTCTTATGCTCGGTGCTCACTGGATAACTCAGTCATTGCTAATTGTTCTTCTCAGAATTCACTATCTTCACTTGGTCCAACTTCTGATACTCAGTCATTGGTGATGCTCGATCAACACTTTATTTTCTCGGCTTATATTGGCACTCGGTCAACACTAGCATCACTCGGCTTATACTTTAAGTTCCTTAATCTTCTACTCTTTTACTCGGTCAAGCCTATGCTTTCAGTATTTTTTTCCTCATCTCTTCTATGCTTCAATTCAACTATCTTCTTCACTTAGTATTATAGATAAAAAAACACATTATCTTGCCAGTGTGCCAACTAATCAAGTGCCCATTGTAGTTTCTCATAACTCAACCTTTTTACTAGGTCTTCTTGTTATCTCCTCTTTTCAAATCCTATTCATCAATCAAATGATATGGCACTCTACTAGATAGCAACTGTCTCACCAATTAAGGTTTGACATCAATGAAAATATAATTATTTTTATTGTGGCTTCCAACAGGTGATTTTTGATAAGTTATTACCAATAAGGCTTTATATGTATCTAATGATGCATATTTTGGTTAAGCCAGTGAGACACTTTACGAGTGTTTTTTCATCCTTATGAAATTTATCCACTCACGATAATTCTTGTGTCATGATCTTACTATGAGCATTGTGATTTTCATTTGATGTGCTATTTGATTTCTTTATGCTTGCTGATGTTAAAAGATTACATTCTGTCATTTCTGCAAAAGTTGAATTGAAAATTTAAATTTATTTGAACCACTGATTCACCCCACTCTCTTGGTGATTCATATACTCCAACAAGTGGTATCAAAGCCATGTCCTTTTCATAAGTCTAATAAAATTAAGGGATTCCTAGTAGTGGAGTACCAATCATACAAAGTCGAGAAGGTCTCTTTGGTTCTAGAGCATGATTGTTTGATGGTATAGGCCATGCTTTCTGGAAATTTAGGATAAAATGTCACTTAACATCTGTAGGGTATGAAGTGTGGTCATTTGTAGAAACTACATATACTAGTACAACTCAAACTACTAACCAAGATGAGAAAAGAGCATATGAATGTGATGCATAGGCCTCAAATGTCATTTCATGATCATGGATTGTAAAAATGCTAAATCTATTTGGGATAAGTTGCCTAGTATTTACGAGGGAGATGAAAAAGTTAAAGAAGCTACAATAAAAACTTTTAGAGCCAAGTTTGAAGGCCTAAAAATGATAGATGAAGAGAAAACTACATATTTTTTTCTCAAAGCTCAAGAAATTGTCAACTCTATATGTGGTCTAGGAGAAGAGTTAGAAGAAATCAATGAGGTCAAAAAGCTGTTGAGATCATTGGCACCTAAATATGATTCCAAAATATCTATCGTAGAGGAAAGAGATATAAACAAGGCTACCCTTGATTCTTTACATGGAATTTTCACAACCTATGAGATGAGGATTAGTAATGATAATCCTACTAGTAAAGAGAATGCTCTCAAAACTACCAAAACTGAGGTAAACTCTAACTTAGAAAATCCCGATGCTAGTGAATCCACTTTTGTGAATAGATTAAGGAGAGGGTCAGGTAAATATAAATGAAAATTACCTTTCAAGTGTTTTGTGTGTGGTAGAATTGGGCATTATGCTACTCAGTTTCCTAATAAGAATATTGACAATGATGAAGAAGATAATAGACAATAAGGGAAAAAATAATAATTCAATTTTAAAAAGAAAAACATTTTCAAGAAAAATAAAAGCTTAATTGCTGACATAATAGATAGTAGTTTAGAGGAATATATTGAAGAAGGAGGTGAGACATTATTTACGGCTATCGAGTGTTTGAATACTACTGATTCAGAAAGTGGGTCTGAGCTTGATTTTGAAATTGACCTTGAAGGTGAACTTACATGTGCCCTAAATGAAATTAAGAAACTCAAAAAGGAAGCATTAGAGTAGAAAAATAAATATAAGAATGATACTGATACTCTAATTCAAAAAAATGATGGATTGGAAAAACAAGTTTCAGATTTAAAACTTCAACATGGGGAGTGCAAAAGGATTCTTGAAGAAACAGAAGTTCAATCAGAAACTAAAAGAAAGGAATGTTGTCACCTAGAGGCATAAATTGTTGCCTTATGATATCGTTTTGAATCATCTCATTCGAATCTTCCAAATGATCAAAGAAATTCTAAAGGAAAAACTCTTCTACACAAAGAATACTTAAACCCTAAGAACCATGTTGATACTTTTGATAGTAAGGATAACTCAATTTTTTATTTCTTTGTCTATTGATTTAACTATCATAAATATGGACATAAGGAAAATAAATTCAAAGTTAAGTGTAGAAATCGTGTGAATGGAATCTTGTTCAAATTTATGAATCAATTAAAGTGCTATAACTATGGAAAGTTTGGACACAACCAAATTTTGTAATACATCTGTTCATCAAAAAAATAATACTAATAAACATCACAAGGTGCATTCTAAATATGAAAAAATAAGGTATGGAAACCTAAGAAAATTGATGTAAAAATTGAATCTTTGACTATCCAAACAGCTCAATCTACTTAAATAGAAGATTTTTGGGTTGTAGACAGTAGATGTTCTCATCATATGACTAGAAACAAAAACACATTTGATGAATATGAGGAATTTTTTGGTGGAACAACCAGGTTTGGAAATAATTCTTACATTCAAATAAAAGGGAAAGGCACCTTATTTATGGATAGTGTCACTCTTATAACTTATGTCTATTTTGTAGAAGGTTTGGCTCACAATCTTCTCAGTATAAGTAAGATTTGTGATAATAATCTCATAGTAAAATTCACTACTTCAGGATGTCAAATCATTGAAAAGTCTAGAAGAACTATTGTAGTAGGTACAAGAACATAAAATAATGTATACAATTTGAAAAATATTTATAGTTGTGAAAATTATGATGAAAGTTTCCTTGAAGGGCTAGTTGTCAATGAAAAACCAAAAGATGAATGCAAGGAAAATATTGATCAAATAGATTATGAATAACATTTAATTTGTGCTCAAAAGGAAATAAAGACTCTTGGAAAGAAATTTTCTAGACTTGAGAAAGAAATTTGTGAGGGAGATACAAATTTAATCTATCAAGTCAAAAGTATAATTGAAACAATTGTTAAGCTCAGAAGTCTAGTTAAAGAAAAGAAAGAATTTGCAAAAAATATTGAGAAAGAATTAAAGATTAAAATAAAAGAGTTTCAAAAACTGAAAGATGATCTTGATTGGCTAAGAGATAAATTGGCAAAATATGACAAAATGTTCTCTTGGAAGAAATGATTTAATGCTAAGTCATTCACTGGGATTAATGAATAATTTGAGATTTTACAATTGTTATGATATTTCAGCTTTTGGTATACAGGCACAAATGGCTTCAAGATAGAGATTGGGAATTATTTCATTCTCTTTTACCTTTGAAGAAGTCCTTACTTCCTCTGAAACTCAATATATTTCTATATTTCTGAAGGACCTTCTCTAATGATATTTGTATTTTTCACTATTTTGATTATTTATTTCTCCATGCCACTTGGAAACTTTGGGTTCAACATGGTGTACACGCATGATTTTTTCATATAGAACAACATTGATTTTGTTTGCAAAAGTCATCAATGGTTGAATATCTCTCAAAACTTTGCATAATACTTAGTATCATTCTATTTTGATACATGTTTTGCATTGATTCAATGTTGTCATGCCTTTCATGATGCAAAACTCTGATATATAGCAGACATGTTTAGCCAGATATTTCAATCAACATTGTTATAGTTGTGGTCTCATCCACTGGTTGTAACACAAAAATTTTGGACGAGGTTTTTTTAAGTATTTTCTCTCTCCTATTTTTATATTTTGTCTCTTGTATCATTTTAGGGGGAGTTTTCTTGTCCATATTTCATCTTTGGTTTACGAGATGGTTCTACGATGTATTGTTTATGTCTTTTTGTTCAGAATCTTTGGTTATTAAAGCAAATCAATGATATTATGATTGGCTCCATTTCCATCTTAAAATCTCTATTGATCTTCTTGTGTGTAATTTATTGGTTCAAATTTTCATGATGCAGATATTTCTTGATTCACCATCCAATTGTTTCTCTTCATGTAACTCTTTTATTTATGAAACACAATCACTTACAGGATCTTATGTTTTCCTTAACCTTGATATGCACATTCTTGGTTCTCTACAAATATTGATTCTTTTTGCACTATCAACTGTTCTCTTGGTATTTAACCAAGTGGTACAATGATCTAGTCATACAATGCATTCACGGTGTTTAAAAATATTACGAGTTCATCTATTTTTAATTGTGAGTTCTTGTGCATTTGGTTGAAAAGTCTCTTTATATTAGCAGAGAAGAGTATGAAAGGTTTCTTTTACATGCTGTCGGACTCAATATTTTTCTTACTTCAGTACCAATATCCATTACTAGAAATAGTTTGATAATAGTCTCTTTGATGGTGTGTAATTTTTTTTTTGCAAAAGCAGATGGTGGTACTATTTGAGAGTTATTTTATTAGTATTTGTAAGTTCTTCTACCAGTGCTCTCATTCTTAGCCTGTGCTATTTGGTAAGATAACAATTTGTAGGTGTATATTCATATGCTCATTTGGTATATCCAAATACATTGGGTTATAGCTCTGTAGTTTCTCTTTGGATAGTCTATGATGTTCTCCATAATGTAGTAGAAGCTTTGATCTCACCATGTTATTTCTCTTTTTTCATATGAATCTCAGGTTTACGAACAATTGTTTTCTAGTTCCTTAGTAATTATGACCATATTTTGTGGCAATATTTCATGTGTTGTACAACAACCCTTTGTCTCTTGATGCAAAAAGAAGGAGAGAGTTTTGGTGGTTTTCCATCAAGGCCAAAGGGGGAGTTTTTTTGTCCCTCAGTTATTTCCTTTGATGTCAAAGACACACAAATAAACCATATTGAATGCACAGGTATTCAGTATCCTTCTTGCCAGTTGGTATGGTATTGTCACACTTACCATTAATATGCTTTCACATATTTTAATCAGTTTGGGCATACATCCTTGGCACACGGCACACTTTGGTTTCAGTGCATACATGTATATGACAATGCTTTTCATCAAGAATCAGACAGTGCATCCATGATTTAGTTTTAGTGGTCATATATATACCAGTTCATTTTTAGATTAGTATACTTTTGTTACATTCACAGGGTATTGGTATAGGTACTATCATAGTTTCCATGATCATGCTTGGTCTATATATATTTTCATATGATATGGACAAAAACATGGCATATTGCTTGGTATGATACAAAAAAATTGGCATATGAGGTATAAAAAAAGTATCTTATACGGTTCTATGATAAATCATTGATCATAGTTCCATAATAGATTACTCCTGAACAGAATGGTAACATGAATAAGTTTGGTATTTATGTATTGGCATTTGTATTGATATATCTCTTTCCTAGCTTCACTTGATTCATAATTTGTATTGATATAGTTGACATGGCATTTGATTTCTTTATTTGCATTCTTGTTATTTGGTAAGCTATGTATCTTATTTGTAGTAGCTATTAATGACTTATGTATTCCCATATGGAATATTAATGTCTTATCAAATTTTGTTGATAAGTCATCAACTTATTATTTTATCTTAAACATATAAGTCGCTAATAACTTATTGCATATAAGTTATATATATTTCAAATATCAAGGTGTAAATATGAATATTACAAGGATATTCTTCTCATGGTAATGATGGAAAAATTGACATTACATTCGATTGAAATCAATAGTATATTAGGAGCAAAAATATTGCCCTTTGGCCATGGGCATGATACTCATTGTGAATGAAAATTATACCATTTGACATCTCATGTATAAAATATACATTATTTTTGAAAAGTGGTCGACATCATTTTTTATGAAACACTCATTATAGTGGTCAATGTAATACCCCAAAAATGGGCTATAGGTTCATTAACCTCCTATATCGACACATCGGACAAAATCGACATCAAAGTCCTAACCTAAGGCACATCGTCGCATTATTGAATATTAATTGATTACCCTAAATTCTGTATCGGGAAATATTCCTTATTCCTATTTATCCTAATTATCTTTAATTTAATGATTATTTGGTGATAAATCCTATTTATCCTAAAGTTTGATTAATTGAGTATTCTGAATATTTAATTAATTAGATTTAATACTGCCACTTAATTATTTAATTAGATTTAATTATAGTTATTCTTAAATTGTATTATTTCATTTTGACAATAAATCAAATATCCTATGACTAATTGATTAAATTCTTATTTAATTAATTAATATCGATTGTCAAATTTAATAATATAGTTTTTGAATAAAAGTTTGATTTAATAATTGATTAACCCATAAATTAATTATATTATTTTTAAAAATTGGTTAAGTTGAGGATAAATCACTTTATTTATTTAATTAATTCATAATTAATTATGCACATCCAAAAAGCAGTTGAACTTTAAATCAAAAAATCAATTCAAGTTGTTTTAAAAATAAACTCAACTCAATTTTGAGTTGAAAACTGATCTCGACTCTTGATTTAAATCAAAAAGTTGATTTGCATGATTTTGTGAGTTAATCTATCTCTAAATTCTTGATAACTCAAAAATCAACCTGAGTTTATTAAGAGTGATTTATGGCTTTTTCCATGCACCTCCAAAGTCCTGGATTTCTATAAATTAAGGTCTCAACTCTTCATTTTAGATCCATCCACAAATTGCATCCTCACGTTGGTGAATTGGTGATCGAAGAATTCATCTTTGTGAATCAAAGTTGTTGTGAGATTTTCATTTGTTTTTGAGCATTCATATCATTTAGCATATCATTGTTAGATTAATTGCATGTTATATCAGTTTCTCATATAGAAATAGATTCATATCAGTTTATCTCATCTTATTGCATAGAAAATCCAAAAATATAGATTAATTTGCATTCATCTCATATCTAGATTCTGCATTCAAATCTTTCATTTAGGTGTCATCAAGGTCACTGATCTCGGTCCAATCTGAGAATATCATACTCGCACCTACTAGAAGGTTGTAAATCTTCTAATTAGATTAGTTTTCATTTCACTGCATGATTTCAATTTTAGCTAACCTCTAATGTTTTACTGAAGTGTTGTGTCTACAGCTAGGTACAAAATTCACACACACATTTCTAGCGCCCATCGTAGGGCCCTAAAATGGGTTTCCATTCAATTTCTATCAATTTCTATCATCTTCTTGTCATTTTCTATTCCAAGCTATGATTTTTAATTTATGTCCGTACAATTTTCGTATGAGTTTTGTCAGAAACTCGTACTAGGCGGTACCCACTATCGTATGATAATTGATTTGATCAAGGATCGTACCATCAGAAAAACATTATCATTTTGAGGTTCTACTGTTGTATGATCTAATACCCATTGTCATACAAGTTTCTAGACTGTCATCTGGGAGGTGACCCACTGTCGTACGAGTTTTTGTGCCAGGTTTCAATTATTGTTTCACTTTTCCAGGTAGTTTTCCAAATTTGGACTGACAGCTAACATTAATGATTAAAATTTGTTGTTTCTGATTTATTTTTGCTGATTTTGATTGGGAAAAGCGCGAGAGTTGTTAAAAATAGGTAAAAATCTACTAAGTGCATTGTGAGGAATTCAGGTAATCTTCTCAGGTGATAACATTTCAATTTGGACTAAAACGAACATCTCACGTGTCTGGCTTGTGTGACCTTTTATTGCTTTCATATCACAGATTTCATTTTGGGCTATAAAAATGAACATAGATTTGTTTTTCAGCATCTTTGTTACACATAGTAAATAGGCCCTATGAACACTATTTGTGGTTCTTGAGAGAGTGGGTTTCCATTGAAACTCTTCTCAATGAAGGAACCCTTGTAGGTAGGGAGGTTATTGAGAGCATCTCACATTCTACTAGATTTGTGCGTCTTCAGCTTCTGATTGATACATTCTCTCTCTGGAGAGGTTGATAGATCATAAGTGGTTGACATCATAGATCTTTGTGAGATAATCTTGGTCTTAGCATGTCAGATTAATCTGTTTTCTTTGTTTGGGTTAAAAGTGAAAAGGCTAGAGGACTATGCTCTACTCCCTTTTTGGGTAGTATCAGAAACTCAAATCCTTGAATCTAGAACCAGTCTCCATGTGGTATCTTTTGTGAGTCACCTTTAGAGAGGGTTAACCATAGTGGACATTCCCTTAATTGGGTAAACCACATTGATGAAACCTCAAGTGGTAATAGCCATTTTCATCGTGGTAGCAACAGCCGCTATATAAATGTCCTTGTGGAGGAAATCTTCATAGGTGTGGTCTCTTTTTGGGCTATCAGATCTCCCTAGCAGCTCCTGATTGATTAATTTCTCAGACTGTATCAAAACCTCGGTGCACCTGGATTGGAGTTCACCCTCTTAAGATCACAAAAGTTGCAGAGTCAGACCATTACTACAAACCCTAGTGAGGCCAAATTTTCATTTTCTAGAAATATGTGTGTTATTGCAAAACTTTTTGGAACATACACTATTAGCACTCCTAGGGATTAGCATATTTAGTCACTTGGTTTTTCATGTGCAGGGTTGCTTTATCCCATGTTCATTATTTTTAGACGTGCTTGAAATCACTTGCTTGTTGTTTTGCGTGCTTGCTTCTCTATCTGGTTACTAAGAACAAATCAATCTGGTACAATCTTCAAATCTAGATAGACAATTTTATGAACAATTTGAAACTAAAAACCTAAAAATTGCAAAATCTGATGTCAAACACCTTTCTAGGGTCAAAATTCATCGCATAAAGTCATAAATTCATACGACTTTTGGCTATTGTCATTTAAGAACCCCCAGATTGTCGTATGGTAGCTGGTATATTGTCGTATGAGTTTTGCTGCCAGTCAATTCAAAAAAGTCAAAAACCCTGCTATCAACTATCGTGCAAGTTTTGCAATAGTCGTACGAGTTTGTTAATTGTCATTTCATACCCTACCCACTGTCGTATGACCCTGCAAAAAGTCATTTGAGAAAAGTTTGAAAAATTGCCAGAAAGTTGCCAGAATTGCCAGATACCCAACTTTTTCAACCTATTTCCAGAATCTGTCAAATAAATCACTATGTCAGGAATAGAGCAGAAACTACTGAGAATCCAATCATTTTCCTAAAGTAGCCTTTTGAATCCAATTCAACCTTCTGTTTAATCGATTTGAGTCTTTTTCATCTTGTCATAACTATCAATCTTCAATTCATCTTCAAAATGACTAAGTGTTGTGAACTCATGTCCACTATCTTTTGGGCATCTACCCATACATCCAGGGCACAGTATCCTTCATTTACATCTAATCTTATCCTTAATCAATCAAACCTTGACAAGGTTGCGTCATTTGATCTTCTTGAATCAGATCTTTCTTCAGTTGTCTTCATCATATTATTTTGCTTCACCCAAGGTTAATGGTGGAAACTAGAGCTTCCTCTCACAAGAAATCATGGGAAACATCTCATACCTTACCTTGACTCATATACAGGGTCCAACTCTTAAACAACTCTACAATTCTGGTCTTTACGAAGACGATGGTCTTGGTAACTTTCGATTAAAAACTAGTTACATACCCCCTCCATCAACTCACATAGGTAATCAAAAAACTCCTTGATCTATCCCAGGGAGCCCTAAAACTCCTAAAATATCTCAAGCAGAGACAAACCATGGCTCTCAAAGAGCTCAGTCTCAACATGGTATGGATCAAGAACTTACACCTGCTCAAATTGCTCAATATCAAAATGATGATAACTTCAAAAGAATGATGAAACATTTATTGAAAGAAGATAGGGAAACATACTTTCTAGAGTTAGCTCATCAAGGAGCTAAACTTCCTCCCAATTTTAATGTGGAAGATATCATTACACATGATGAAGAAACTCCTATTTTGGCTATGATGAAACAAATGCATGCCATGCAAGTAAAACTTAACAAAATGAAAAAAGAAAAAGAACCTAAGGAGTTCTCCATGGAGGCCCTATGTCCTTTTCTATTCGATAAAGACTTGTATATGCCACCATTCCCTAAGAGGGTGGAAATGCCAAAATATGATAAGTATGATGGAAACTCTGATCCTCAAGATCATGCCAAAGAATTTTGTACTCAATCTATGGAGTTCATGCACGAACCGACCTATTTGATGCATCTTTTCCCTCAATCTTTGGGAGGGTCAGCCATTCATTGGTTCTCTAGGATGCCTCCTACAATCAAAACCTTTGAGGAGTTGATCAAATTGTTCTATCAGCAATACTCCTACAACATCCAACATCCAGTCACCATGATTGATATCTATCATCTCAAACAATATCCAGGAGAACCATTTCTGACATTTCTCAAAAGATGGAGAAAGAAATTCTCTCTATATGCTAGGCCTATTCCAGAAACTGAGAAGTTGGAAATCTTCATCAACAATCTTGTTCCAGAAATCAACTACCCTTTACAAATATAAAATCATACATCTTTTGATAAGATGGTAGACAATGCAATCAAAATTGAAAAAGTACTTGTGAAAAAAGGAGACGTCACACTTCAAAAGGACAAGTATGAATCTAGTTCTAAGGATAAGAATAAAAATTGGAACAAGAATAAGGGCATCGTCACAAATGGCATTGTTGATAATCTCCATGCCCCATCTAAGGTACCTACTTTCAATCTAACCATTGGTACCCAAGCCATCAAAGCTTCAGAACAAAATGTGTCTGAATCATCTCAAAAGAAGCCTGAATACAAATCTTGGTCCGTTGATAATAAATGAAAGTTCACTCCTCTTGGAGAATCTTTGGAATTAGCTATGAGAACTCTTCTAGCTAATAACATCATCTCTTTTCCTGAGATCTGAAAATCTGATCCTGACCCTAAGCCAAAATGGTGGAGAGAGAATGAATTATGTGATTTCCATCGGGGTAAAGGTCACAAAACTAATAACTACTTGTGCTTGAAGCATACCATTCAAGACAAGATTGATAATGGAGAAATCATGATTGATAATCCTAAAAGCAATAATGATCACATGGCATTCTCTGAACCATTTCTGAAGCATAGCCAAGGAGACTCATCTTCTCAGCCTAATGTGGGTGCTAAGGTCAATTATGCCTATCCTGGAAATAATATTGTTATCAATATGGTTGAACCAAGCCTATCTGAGCATTGTAATGTCATCACAATTGTAAGAAGAGATAGAGAAAATCAATTAGCTAATGCAGTTACTCGATCACAAGCTTAGGTACACCTACAAGGACAAATCCCAGATCAATCAAATGTCCCAAAGGTGCCTTTCAATCTATCTTCCACTTCTAAATAGAGGGCAACATCTAAATCTTCAAATCCTATGGACACGAGGCCTGCTTCATACAGTATTATCCAGCAACTCCAGCACACAAATGCTAAAATCCCCATGTTTGATTTGCTTCAGATATCTCCAGCTCATAGAGCCATTCTAGACAAAGCTCTTCTTGGATCCAATGTTCCTGATAACCTTGATTTAGACAAATTCTAGGCTATAGTTGGTCATCTTACATCTCCATAGTATATCTCCTTTTCAAAGGATGATGATAACTCCTTGAGTCATCCACATAACCAGCCCTTACATATAGAAGTCTTGATCCAAAACTATCATGTCAAACATGTGTTGATAGATGGGGGCGCTGGTCTGAATATTTGTTCTTACAACTTGATCACACAATTGGGATTTTCAAAAATGGCCATTGATCCTAGAAAGAAAATAACTATCAAAGCATATGATGAAGAAGAAAGATCCTCCAAGGGAACAATTGTCCTACCTATCAGAATAGGTCCTGTCATCAGAGATACTATATGTCAAGTTCTTGATATACCTTTGGCTTACAACATCCTTCTAGGGAGACCCTAGATACGTGAAATGAAAGCTATTCCTTCCACATACCATCAGTGCTTGAAATTTCCTTGTGATGGAGTAGAGGTAACCATTCCAGCTAACATGTCAACAACTTGCAATGTATTGAAGGAATATGCAGATAAACTTGTTCCTAATAACAAAGAATCTTCCACTAAGCAAACATATGTGGCATCCACATCTAAGATGGAAGATATTGCAAAAGAGGTCAATATCAAAGAAAATAGTATGGGAGAATATACTATAGAGCCAGTCTTGTCTTTGACATCTCTCCCTATCTTGCCTAAGTCTTATGGGAAAGCTCTAAAACAATTCAAACTAGAATCTAAGGAACCTCTTGAGGCATATAAAGGAAAATTTGTTGCAGAAAAAGTACCTAAGCAAGAATTTGAAGAAGATGAAGCTGTGCTTGCATGGCTCTACAAAGCTGAACTTGAATCCCAAGTTGTTCCACCTAGTGACTCTAAAGTATTGAAGGTTCCTTCTAAGTCATATGGCTTAGGGGATAAATTGATAGCTAAGATGGGATATAAAGGAAAAGGACCTCTAGGACTACAGGTTAAAGGTCTTCTATCACCTCTTAAACATTGTGGTCGAGCCAACAAGAATACGATAGGTCTAGGATACATGAAGAAGCCTTTCTATCTTAGCAAGAACTCCCCACATGTTATAGAACAAATTGAGCCTTCCATAGCAAATCAACTATAGGGGGAAATAACTAAAAAATATGATAGTGATGATTCAAGACACCATTGATGAGCTCATTCCTTATGAGCATTTTCCTAAAGAAATCAAAGACCTCCTTGAAGCTGAAGATGATCCAATAAAAATAATTAATGTAGTAGAAACACAAGAACTTACTATAGAGCAAGAGATAGTTGCAACACAAGAACCAGCTAATCTCAAAGGAAATAAAAAAGAAGAAGGTGGTAGTTATTCTAAGATAGATTCCCATGAGTATGAATTCAAATCAGAATCTGAGGGTAACCCTTCTTGGGGTATTCATCCTGACTTTACTCATGTTCTTAGATTTCCTAGAGGCATAGATGAAGAATCTAATGACTATGAGTGGGGAGCCATTCCAAAAGAAGATGAGCTTATTATAGAGAAACATTTTGATATTATTCACCAATATGCACCTAAACCAAATGTAAGTCTAGAGTGAAATGATGAACTTATCGAGTCTGATCCATCGATGGTTGAAGTGGATTATCATAATGAAATTGAGCCTATTCATGAATTAAATGTCTTAAGTTGTAATATCACCTTTGAACTCGAGCGTTGGGTTAGGATCGATCATGATAGATCCATATTCATAAACACTCTTTCTCAATCTTTCACCACTTTGACTATACAACATACTGAACTTCTTGATCAAACCTCCACAAACCCAAGCCATGGTATTTATACCTTCCCAAATGACTATGCCCTTTCTTTCTACCTCAATGTAGTTAAGCCTATGAGGAATTCCATCAGTGAACTGAGCATTAGCATGATGGAGTCAGACATCAAGTATCTTAGTCATAAAAATAAGAATAAGAATAAAAAGAAAAGGAGTTCTGAGGGTGAAACTTTGTGGGAGTCTCAGAACCTACAAAAGTAAAAATAAAAGATGCATCCAAAGGTGAAAACCTCTCTGAGGTGCCTAAGGATGAGATAATTGATGTCCTTCTGAGTCATTTACAGGATAGATCTCCAGTTCTAATTGAGCCAACTCATTCCATCAACTTGGGAATAGCAGAGGAACCACAGTTGATCCATGTAGCACAATCTTTATAAGAAGAAGAGAAACAAAAATTTACAACCTTCCTCACAGAGAAGAAGATCAACTTTGCATGGAAATATTCAGATATGCTGGGGTTGGATCCTAATCTTATAATGCACCATTTATCTATAGCTCCTGGAGTAAAACCAGTTAAACAAAAATTAAGAAAGATGCATCCTCATGTTGCACTCTTGGTAAAAGCTGAATTAGAGAAACTACTAAAAGTCAGATTCATCCGAGTTATTAATTATGTAGAATGGATCTCTAATATTGTACCTATTTCAAAACCTAATAAATCAATCAGAGTGTGCACAAACTTTAGAGATGTAAATAGAGCATGCCCTAAGGATGATTTTCCACTACCTAACATTGATATGATAGTGGACATGACTGCGGGCTTTGAGATGTATTCTTTAATGGATTGTTTTTCTGGATATAATCAAATAAAAATTGCTCCAGAGGACCAAGAGAAAACTGCTTTCACATGTGCATGGGGCACCTTCTATTGGAATGTCATGCCATTTGGGCTTAAGAATGCTGGTGCTACATATCAGAGAGCCATGACATCTATTTTTCATGACATGATGCATAGGAGTATGGAGGATTATGTTGATGATACTTTAGCAAAATCTTTGATTAGAGCTGAACATCTAAATGACTTGAGCAAGATACTAGATAGAATGGAAAAATTTAGTCTTAGACTAAATCCTAAGAAGTGTGCTTTTGGTGTCACTTCTGGAAAGCTCTTAGGGTACATAGTTTCAAAGAAGGGCATTGAAGTTGATCGAGCTAAAGTAAATGCTATAATGGAGATGCAACCTCCAAAGAATATTAGTCAAATAAGGACAATGCAAGGTAGAGTTCAATCTATCAGATGCTTCATAGCTCAGCTAGCAGACATATCACAGCCTTTTACAAAAACATTACATAAAGGTGTGACATTTGCATGGAATGAAGAATGTGAGAACAACTTTAACCATATCAAGAAGTATCTATCAAATCCTCCTATCTTGATGCCTCCCAGTCAAGGGAAGCCTTTGATTTTATATGTCTCTACTATAGATACATCACTGGGGGCATTGATTGCACAACATGATGAGAACAAAAATGAAAGAGCTATATACTCTATCAGTAGGACATTGGTGGCATACGAAAAGAATTATTCTATGATTGAGAAGGCTTGTCTAGCTGTGATCTTTGCATCATAGAAATTGAGATATTATATGTTGGCACATACCACACATTTGGTAGCTAAGATTGATCCACTAAAGTACCTACTCAGCAAAGCTGCCCTCACAGGTAGATTAGCCAAATGGGTCATGCTCTTAAGTGAATTTGACATTGAATATGTGGAAAGGAAAGATATTAAAGGTCAAGTTATTGCGGATCAATTGGCATATGCACCTTTATTTCATGATACACCAATGCAAATGGAATTCCCAGATTCCTCTATCATGAATCTTTCTTCTAGAGAATGGCAATTGGTCTTTGATGGCTCCTATACACATAATGGATCAGGAGCAGGCATATTGTTCATAATTCCTCAAGGATACTCAATCCCAAAAGCATTTAGAATCAAGTTTCCTTGCACAAACAATATTGTTGAATATGAAGCCCTTCTTAATGGCATGAAAATGGCAATTGAGTGGAGAGTAACAAAATTACACATTCATGGAGACTCACAACTTGTAATTCATCAAGTCAATGATGTGTACCAAACTAACGATGAAAAGCTCATTCCATACAAGAGAATGGTAGATGATCTCAAGAAATATTTCATATCTATCACATTTGAGAAAATACTTGTAATCACTCCTACTTTTGGCTCTGGTGCCTATCAACTCTCAATGACTGAAGGAGAACAGCTCTGAGAACCAATCAACGTTCTCCATCTGAAGAAATTTTATGCCTAAGGCATTTAGTCTATGGTATAATGTCTTGAAAAAATCTTTAAAATTGGAAAAAGTCCTTAAAAAATGAACATCTTGGTGAAAACCTAGCAATAGGCACCTTGATGATTCACAACAAAAAAAGTAAAAAATATTAAAAATACAAAAAAAATGAGAAAAAGAAAAAGTTCCTTGGTGAAAACCTAGAAATAGGTGCCTTGGTAGCAAAAATAGAATCTCTACCAAGATGGTGAAAACCTGGCAAATGGGCACCACTTGTTTCAAAATGCTCCATCTATCAGTGCAATCTTGGTCTTTCCTTAGTTTGCTTTAGTTTGTACATATTTCCCGATTTGTTTCTGCATTCTTATTTTCAATAAGTCAGTTTGTACACCAATCAGCTAAAGCGTCTATATCCTATCAATGTTCAAACTTGGGGGCAATCAAAGTCAAATCCTATGGCCTCCAATGTATCTTAGACGAGTCATATCCAGTTAGAGTCCTTTGAAGCTTCATCTGAGTCAGTCTGTTTGTCTCCTCTCCAGAAAGGATTTTGCATCTACAACAACGCAATCAAACACAAATTGAAAATAATCTATGCTTTTTACATGCTTTTATCTCCTTGTATGCTTACTGATTCAGATTGAGATTTTTGCATATTTTGTTCCCATGAGCTCTTCGATGATGTCCTTTATAGGATTTAGGGAGTGATGACTGGGGGCATAATATTTTCTTTGTTTTCTTCTTGTATGTGAAAATATAACAACTTTGGAAATTCTAGATTGAAATGGTGTTCGATTGTAAGAGCCTCTATCTCGAATTGGATGGCCATGCATACCTCGACCATTGATACTCAAAAAATTCAAGGAATTTTGATCTAACTATTGTCTTTTTTGAGTGAGTTCTTTCTCCTATTGTGAAATGTGATCTTACTTAAGGATGTGAACGATAAAGAGTCACTGCGGGTAATTCACATTGGATTTAGAATGATCTCTTGACTGTTTGATGTGTTTGTACGCAAGGCATATTCTAGTCATGACAACGTTAATGTTATGATGCTTATACAAAATTGCTATATCAAAATGGACATGATATTTAGGTCATCCTGGTGTTTGTGCCTTGGTGCTTATTTCTAATCCAACATTCCAAAAACAAAATCAATGTTCATAAATTGATATTCATATGTTTATGGTTTCATAACTAGTGGGCATTGTATTGATTTATCCAGTTACCTAAAAATTCAATGATGAAATTGACTGACACATGATCAGTGACTAGGTCCTAGGTCTTAGATTGCATTTTATTTTACATGTTTCTTAGCATTTTGCATGTTTGCATGATCTCACAAATGGCTACATAAACTTCAACGCTTAAATGATTCTTCTATCACCTCTTCAAATCTCACAAGAGCTGACACTTAACTCAAAGGTTTCTTCATGGAATCACAAGCAGTTATCCTCCTGGGTGAAACATCCTTTTGACATAAGACTAAGTACTTGTCTTCATCAATTCCTGCAAAACATATCATGTGTATCATTGCATTTACATTTCATATCATAACCACCTGTTGCAATCCAATACATCCATGTGCATGAGCATAAATCATGCATACATCTTTTCATAATCAAAACACATTTGCATTACATCCATACATATGAAAGAAATCATTGCATTGCATATATCCATACATACATTCTACACTACCCATAGCATAAGCATCACATGATATCATCATAACTCAAAAATATGACAAGTAAAAATGAAGTCCTAACCAAAATCTCGATCTCATATATCATAAAAACTCAAAATAGTCAGGGGTGCACTACTGGCACAATATACAAAAGAATGGGCTTGATGAGCTATCAGTAATCAGAACAATATCAATATCAATATCAATAACAACAACAAAATATCAAAACAAACAGACAGATCAGCTATCAGCCTAATCCTCTACATTTGGTGGAGGTGGAGGTGGTGCATCTGGTACTACCTTTGCTCTAGGTGCTCTAGCTCCCTCTGATGCCAACATATACTAAGAGTACATAGGGACTCTCTTGCAGTAGGAACAATAGTGTAATATGTGGACACATAGTAAGATACCAGTGCGGTCTGATGAATCACCTCTGCCTGTAATCTCTGCACCTCTGCACGAAGCTCAGTGCGCTATCTATCCACCTCTAAATATATCTCCTCCCACTAAGCACTACGAGCCTTCAGGTCCCTAACCTGTAATCTAAGCCATCTGACAGTCTCCTATGGAGTAAGAGGAATAGTAGGATCATCATCGGCTGCTAGCATCTCAGTATCTGGGGCAGTCTGCTCAGTGGTCTCTACTCTCTACACCTTACGACATCTAACCTCTGCACCCAGATCAAACTCAGTATCCTCATGTATTAGATCGGTACCCCCACCCACAAAATAATCTTCTGCAAGTACCTCCTTAGCTGAACCAACACTCCCTAGAGTACCACCCTCTCCCCTATTCTATCTCTGAGAACTTTTAGATCTACCTGCCATAGAACTAGTGGGACGAGGGGGCCTCATCTATCGTGATGGTCTTTGTAGAGGAGCCATCACTCTCGGTCTCGAAGGTGTGGGGTGCACAATAGGAACCTGTGTGGGTCTGGAACCCTATCTCATCAGTGCTCTGGTAACATCCATAGCCTCCCCCATGGAGGTTATCAGCTCTATATGATCTGAGAACCTGTGGTTAGGATGGTCTGCAAGCCAAGCAATGAATCCATCTGTAACTCTAGCATCAAGTACCTCTGGTCTATACTCCCAATCTCTACCAATGATAGCACTATACTCTTATGAGGAAAAAGCATAGGAGAGCCTCATGGTCCATCCAAGTCCAAGCTCATGAGCTATCTGAGCGTAAGTGGCATAATCCTACAGTGCATCCTGCACTCATCCATACTGCTGCCACACCATGGTGATAATGAATCTCTTTAAAGTGGAGGATGACCTCCCAATCAGTATACGGCTCTGAAAGAAGAAACTAAACTACTCTCATGCAGTAGGCCAAGGCTCTATACCCACATATGGTCTCCATTGAACATAAGTCATATCATCGAGGCATCACCTCTAGTACTCAGTGTGACCCATCTGAACCTGTGTGACATATCCAGCATATGTATAAATGACAGGCTCCTGAGGCTGTCGTTGTGCCTGATACACTAGTCTCAAAATGGGGATATGCTCCCATGCCCAAATCTATAATACTAAAGCTCCAGCTGCAAAAGACTTGCTCTCCTGATACACTACCTCATGCATCTTAGAGAACATATGGGCCAAAAGACACTGACCCCAAGCCAACTCAAAGGAAGTCACCATCATACATGAAACCATCGGGGCCCAGCCCATCAATAGACTGTTCTGCTGATGGTCAAACATGATAATCCCTCCTATCATCCTAACAATAATACACTCTAGTCGGTGTGTCTGTCCATAATGCTGCACTAAGGTCTTCTAGGAAATAGAGGCAGTCATCTGGGTATCATCTCCAAAGAGACGTCTGAACGCTAATAGACCTGAGTTCCCTGAACTCACATACTCTAGATGTCATCCTGCATGGAATGGAATGTGCAGTATCTGGTACACATCCTTTGGGGTCATAGTAATCTCCCCTATTGGTAAATGGAAGGTCTGCATCTCTAAATGAAATCGCTCTATCAAGGCAGTCAAAAGTCCATGATTTACCCTAATCTCAGGTAAATGTATGAGATACTCGAAGCCACAAGATGCAAGGTGTACCCTCATCAGGTCAGGTAGTGACACACACAGTCTCTAAGTGGCTGGGTGTGAAATGCGTACATGAACATCTAGATATATGACCTAGACAACACAGAAATAAGGAATCCTATCAGTACTTTGGTTATAGAATAGGTTACAAGGGTAAGAATTGGACAGTTCAGTATTTCACAAGGTAGATTAAAAGGTCAGCAAACAGGCTAAGAGATCAGGAAATTCAAAAATTTGACCTAGCAATGAGTTTTAGGCTCACTATTTTTTGTACCACACTTCAGACTAGCATGGAAAGTCGTACGAGTTTCTACATCATACCATACAATAAATCATAGTGACATGACACTATATCCCTCATCGTACGAGTTATGAGGGACCTGATGAAATGTCATACGACTCTTGGGTCCCTTTGATATGAGTCTTGGGGGTTAATGAAATGAAAACCTATCTACAGTTCAAAAGTCATACGAGTCTCATTGGAGAGTCGTACGAGTTTCCATGCATTCAAAAATTCAAATTTTAAAAAGCGTATGAAAAATGCTAAAAAAGCTATAAATCATGGAAAATTTGACTTTTCAGAGAAGCAAAGAGGTCCACCTACCGGATGTCCGTACTGCCAAGGTCTCTGGTGTCTCTGGCTATACTCAAATCGATGTGAACTCACAAGTACCTTTGGTTCTACCATTTTCTCACTCAGAGGGCTCCACAAGATTTCTAAAGTCAAAAGGTTGAAATGAATTGAAAATGACCCTTCCGATCTTTATATAGCTTTTGACCTAATTTTCAAAAGTGCTCTATTTTTCATGAAAATTGCACCCTTGGCTAATTTCAACGTTCTGAACCCATTTTTGGGATCAAAATCAAAATCTAAGATCATTTACTATGTCAAAATTGTGATTTAAAATTTTTGGACTTAGGAAGGTCTAATGCTTGCATAATCGACCTTCACTCATCACAGAAATCCAGTATTCAACTTAACTAATTATCTTACATCAAACTATCAAAATTTCAACTTGGTCAACTATGGTCAACTCATGGTTTCACTTGGTCAAACTTGGTCTTTTGGACCTCCAAACGATGCAAAATACATTCTCAAACATGTTTAACCACTTCTCAAATCAATTAACATGCTTCTAAAACTATCAACGCTGACTTTTCTTCTCAAATTTCAATTTTTATCCCGAAGGGGCATGGTATTGCACATCATTCAAAGTCTGTAATCTAAATTTGAAATCAAATCTTTCCTCGGTAATCAAGACAACAACCATGTCTAGTTGTTGATTCATCAAAAAGACCTCATCACTTGAGGCAAATCAATCATCGCTTGGAGCATATCAGATTCATCGAGATCCATATCAATCTGGTATTCTCTTAATCTTGTAAACTATATCATTTTTTTGTAACCATCGGTTCATTAGTGTTATTTCCTTGGTTCTTCGTAACTGAAGGGTTCAGACATGATACCATTGTGATTCTTATTAACAATCGGGTCTGGAATCAGTCACTCACTTCTTCGCAATCATAAGGTTTAGAATCAAGCATTTTGACACTTCTTCGCAGCCATCGATTCATTGTTGTTATAGTTAACATTATCTTTGGTCATTCAGGACCTAATATCTTTGAATCTTTCAATGAGTTTCTGTCTCATATCACAATTTATGTTTCATATCAATTTCAATTTCAAACATCAGTTTCAACATCATACATAGACTGTCTTTGAACCACTGCGCTTCACACAGTAATTCAAAGAGGGGAAAAATGTAATACCCCAAAAATGGGCTATAGGTTCATTAACCTCGTATATCGACACATCAGACGAAATCGACATCAAAATCCTAACCTAAGGCATATCGTCGCATTATCGAATCTTAATTGATTATCCTAAATTTTGCATTGGGGAATATTCCTTATTCCTATTTATCCTAATTATCTTTAATTTAATGATTATTTGGCGATAAATCCTATTTATCCTAAAGTTTGATTAATTGAGTATTCTGAATATTTAATTAATTAGATTTAATACTACCACTTAATTATTTAATTAGATTTAATTATAGTTATTCTTAAATTGTATTATTTCATTTTGACAATAAATCAAATATCCTATGACTAATTGATTAAATTCTTATTTAATTAATTAATATCGATTGTCAAATTTAATAATATAGTTTTTGAATAAAAGTTTGATTTAATAATTGATTAACCCATAAATCAATTGTTTTATTTTTAAAAATCAGTTAAGTTGAGGATAAATCACTTTATTTATTTAATTAATTCATAATTAATTATGCACATCCAAAAAGCAGTTGAACTTTAAATCAAAAAATCAATTCAAGTTGTTTTAAAAATAAACTCAACTCTCTTTTGAGTTGAAAATTGATCTCAACTTCTGATTTAAATTAAAAAGTTGATTTGCATGATTTTGTGAGTTAATCTATCTCTAAATTCTTGATAACTCAAAAATCAACCTGAGTTTATCAAGAGTGATTTATGGCTTTTTCCATGCACCTCCAAAGTCCTGGATTTCTATAAATTAAGGTCTCAGCTCTTCATTTTGGATCCATCCATGAATTGCATCCTCACACTGGCAAATTGGTGATCGAAGAATCCATCTTTGTGAATCAAAGCTGTTGTGAGATTTTCATTTGTTTTTGAGCATTCATATCATTTAGCATATCATTGTTAGATTAATTGCATGTTATATCAGTTTCTCATATAGAAATAGATTCATATCAGTTTATCTCATCTTATTGCATAGAAAATCCAAAAATATAGATTAATTTGCATTCATCTCATATCTAGATTTTGCATTCAGATCCTTTGTTTAGGTGTCATCAAGGTCACTGATCTTGGTCCAATGTAAGAATATCATACTCGCACCTACTAGAAGGAAGTAAATCACCTGGTTAGATTAGTTTCCATTTCACTACATGATTTCAGTTTTAGCTAACCTCTAATGTTTTACTGAAGTGTTGTGTCTACAACTAGGTACAAAATTCACACACACAGTCAATAGTTTCAAAGGTATTGATATTAGTTTGAGTCTAATCATGGGTCGAATTCATCATTGGCATTATTTGGATGAGAATTAAATCCCATCAAAATTCATTAGTTTTTTAATTGTGGGATTACATATTCATCAAGGTTTCAAATGAATCATTTTTGGCAAAACTAATATGTGGTTCTTCAACCCTAGTCAATATTGCTAGGACATGACATGAATAGTTTTCTATGGTGGTTTTTGAGTTGGGAACACTAACAGTGGTGGTTTTTTCTTTCCTTCAACCTGAAAAAGGAGACATAGCTAAGACTATGGTGGTTAGTTGGTAATAGGAGGTGAATTGTTTTAGTTCTTCTCTTCAAGATAGTTACCAGGTACTCTTGTTCTGTTTATTCTTGGCATTGATTAGTAGTAATCACATTCAATTTTATTTAAAGATTTGATTGATATAGTAATAGTTATGATCGATCGTTATTCTTTAATCAAAATGGAAGTTTGTAAAATAGTTTTAGATTTCAATTTTGCATTGAGTATTATGGAAATCTTTTTGTTTTGGCAAGGGGTAACTTAGTTTCATTATGAGCATATAAATAGAGGTTTTTTGGTTTTGATTTTTTAATGAGCAATGTAGTCAGTATGAGCATATAGATATACCTATACAATACAAGAGTTTCAGTGATGATTCTTATGTAAGAAAAGTGGAAAAGTTTAGGGTTTCCTTCAAAAAAAATTGTTGAAGGGTTTCACTATTTTATTCAGATTTATGCATAACTTTGGTAATCCAATTTGGGTATATTATTGTATAACTATAAAAAATTTACACAATACGATGTAGAGGTAAGTAGACAATACCAAAAAACTCAAATGAAACCAAAATTTTTATCCCACAAGCATCCAAACATGGGTTTTCACTCTCAAGCCTTTGATCTACTAGTAGCCCTTCAAATAGGGTTTTTCCACCGTAAATTTTAATGTAAGAACAACATGAAAAATGTAAAAGTAGTTTCACATACCCATTCATATTTTATTTAACATATATCAAAACTATGGTAGGTTTTTTTGTGTGGAACCCCCTCAAAAATTGACTATCATTCTGTCAATTAGGCCTAAACTTTTGTAAAACATGAAGAAATTAGACAAATAATTGCTCATAACTTTTGAAAAACATAAAATTAAAGAAATAGATTTGGTGAGATTGAATAAATGCTAGTTAAAGAAATTTCCTTCAATTTTTCAGAAAGATCCAACTGTGGAATTGAGAGTGATGACATATTTCCCAAAATTGGTAACCCTAGGTAGAGTTTTGGGCAACCTGCACTAAAATTTCCATAACGTTCTCCAAACTTAATGAAATTGAATAAAAAAAAAGGAAATGAAACTAGATTCATTTACCAAAATTTTCCAATTGCTTTCATTCCCTTACTATACTTTAATTGGCCATACCAAAGAAAACAATCAGACTATAACATGGTAAAAACACAAAAAATGCAACATAGAAATTGTAAAAAAAAATGGAGTTTCTTCTTATTCAATCATTCTTCAACCTTCTCCAACAAATGGATTTGTGTTTACAATGTCAACTTATGCTTTTCAAAGCATTTTACAACAACCATTTTGAATTCCAACTAACTTTTAATTTCCAACCATTCCACTTTTCCTATGACTCTTCATATTCCATATTTTTGTAACTCTTTTGCAATATTTGCAAAATGAATCAAATTTAATTCTTGTGACCAAAAATAGATATTGAATGGTCATTGAGGACCTTATTACATGTAATAACATAAAACAAAACAAAATTTACAAAATGGCATCATGGAGACATATAGTCCATCAGGTGTTCTTGCACCACAATATGGTCATGTTGTTTGAAAAGAGTTGTGTATAGGTTTTCATATAAAATTTTGTTTATGAATCTAAAGCAATGAGATATTCAATAAATACTTTGATTTCAAATAATAATAAATCTTTGTACTTGTATAAATGGAACTATATGGTGATTTGTGATAAGTTATTACCAATGAGCCATTATATGTAGCTAGTGAGGTATCTTTTGATTAAGCCAATGAGGCACTTTACAAGTGGTTTTTCATCCCTATGAGGGTTTTCCACTCATGAAAATTATTTTGTCACCATTTTACTGTGAGAATTGTGATTTTCATTTGATGTGCTATTTGATTTCATTACGCTTGTTGAGGGTAAAAGATTATATTATGTCATTTCTACAAAAGTTGAATTGAAAATTTAAATTGATTTGAATCACTGATTCACCCCCTCTCTCAGTGATTCATGTACTTCAATAGTGCATGCATAAAATATACATAAACGAAGGATGCATACCAATAATAAAACCCTAGTGAAGAATGAGCCTAGCTTTAAGAGATATTGTGAAGATTGAATTGTAAAAATTGTTGGATGATGGATTTATCCATCCTATTTTAGATAGTGAATAGGTTTCACGTCTGGTCATAGTTCCAAAGAAAGGAGGATAGTGGCGAGTTTGTGTTGACTATAGGGAGTTGAATGTAGACATATGGAAAGATCACTTTCCACTACCATTTATTGATCAAGTTTTGGATTCACTTTTTAATAAAAGGTATTTCTCTTTTCTCGATGTGTTTAGTAGTTGTAACTTGATTAAAATAGCTCCTAAAGATTAGGATAAAACAACATTTAATTCCCTATGGAAAACTTATACATATTCAATATTTTCATTTGGTCTATGCAATGCACTGACTACATTTCAAAGAGTTGTACTTAATATTTTTTCTGATTATGCACATGAAACAATGGAGATTTATATGGATGATTTCACAACCTATGGTGATTCCTTTAATGAGTCACTAGTTAATTTGGAGAAGGTATTGCAAAGATGTTAGGATCAAAATATTTCCTTTAGTCATGAGAAATACTTCATGATGATGGAAGAGGGTGTAGTTCTTGGACAATTCATATCAGCTCAGGGTATAAAATTTAATCCTGATAAATACATATTATTCAAGAGTTACTAGAGCTGCAAAATTAGTGAGATGTTAGGAGTTTTCTTGGACATGCAATTTATTATTGATGTTTTTTCAAAGGCTATATGTATTTTTGACAAAGATTGTAGAGTTTGAATGGACCACAAATTGCCAACATTCATTTGAATCTCTCAAAAGGGCTCTCACACAAGCACTAGTTCTCAGAGGACCTAATTGGAAGATACCATTCTATATCCACATTGATGGATTTGATTTTTTTATAGGAGAATTTTTGGGTTAGAAAGAAGTTAATTTAGTATATGCAATTTGTTAGTGTAGGTTTTTATTTCCTAGTGGGTTATTTATTATTCCCTATATTATTAGGTTTTTCCTACACTTTTATTTAATCTTGCTTAGGTTAGTAAAGCATGTCTTATTTGGTGAGTGGTTGTGAGGTGTCACCTTCCTACATGTGGGCATTCATTATCTATCTTGGGAAGATACTTTTCTATCTTTAGTTCGATAGATGGTTGCTCCTCATTGGTCAGTATTTCCACCTCCTCCCTCTTCCTTGTCTATGTAAGCATGCTACCTAGCTTGTATTTCATATTGATTTCTTTTGTATCCTCTTAATACTATTTTTCTTCTAGCATTTGCATTACTCTCTTGGAGACTAACTCTGTGTTTCTATTTTGATTTTGCATCATTTTCATTCATAGTTTAGATATCTATTCTTTGCACTAGTTTTCTAGGTTAAAAATCTTTTTCATATTCTAACATGGTATCAGAGTTGTTCTATGTGCAAGAGTAGATTTTAGTTTCCATATTTGAGAGATTCAGGCGGGGGGGGGGGGGGTAATAAATCTTATTACAATTTTCAAAAAACCCATTAAACTCTTCTCTTGCATCTTCGAATGATCTTGAGAATTGAAAAATTTTGATGGAAACTTTTTTAATCTTTGGGGTTTACACATGTCTTTATGAAATATGGGTGATTGCAACATTTCTGGTTATACTAGCATCATTTGTAGTTTTTGCAACACGTCCAAGAGGCTTGAAAAAGTTAGATTTGGCTTTTGTTTCATCGAAATCAGAGATCGTCATACACAACCATAGAACCAGGATTTAAAGCTCAAATCTGACAACCATCTTGCATAGTTGGAATTTTCAGTCAATATTGCAAGTTCCAACAAGCCATAGCTTGTCCTAGGTAACAGATTCAGCCTTTGCATGTCATTTTTTAGTTGTCAGGGTCATTTTTTGTAGCTAAAGGCATCTTGTTTACACTGGGTCAACATCTTTTTCTACAGTATCAAGAAAAACACCTCAGTTTTGTTCACAGCACAAAAAAACCATCTGGGTATATTTCAGATTTTTCATGCATTCTGTATATTTTTCAGAATCGAGCTCAAAAAGCTACATTAGTACCCCTCTACGTTGGCAGCTACAGATTTTAAAACAGTTTTCAAATGCTTCGTTCTTGCTCATACGAACTCTGTTTCTCACGATTTTTTTTTTGTGGCTATATTGTCGTGCTCTATGCACTAGTGCATCCTTTTTTTGATTTTGATGGATAGATTTTTCAAAAATTGTAGATTCTCAGTCGTGACATTGCACAACTCTTGTTTTGGGAACTTCGAAGGATCATAACTTTCTCATATGACCTCATATCGAGGCGATTCTTTTTTTGAAAGTGCATGATTTTTTGAATAGATCACAGTGGTGCTATTTATTTTTCTAAATATTTTTCCAAAATTGTATTTTCAGCATATGCTCTTTGTGAGGGTTTTGTAATGCATTGAAATCAAGACCACTTAGTATTTCTTGCTAGTGGTAGTTGTAAATGCACTAATATAAAGTGCTAAATCATATTTTCTTAGGGGGGGGTTATTTAAATTGAGTGAAAAGGGGGGGGGGGGGGGGGGGGTGGTGGTGTCTTGGTTGGGTTCTCTTCTTTTCAACATTTCTTCATCATGGATCAAACAAATGTGCCCATTCTAACTCCATACAATTAATTTGAGTGGAAATCACGCATGACAATTTACTTAAGGAAATCTGGATTAAATAGGATAACTATGGGACTTGAAACTGAATCTGCTAAAGATTAAGATAAGCCTAAGTGGTTTAACAAATATGAAGAGGCATATGGAACATTGTGTTTGTCTGTTTCTCCTGATTTTCTCTTTCACATTGAGTCTTTGAATATACCAAATGAAATCTGGACAAAGCTAGAAACACTATTTGCAACACAAGATTCAATGAGGGGTCATATGTTGGAGAATGAGATAATTAGTTTAAGTCCAGGAAATTTCAACACAATCCAAGATTTCTTCACTAAATTGAAATCACTAAGGCTAGAGTTAAAACAATGTGGAATTGAAAAGAAAGATGAACAACTGATTCTTAGTATTCTCTCTAAACTAAGTTCAAAATATTTTGTGTTTGTTTCTACCTTCTATGCTACTAAGGTTGCACTTGGTACTCAATCACCATGTCATCTTTAGATGATTTTGCTATCAATCTCACTCTGGAACAAGACAAGCTAATCAAAATGGGCACTCTTAAGTCCTCTAAGTCACATGCTTTGGCTGCCAACCAAGGCACAAAAGAACAAAAAGGACAAAGTAGTAACAACAATAGCAAGGATAAGAAACAAAAGAATAGCAAGGAGAAGAAGGATCATATACCGGTTGCTTCAAAAGCAACTTATGAGACCCAATCTTCCAAGGGAAACAAGTCTAAGAAAGAGAAGGTCCAATGTGCCTATTGTAAAAGACCTAGTCATGATGAACATAAATGTCTGAAGAAATAAATTGATCACTTGACACACATTCTTTAGAAGAATAATATCAGTGTTCCTAAGTCTATCAAATAGAGTTCTAATGAGGGGTCTAACAAGGAAAAAGAAAACAACAAGGGGAAAGGAAAGGGTCACACATTTGTCACTCAAAAATGACAAGCTTTATATACTTCTTCAAGTCCCAACCCAGGTAGATGGCTTCTAGATTTAGGGGCTTCTCATCATATGGCTTCTTCACAATCCATGTTTTCATCATTTGAGCCTTGCAAAGGTCCACCTATTTTGATGGAAAATCACACTTACATAAATGTGATTGGAAAATGAAGTATTGATGTTAGGGAGGGACACTTCAATGATGTGTTGTGTATTTCACACTTGACCAATAACCTTCTTTCTATCTATTAAATTACAAATGGTGCTACAAAGAAGAATGTGGAATTTACACTTGATTGAATTTTCATCAAGGACTTGGAGAGTGTAGTAGTTATTGCTACTGGGATGGTGGATCACTCTTCTCAATTGTACTCCTTTGTATGTTTTCTTCCTCTTGACGACAATGATTCTTCGGCATATGATCACACTTACAGTGATGATTCAAATTTTGAGGAGAGTTTTGGCTACTTGAACTTGGGTATTTTCACTCATGATCAAGTTCTTGAGCCTTCTATTTAATCTCCTCTTATTGTGACTACTTCTACTCTTTCTCCTGATGATGCTTGCATTCACACAGCCATGGGTTCATGTGATTCAACGCAACAGGATATTCTTTGTCTTCCAAACTTGGTTCCATGGGATGACTACTTGACAAACATTATAGGTTTATTTGTGGAGTCCTACATTTTAGATTTGGGAGACTTAATTGATGATATTCATCTTCTCTTTGTTGAAGATGATCCTTCTTAATTTTTTGTGAGGGAGCATGATGACCCTCATCTTCATTATCTACTTTATCATTCTCTAGAGGGTGACATGATTGTCGATATTTTGATACAATAGTTGGAGGAGGCCACTTTATCTTTAGTGGAGACACTTGGGCCTTTGGTACATGTTCAACATTCATCCTCAGCTGATCCCAATTTTTCTTTTTCAGAAAAATGGCTTAGTACACATGATTTGGAGGAGGCACCTTTCAACAATTACATGGGGACACTTGAGCAGGTTTCAGAGATTTCATACATTTTGAGGTTTATTCCTATAGATTGGGGAGGAGACTTCATATATACACCTTCGGTCTTGTTTCTTCCTAAGGGGAGGAATGATGTTCTACACTCATGGAGTAGTTTCTACATCAATCCTGGAGCATCTACCATTGGTGTTTATTCTACATTGAGGGGGGGCTACTTGGTTTGTCTTCCACTTCTTCTCTCTCTACTTTTTGGGGGGGACTTTCTCTCTTTGGGGGGGAATTTTATGTACATGGGTACCTCATCAGGCTTGATTTTCTAGGACCCATTTATACATCCACCTAAGCTTCGCTTATGGGGGGGGGATGTTAGTGTATGTTTTATTTCCTAGTGGGTTATTTATTATTCCCTATATTACTAGGTTTTTCCTACACTTTTATTTAATCTTGCTTAGGTTAATAAAGCATGTCTTATTAGGTGAGTGGTTGCGAGGTGTCACCTTCCTACATGTGAGAATTCATTATCTATCTTGGGAAGACACTTTGCTATCTTTAGTTTGATATATGGTTGCTCCTCATTGGTCAGTGTTGCCACCTCCTCCCTCTTCCTTGTCTATATAAGCATGCTACCTAGCTTGTATTTCATATCAATTGCTTTTGCATCCTCTTAATGCTATTTTCCTTCTAGCATTTGCATTATTATCTTGGAGACTAACTCTGTGTTACTATTTTGATTTCGTATTATTTGTATTCATAGTTTAGATATCTATTCTTTGCACTAGTTTTCTGGGTTAATAATCTTTTCAAATCCTAACACTATTTATTAAATAAGAAAGAGTCCATAGGGAGCTGAGGTAAACTATATTTTTACATAGAAAGAAATGCTTGCTATCATTTATGCAATTAACAAATTTGGACACTACATTTTAGGATGTCCTATTTTTGTTCACACTGACCATGCAACAATAAAATATCGCATGAACAAACTAGTAGTTAATGGATGTGTGGTGATTTGGCTCTTATTGTTACAAGAGTTTGACATCACAATTGTGAACAAACTAGGGAAAGCTAATGTGGTAGCAAACTTTATTTCTCGATTACCAAATTTATCATCTGATCCAATAATACATTATGCATTCCCTAATTAATTAATTTTTTCTCTTACTAATTATGATCTATAGTATGCTGACGTAGCCAATTATTTTCTTACAATGCACACTCTTCCTCACCTTTCTCCAAAAGAGAAGAAGAAACTTGTTCAACATACTTTCTCCTATTTGTGGATTGTAGGTTATTTATTCTATAGTGGACTTGATCATATTGTGAGAAGATGTTTGCAAGAAGATGAGATATTTGACATCCTCAAATCATGTGATGTGAGCCTTGTGGTGGCCACTCTGCAACCAAGAGAACCAATCTTGAGATTTTGAACATAGGGTACTATTGACATACCCTTCACAAGGACTCTATACCATATACAAGAAGATGTGACAAATGGAAAAGGATAGAATGACCTACATGGAGTATTGAAATGCCCCTACAATCATAGTTGGTGGTCACTCCATTTGACATATGGGGTCTTGATTTTATTAAGCCCATTGAAACCACATCAAATAGAAAATATTATTTTCTAGTATGTACTGAGTATCTCACAAATGGGTTGAAGTTAATGATTTGACACATGCTAGGGGTTATAAAGTAGAAAAGTTTTTATATGAGGAAATATTTACTAAATGTGGTGCTCATCGAGAAATAGTCATAGAATAAGGAACATAATTTGTATTTGATCTTATTACACAACTAGTCTAAGAATACTAGATTAGGCATATAAACTCTTCATCCTACCATCACAATCTAATGTACAAGTTGAGGTTACAAACAAGGAGCTTGAGAACATAATCACTAAGACATACATATTCATAGACGAGATTGGGCTACCTATTTACCAAAAGTAGTTTGGGCCTAAATAATAATATGGTAAACAACTATAGGATTAACACCCTATGGATTGGTTTATGGTAAGAAGGTTTTTCTCCCAATTGAACTTGAATACAAGACTTTGTACACAACACTTTAGTCAGAAATGGATCTTACTCAAGCCCATTAAGAATGCTTACATCACTTGAATTCCCTTGATGAGTTATACATGGACACAATACAACACACACAACTTGTTCAACATAAAAAGACAAAATGGCATGATCATTATATAAAGAATAGAGAATTCCATGAGAAGGATTGGACATTGTTGTCAAATAGAGGCATAAAGCTTACTACTATAGATCTTGTTCAATTCACTTTGATGGTCAATGGCCATAGGATAATTTTTTATAAAAAAGACCCACAAAAATGAGGAATCTCTTCAACATTTTCAGACTCAATTTCTAGTATCTCCTCTAAACACACCTATTTCACCTCATTCTACTGACCACTCCATCATACCACCATCCACCATAACCAATGATCCCACTACTTCAAAAATCTCATTACCAAATGAAATGGTTGGTCCACATCTACTTATTGTTGATGAACCATTCCGTTCACTTGTACTTGTTGAAGACACATATATAAACACACATGCTCACACTATACAATATCCATCTACAAGATTTATTTTCAATTTTTCTCTTCAATAAATCTACATGGACATATAACAACATAGAAATGAGACCTCTTATTTGCCGCTCATGAGACTTAACTTCAAACCTTCAAATAGAGTGTTTTCATATGCAACTTCAACTCCACTTCAACATATAGCCATACATTTTTGACCACTTTTCAAAACAATTTGTGTCATCATTGTTGTGGTTCTACATGTCACTTCAATCACTTATATGTCTTTTCATCATTATCATTCTGACACATCTAAAGATTTGACATGTTACTTTTATTGATGACAAGTACATCACTTCCTATTTTTATCTTTTTATGTCATTAAATGATAATTAAATTGTGTGATCACATGAATATATTATTATATATACCATCTTATTACCGAATCTTTATCAACTTGCTTATCTACTTGTACATCTCTTCCTTGTCATAATTTGAGGAAAAGTGATCAATATTTAAGTTGGGGTAGTGCATCATGTGAATCATGTAAAAGCATATGTCTATCAATTGCATGACTATAAAATATGAAGATTTTGGATTGATTTTAAGTATGATAAATTGATGTGTTACCATCTTATGATATTTGATTTGATATTTCATACTACTATATGTGCTAGCTCAAATATTAGTTATGAAAAAATTAAGACTCGTATATGTGATTTTTTTTTGTGAGTTCAAAGAACTATATCACATTGAGTCCAAAAAATTTAGCTTTAGTTATAGAGTGGAGTGTATGTTTTTCTGAAGAGGTGCATAGTGTGGTTGAATTACACAAATTTTTGAAGAACACATTTTGGTAATTTTAAGCAATAATTAGAAAAGTGTGTAGAAGTAGTGAAAGCGTAGGTAGTCATAGGTGGTGATCCAATTCACCGTGAACCCACTGATCATAGTCTAGTGTAGGGAGATGTTGGTAATTTACCTTTCCTTGAAAAATCAAAATGGATCCACCATTCTAAGGTTGAATAATTTTGATCATGAAAGTATAAAGCAATTTTTTGCGACCTTTGTTAATAATGAGCCAACCATTAAGAAACTTAGGGTGGATGTGTTTGAGGCATTTATCTCAAAAATTTTAGGGCTCCCTAGAATGGTAGAGGAATACCCACCATTTCTAGATGCAAAGTCTACCGGGTCTAAATTTCCAAGACCATGAGAAGTATTTCAGTCAACAAGTTGGAAAATAAAATGACTATCCTTACCACCACCATGAAGAGAGGTTTCTACCCATATAACCAAGTACATAAGATGTTATGACTGTCATTATTTTTTATACACTACTCATTTCAAGTTGAGTGAGTCAATTGCAACATAATAGATTAGTTAATGTGCCTAATTACGTGCATAGAATGTTAAACTAGAATGACACCTAAATATATAAGGAAAGGAACTCAATCCTCATTATCTCATGACTATTTAGTGGTGATATTATTGAAAAGGATTCTTTCATCTTAGTATGCAAATGTCTCTTGGGCTGATTTTAAAGAATGGGATAATTTACCCAATAGAATCCTAAAAAATGTCCCTCGCGAACAAGTAATAGTTAAAGAAATTGAAAAAAATTATGAAAAATTAGAAAATGGGGGAATAAATATTTGGGATTATGATTTTAATTATCCTAAGTCTCCTACCATCAAGAAAATTACATGTGAGTATAGGGATTTAGAGGAACTTGCACAAAAATTTATAGATAAACAGAGTAAAGGCAAGAGCATTCCTAGGCAAAAGGCCACTTGAGGTGATGTAACTCTCAGTTATCTTAGATTAATTAGTTAGCTATTTTATTCCATCTTTGCAAAAATAGTTAACTTAGTGTGATTCATCTTCATTTTTGCATAAATAGTTAACTTATATAATTAATTTTATTTGGTTTCATTTATTGTGCAACATTTAGTTGAACTAGTTAATGTTAAGTTTTTGATTGAGGTAACGATAGGTTTTGAAGGGGACCTGAAACCCACTAGTTAATGTTAAGTTATTGTTGAGATGTCTTACAATTGAATTTCTATTGAGTAATTTACTTTCAATTAATTTTTGTATATGATGTTTCATTCACACACAACCATACAAGTTCACCAAAACCACTAGTGTGTGGTGGGAATTAGTATTATATTGATTTTAGTTCTCTTGTCTTTGGATTCAGTTGATGAGGGTTCCAAACTTAATAAACACAATGGTTGTTTATCGACGATTCAATATTATATTATTTACCAAAATTGAGGAAACTCATAGCCCATCCATCCCCGACAACTAAATCAAATACCACCAACCCTAAATCCAAAAAAAACCCCTATCTTCAAAGATAGTTTGTAAAAAAACCACCTAGTTTCACATGACCACTCCACTTCATCAACAAACTCTGCACAGAAAATGAATCCCGCACCTAAATTGTGTCTTGTCTTAGCACCAACATGCACAATCCCCTATGGTCATACCTACAATAGTCCAAAGCTTACAACACATGGCCAAGGAAACCCTAGCCCATTCAATGCCAAGGAGAAACACTAATTGTCATACCTTGTAAATTATTTTCATTTTTGTATGTACATTTTTAAAAAAATCATTTAAGTGTATGTCTTTATGTTGCAAAATAGAAGAAGTGTTTGAGACCTTGTCCTCTTTCTTGATCTTGAAGAAAAGTTAAAATTTGGAAATTTTTCTCAAGATTATTCTTTGTATAGTAAGCAATATTAAGGTATTGAAAAACACTTATCTAGCATTACTGAACCTAATAAAGCTTTCTTTAAATGGCTATTGATTTTACAAAGATTGCCTTATAAACTACATCATACTAATATTGATTTGTGTAGCATTTTTAGATTGCCTATAAAAATAAAACATATTTTTTAAGTGCTTCTATGCAAAAGAAGTGTGGAATTTATTTTTATTTGATCTTGAAGGCAAAGGAGGTAATATTGTTCAAATTAAAATTCTATCTGGAAATGTTGATAAATTAAATAAAGAATGTAACATATTTTGGTTAATTTTATCAATTGAAATTCTTTAGCATATCCAGATCATGAGAAATGATTAAAAGTTTCAAGGTGTGAGGTCATTTACTTATTCTTAAAATAAAATCATGTATTATAATATTACATTGTAGGTTACAGTCACTATGACAATTTCCACGCATAAGTTTACAAATTTGCTAGAGGATAGTACTATGGGGGTTCATTTATCAAACATATTGTACATGTAGACATTGTTGTTGAAAAAAAGTGAAACCAAACCAATCCTTAAATGAATAATGAAATTCATGAAAAGGTACAGTGATGACATGACTAATGAAGAACCAAAGAGAGAGATAGAAAATAAAATAAAATTTCATAATTACATCAATGTTGGAGAGAACTTTGTTGTTGAAAAATAACATCTAGTGATGAGTTATTAGATTCAAAGCACAAAAACTCAATCCAAAGATGATCACATGTATTTGTAGCTATCAAAATCATAGTTTAAATAGCACCCATAGTAAGTGCTAACCCATTTAACTATCCATACCTCCAAAGGTATGCCAAGTGGATCTCACAACATCAACATATCTAACCTGTAACCTACAATCAAAAGCCTCAAGTACAATACCTACCACATACACACTAAGAAGCTCCCACTGCAAAGGTAATGTCAAATCTGAAATGAACCCACTAACATAATCTCATAGAAGTGAATCCATGTAGCGTGAAGGAGATCCACAACAATGTGTAACACATAAACCAATAACCTACAAACACAACTCTCATAACAAGTCTCCAAGTTCTCCACAATCAACAAAGGAAAGAGATAAAGCAGCAATCGTGTCATCTCCCACATGACACACATGAACACAAACCAATGATCACTAGCTCCAACCAATCTCAATCCAATGTAATTGAAACTAAACATCCAGGAAGATAACCAAGACCAAAAAGAAACTATGTAACATGTCCTTCTACACACACCTCTAAATGCCAACTATGCCAAGTATGATCTCCTCCATAAAACCCCAAACAAGAAGCCACAAAAACACCCAAACCATATCATATAACCACCAATCATGGATGTAAGCCTCTCACAAGAAGATCAAACTCATAACCATTCCTAAACCAAGGAATATGCCCAATAAAACCATCTCCTAAACTCAACCATAATGATATCATAATAACAACATATGCACAAGGAGATAACCAATGACAACCCATCTCTCAAATGAATCCTCCAAAACTAACTCACACCATAGCTCAAGATCCATATCAATGAAAGATAAGCATAAACATAATTCAATTGAAAGGAACAATGGGCTATACCTCTCAAGTAGTAAATCACCAAGTAGACCAAGAGTGGAGAATGAGAATTCTCATCAAGATATCCAAGTCTCCAAACAAGACTAATCTAAGAACACTCTCCTCTTAGGTCCATACCAGGTGAATGCTCCTTAGTCTTCCTACTGAAACCATCAACCATCCCAAAAAATACATCTCTAATCACAAGAGAAACCATCGTCTCCATTTTCTCTAAGTATCCATGAGCACCTGTAACCAATCAATCCATGCCAACTCCAAATGCAACATAACATATCAAGAAGTATCCAACAAATGGTCAGTGTACTGAATACCAAGAAACTAAACCAAGATCAATGTCAAAGTTCCAACCATGGAATCAGGAACATAAACATGACAACATCATCTAACCATCTCAACCAAAGAGATAACATGCTCCCTATGAGCATACCATAACATGTCAAAACTCTAAATGTGTATCAAGAGTGTACCATGACATAATAATGAAACCATCTAAGCACTAAGGATAACATGTCAAATGAAAGCATAAACCACACCTCTACCAAAGACCCCATGAGTCCTCAAGATGTAACCATATCCACACACCATGAAGATAACCACCAACTCCAAGTGCACCAGTAAATGTCAAAGATGCTTCTGCAGTAATAGGAGTCTAAGACACCCTCCAACATCTGCAAGCACTAAGTACATATCACTACCAACAACTCCCACTCAACCGTAATACTAAGTCACATGTGGCATCATGATATCCATCTCCTACATAAAGATCCTCTAGGTCTACACACATATAACTAACATATTAGTACCAAGTGAAACCAATATCTCTAAACCAAGTAGATACAAAACCGCCAACAACCAAACTAGGAACCAATCATGCACCACCACATCATCATTGTACAAGCTCCCACTGAACCGTGTATACAAGCTATCCATGACATCATGATAAAACTATCCTCTAACATGAGAATCAACCAAGGCATCAAACCATCAAAGAAATCAAAGTTCACATCATGAACTCCCTAAAATAAACCAACGTAACCATGATCCTCAACCAAGAATATATGTCGCTCTAACCAAATCAAGAATCTAAACAAATAATCATGAACCAAAATACATGTTAGTATAACATAGTTAACCACAATCCTCTACCGTGATTGTACCTGGTAACAACATCCCCCCCTCCACATGAAAACAAATTAGAAAATCATGTGACAAAACCATGCCACTAATATGAATATGTATTAATAATGAAAGTTTTATAAGCATAGACAACCCATATCCAAGCCATAAATGCAACCTGTAAGTATAGACCGCTTATAGAAATGCACAACTTGTAGACCCAACATGATAACATACATATCCAAATCAAATTGATTACCATGTCAACATAAGACCAATCTAATATACAAATTGAGTGTACAATGACATCAAATCCAAATCTCCAAAATAAACCATGTCATAAACTCATAATGTCACCATAGTCAAAATAGTCCATAAACATTCCAGATCAATATGTCATCAAATAAACCATGCCAAACCTACACCAAATCTAAACCAATATGTAGAGCTCTCCAAGAGTTTTATGTTGACTATTCGAAGTCCAAAATATGACTCCATGTGCCCAAGTTATGCTTTGTAGAAAAAAAAAAGCCTCCTAGACCATAAATACAATAACATGGATCCCACAAAATGACCAATGCCACCATAAAAACATTTTAAAATTTTTCCCAATATGCCAAATAATATTTTCTAGTTTTAAAATGTAGGATTGTGACTAACCAAGACATATAATATTAATAACATGGCATATAATAATTTGTTATGGCAAAAATATTAAATTAGAATCACTAGCAAATTTTTTTATTTAATTTCAAAGTTTTTATTTTTAAAAAAACTTCATAAAAAGAATGATGGTGTTACCCCATCCACCATGAGGACCCACGTGGGAACCCACACCATCGATGGTGGGAGCCCTAGAGTACCTGCCGACAACAAGATTGCCGACAACTTGTTGTCGCAGGTACTCTGTGGCAATACGTATGAAAGGGGCTAGGGGTGGTGGCCCCACAACCCCCCACAAATTTTTATTTTTTCTTTTTCTTTTTAAGAAAAAGACCCACCCCAAATGCACAATGCATATTTTTTATTTCAATTTTTTGGGTTTCAATTTTTTTGCAAATTTTAATTTATTTATTTTTATTTTTGATAGACGATGACTGTACTTGCAAACGGTCGTACGACTATACCTGTAAATTTTTTTGCCTCACTTTTCAACTTCACATAAAGGGGTGAAATTTTATATCAAAATTCATCGAAAGGCCAACCCAAATCCAATGGTGAGGTCCATTTTTATTCAGGAGGACATTTCTGCGAACTCCTCCCAAAAAACCTCATTTAAATTAACATCCAAAAAACCCTTTTGACCAACAATTTCTCATGCCCCAAATTTGCCAACAACCCATCATAAAAGAAAACCCCAAACCCTCAAATATGCAATAAACAACCTAAAAAATCCATATATCTTGTCATTTCTTTCTTTCTTTCATGCATTCCGATGGATTCAATCTAGGGTTACAACAATAAAACCATTGCTCTAATTTCACTTGTAAGGAAATTCACAGCCAACTAAATGACAATTTCCACATAACCCATAATAGATCTTATGCAAATAAACACTTAGAATCCACATGCAATGGAATAGATAACATGCCCACAAAAATGTGACACAATATATACCCTGGAAAAACCCTCATGAGGGAAAAATGTAACCTCCAAAAGGTATCCATCACCATGTATAATTCAGCAAAACACCATTGCAATACAACCACATAAGCCTTCAAAGCCCTAACCACAACTAAGCACTCCATGTGAACAAGCATGAATCCACACATCCCATGTCATGCTTCCAACCTTCACAAATGTTACACTAGCTAACATGTCTAACCTCAACAACTACCCTTGTGGTTGGTTTTATAGAAACAAGCTCCCACAAAACTACCAAGTGGTTTACGTAAAACCTTGTGCTACCTAACCTCATTGACCCCCATTCAACATTGGGTACTTGTATTTATTTATTTCTCCAATATTAAATAATTACATCAAATAATATTACAATGTGTCAATACAACTCATTGAGAATATTCCATGGGAATCTCTACATGTTGCACATCCATCTTGGTGCAACATTTATATAATAACATAAATAATACAATAATATACATTATTATGCAAGGTGTACAACACCATTTTTACCAACACATGGTTTATGTAGTACCACTTGATTATTTTGTAGGAGCTTGTTTCTATTAAATAACCACAAGGGTAGTATTGATCTTAGCCATTTTAGCATTTGTGGAGGTTGGAAGCATGATATGGGATGTGTTTACATGCTTGTTTATATGAAGTTCTTGTTGAAGGTCACAATTTCAAAGGTTTTCATGGATGTATTGTATTGTTGCATTGTTGAATAATACGTGGATGATGGATGCCTTTGGAGGCTATATATTTTCCCCACGAGGATTTATTCAGGGTATATATATTGTACCACATTTTTATGGGCATGTTGTCTATTCTTGGTATATGGATTCAAAGTGTTTATTTTCTTTATTTCTCAATTGGGTTATGTGGAAATTTTTATTGTATGGATGCACGTTTCCTTACAAGATTTATTTTGAAAATTTTATTTTGGACCAAATTAGGACTCGCTCATATGCTTTCATTGAAAAATTATAATATTTGATCAAGTGTAGAAGGTACACCTATAGCATGAATCAAATTTTAATTTAAAATAATGTTGTATAATAAAGCACTTAGCATTCGACATGGAATATAGTGACAATTGTGACTAGTTCTAGTATAATAGAAAAAGTAACAAAACTAAGATAATTACATTTAATTAATCCCTTTTATGGTTTTTTCAAACTTAAAAAAGCAGTAATACGATTAGCTGCAAATAATGCATCAAATCCATTATCTGTAATAATGAGACAATAATCTGCATAGTTCAGTGGAGCAGAAAAACCTCCACAAACCACGTCACCCAATACATCAAATAATATTATATCATATTCATAAAATGCATTTAATTCTTTTAACAACTTCATAGTCTCTCCTACCACATATCCCCCGCTAGTATAATTAATCTTATTGATATGTAAGAATTTTTTTAAATTATTTATACTAAATTTATTGTCTCCTAAACTCATTTAATTCAAAAGTCTCATACTCAATAACATAAATAAATATTTGTGCTCTTGAATAATAAGGGGAGGATACTTATGATGTGAGATCAAAATATTAGGTTTATGAAGATTAATTAGATTTAGAATAGTAATAACCTCAATGGAAGCAATATTAGATAAATTCATGATCTTACCAAAATCTTGCTTGAATTTTTTTATTTATTTTTAAATAATTGCATATAAGCCTGAAGGGATATTTTGATGAGAGTACTCTTAATTTGATCAACTATAGCATACTCTATTTTTTGACATGAATGCCCAATGTAAGATAATTTTTGTGGCATAGAAAAGCATTTAAAATTATATGTTACATGATGTGAAGATGACTTAGTATGAAAGCTAAGACATGTACATGCATGTGCTACATTTATAAGTTCACAATGAAATATAGAAGGAATGAAATTATCTGACATAAAAATTCAAATGTAACTTTTGGACATGTGACCTCATCACATTATGTATATTCCATCAGTACATCATTATAGGATTGAGGCACATAATGACTATCCATCATAAAATGCACGTAATGGTTGAATAATGTGAAGGAAATATGCTCAAAGGTAATGTATCATTATGCTCAAGCAAATCATTAGCACCATCTACAAGAGAAATAGAAACAATACAAGACTCTTGCATAAGTGAAGTGATAATGTCCAATAGCAAAGAAAACTCAGTAACTAAGTTCATATAGGAGAAAAAGGTCCATATAGATGATGAAAAAATAACTCCATAATGTCCAATAGAAAAGGAAACTCAATAACTAATGCCATATAGGAGAAAAGGTACATATAGATGATGAAAAAATAACTCCATTGACAATATAATCCTATTTTTATGATTAAAGGAAATGATTGAATCAATAGTGGGATCAAATTTCATAGAGTATGTGAATATATTAAAAAATGTTTAATGGAAACTATAGACAATTGACTACGAGAATTCATGACAAATGATGCATGAATGAATTCTCTAGCTAAACCTCTTAGTGTGCATCCAGTGTGGGTTTGGATTCCCAATCTTCCACTTCATTTTTTGGAGAACTCCTTCTTTGAGGCCATCGACAACTCTATTGGTTGTTTTCTAAATGTAGATGATACCATGGTCACCATGGGGCTCTCTACCTTTGCACATATTTTGGTTGACATTGATACCTCTACACCTCTCCCTCGAGATGAGGTTCTCATGGTGGAGGATAGAACATGGACACAATTTGTGGATTATGAAGGCCTCCCATTTTGATGTCGTTGGTGCTTCTCTATTGGTCACCTAGCAATAAATCATTCTGTCATATGGCATAAAGGAACTGACACTTTGTGGAAGGATGTTAATAATGAATGTTTGACTTTCATGACTTATGATTCTTCTTCTAATGACACATCACAAGTTGATGATGAATCCCCTCTAGATGAATATCCTACAAAAAATTTGGAGATTCTCCTGATCTAGCCTCTACAATCCTTGTGGATCCTACTTCTACTTTTATTGATGTGGCCCCGTCTTTCGACGTGGACCCTTCTCCATTTTCTACTCTTTCTTTGCTTCATTTATTGACTAATCATGTACAGCTTTCTCATCACTCTGGCCCTTGTGCTAATAGTTTTTCAAATATAGTGTCACCACTTTCTCCTCCTTATGGTGGTATCTATATGCACCCTAAAATGGTCGCCTAGACTTTGGGCCCCCATTCAGTAATTTATCAAATCCCTGAATCAAGATTTTCAAATATCAGCATTTTATCAATTACATCAATTTCCTTGATCAAATCCTATTTTATCATTTTTGATTATTTGCCTTGGACTAACCATTTTATCCTAAGTCTTTATTTATTTAAAAGAAATATTTCCTCCCCTTTTATTAAATAAAAAGCCCCCACTTTTCCTCTTATCCTAAGTTGCACAAATAAAGCATTATTCTTATTTTATAAAAAGAAGAAAAAGCACTTTTTGTCTCATATGGACACAAAAGTCAACTCTTATTTTCTCATTGGAGGATATTTGTGCACGTGGATTGCTCTTCTTTCAAGCTCCACCCTTGATTAAATCTTTTGTCTCTTAATCTCCATGGTCCATTCCTTTTCATTTCCTATAAAAGAAGAGCTCTCTTCCTCATTTGGAGATCCATCTCTTTTATGCTAATGTTATGCTGCAGGTTTTCTAGGTTATTTGGAGCTCTTTGATGACATTCTTGCATTCAAGCTTTGAAGACATTGTTGTTGCATTTCATTTAGCTTGCTTTCTTGCTTTCATAGTTGCATAATCATGGCATTCTTAGTATAGAATTTCTTTATGCTATAGATTAATCTCACATAGTTTACTTAGGAGGGATTGTAAGACTTATACTTTCCTTTCATAGCCTAGTTTGCACTTTCATTTTCATAGACTAGCTTGCATCCTCATTCTTAGCTTACTTGCATTGCATTTCCATTTGATTCTTTGGGGGTATTGGCACTCTTTTCCTTGTCTTCAATTTTGGAATCTCTCATTCTGTGGTTGACTAGCAAGGTCATAAGTTTATTAGCTCTAGCTGAGAGCAATTTTACAATCCTGCAACTCCATACATAGAGAGCTCTAGGTCGCTATTGAAGGTTTCCCTTCATGGATTTCCTTTGATGTAATGACTTAGAGAAGTGCACTACTTTTGTGTGTATAGTATCCTAGTGATAGTATCACCTCGATAGTTATTCGAAAGTGTAGGAAAAACCTTTATTTAGCCTCTTATTCTCCTCCCCATTTTGTGGGTGATCCTACTACCCACTCTTGAGGTGGGCTACTAGCTTTTCTGCTAGTGTGTCATTTATGGTATTTCCTTGTACTAGTCGACACTTTTATTGTTAGTGTGTTGTTGATCTCTTTTGATGTCTATGGGATGTCGTTGTGTAAGGGACAACACCCTTGTTTTTCTATTGATTTTAATAATAATAAAAAATATAGTAAAAATCATATCTAAAATCGTAATGCAAAATGAAGAAAACCCTAAGGGATATAAGATAGGTTCACCAAAAGGTAAATAAATAAATAAATGCTTTACTAAAGCAATGTGATTGAATTATGTAAATTCATATAATCAAACACTAATTAGGATAAATAAAAATGATGGGACTCATCATTGCATTTTTTTTATAATTGAATGTCCAAATAAATACACCAAGTATTTAATCTTAATTTTTATGCATAAGTTTCCATCTAAATATAATAAATCAATTAATAAATATTTGAGATATAATCACTTTCCCATTAAATCTTATATTTCACTATGTAATGTCTAGGGTCACTTCTACGACTATGGAAGTGATCTCCATGAATGTGAACTTGAACCTATACATTGATATGAACCTTAAAGTTGTAGATATATTTTGGTAGAAATTGACTATTGAACTTTTTTTACCACATTTTTTATTCTTTAGATAGTTGTAAATTGTAGCAATGTTTAGAATATTTTGTGGGATCTATTGAATTAATAATTTTAGTGATTTACCAAGTAAATAAATATTAAAACTCAATCTAGTATTTAGTTATCTTCTAAGTAGCCATTTAAATCATCAACTCTTGAAAATTGGGGTAACTTGATGTGTGGCATTCCCCTTTGAGTGTGGTTTATCGGTTCAATCTCTTGGGAATATGAGCGAAACTATCTCATGTTCCTTGTCTTGATCTTTGTAGTATGTTTTTCACTTTTGTGGTATTTTGTAGTACATTTTTCAAAGTGCTTGTATACTATAAACACTCTCCTAAAGTCATATTGATGCAGAGGAAGGACATTCACAAGGACATCAACATACAATATTGATGAAGGACTTGTATCCCATCTCCTTAGGTGCTCGTAAAATGCACTTATTTGGACATCTACTCTTGAACACCTTACTAGGGCTTGAATAAACATCATGAAAAACTAATCTTGGGGCTTACAAGACTAGGACCAACTCCTATGTGATGATTCATAACTATGCCAAACTTTCCACAGTTGATGACTACTAGTTTTCTCCACTAGGAATGTCAGAATTGATGGCCAAAGGCCAAATCAATAAATAAATAAATTAAACACTTCCAACCCTGACTTGGAATATTTTTCAAAACTATCAATGAATTTTTTATCAAAACATTCAAAATTCCACACAAACTTTTAATTTTGTTGACAATGGCATTTTTATCAAAACTGTCAAAATATGTCCTCTTAAGATTGTAATAAAGATACTTGTTTTCTTGTGTCAAAATGGATTCAAAAAACATGGATTGGTTCTATATGAACCCTTCACCTTCCCCTTCCAAGATTATGGAAAACACACACTTAAACCTTGATAAGAGTGTTTTGTTCCTTTGTTGTCATATACAGTCTATTTTTTTCATTGTAATCAAACCTTCTAGCAATCCCAAGCATGTGAAAAATTAATCACTAGGCCTAAAGGATTAGGAATATTTTAGAATACATATATACAGACCTCTCCATGAATTTTGATGGATTTTCAACGGCGGGGGGGCAAAGAAACACATTTTTTGTGCTTATTAGTTACCCTAGGTAGTGTTTTTACCAATTTCCAAAGAAAATGCAATCTCTCTCTCAAAGCCTAATGAAAATAAGTGAAACATGGAAAACTAAAGTAGAATCACATGATAACCTTTCCCAATGAGTCTTAGATCATGAAATGGAGGGTACAATCTGTACAAGATCAAATAACATTAAACAAATATGATAAAATTTATCAAATAACATTAATACAATTTATCCAACCTCTCCATTTGAGTTGGAAAGATATATTATACATTTTAAACCATATTCGACTATCTAATAGACCAACCACTCATTTTTCCAAAAACAAAATGACAAATTTGACAATTTTTTTGCTTGAAACTATTTTTGCACTATGACAACTTGTGCAACTTTTACAATTTTGAACCAACAGATCTATAACCTACCAAAATGTATCACCATGATTCCAAATGGTCTCAAAGGACTTTATTTACATCAGACCTACCAAGACAATACAAAAATCAAAACAATTGGACATAATTGCATGAGGGTTCCCCTACACCACATGTACATCATAGTCCAATATCTCCCACTTAGAATAATAAAATCATAGGGGAATATAAAACCTAATACTTGAATAACCAAGTTATCACCTTTCTTCCAATTTAATGACATGAAATTTCTATGATTAATTAATTTTCCCCAAAACTCATCTTTATGGTTTGATATTTAACCATCAAGGTGAAATCAGATCAATCTGGAATAACATTTTATAGCAATTTCAAAGCTTACTACTTATTTCCAAGAAATTAAGAAAATCCCATAGTGACACTACCAAAAGAAATTTTCACCAAGGTGTTTTTGCTTGTGGAAAATATATGTCTAAGAAAAATATCTATATTTAAATTGATATCCCATAGTGACACTAACACATGAAATGTTATTTCAAAGGCTTGAAGATTGGTCATCTTTAGGAATAAATCCACCAAGTAGAAGCTCCCCCAAATCTCTAGGAGGACAATAAACTAGATTATATATATTTGTATATATATAATATGCCAAGAGTTATCCTTCTTGAGGCGCCTATTGCAGCTTGCAATTTAAAGAAAATAGGCACCTCGAGAAGGATTACTCTCGGCGTATATATATATATATAAGCTAGTAGCAGTCGCAATGCAACATAGTAGACATTTTACGATTTCTAATGTTTATGTATATGGTAGAAAAATAAAATAAAATCAAATTGTTGGGGCAACAATTAGGTTTAATGTTGTAAAATTAAAAAAATAGTATATATATAGTTATAAATTATAAATTATTAAAATAATTTATAATTTTGGGTAAGAGTTAGGGTTAGTAGGACATTTTACATTATGAGTTAGGGTTCAGGTAAGAGTTACAGTTGGGGTTAGGGATAGGGATAGGGTGAGAGTTAGGGTTAGTAGGATATTTTCCGTTATGAGTTAGGGTTCGAGTAAGAGTTACAGTTAGGGTTATAGTTAGGGATAGGGTGAGAGTTAGGGTTAGTAGGACATTTTAGCTTATGAGTTAGGGTTCGGGTAAGAGTTACAGTTAGGGTTAGGGATAGGGTGAGAGTTAGGGTTAGTAGGACATTTTAGCTTATGAGTTAGGGTTCAAGTAAGAGTTACAGTTAGGGTTAGTAGGACATTCTACATTATGACTTAGGGTTCAGGTAAGAGTTATAGTTAGAAATTAGGGTTAGGGTTAGGATTAGGGTTAGAGTTAAGGTTAGGGTTAGGGTTAGGGTTAGGGATAAGGTGAGAGTTAGGGTTAGTAGGATATTTTACCTTATGATTAAGGGTTCGAGTAAGAGTCACATTTAGGGTTAGGGTTAGGTATAGGGTGAGAGTTAGGGTTAGTAGGATATTTTACCTTATGAGTTAGGGTTCAGGTAAGAGTTACAATTAGGGTTAGGGTTAGGAATAGGATGAGATTAAGGATTTGATTAGGAATATGATGTTAGGTTTACAGTTAGGATTAGTATCATATTTAGTGTAACATTAAGGTTTAAGATTAGGGTAAGGGGTTAGGGTTAGGGTTACTAATATGGTGAGGGTTAATCGTGGGTTAATGATGGGATGTAGAGTGTTGAGTTTGGATTAGTATTAAGGTTAAAATATTGGTTAAGGTTAGTATGACAAATAGGGTCAACGGTCAAATTAGTAATATGATTTGGGGTTCATATATAGTGTTTCTTGTAGGGTTGGTGATGGGTTATGGTTACGATTAGGTTTATGGTTTAACCTATTAAAAGTTAGTATAACAGTTATGGTTAGCATTTGATCTATGGTAAACGACAAGGTTATGGTTATAATTAGGGTTAAAATTTCACCTTAGGAGTAGTTTTCTGTGCCCAGTTACAATTATAGTTACGGTTAATATCAAGATTATTGTGTCATACTAAGGTCAAGGTTTGAGTTAGGATGTTATGTTTAGTTACGTGGTGTATCATATTTAGTGTAACATTATACGTAAAGATTAGGGCAAGGGTTAGGGTTATCATTACGTTTAGTAATATGGTCAAGTTTAGTAGTAGTTACTATTACATTTTGGCTAGTGTACATGTAGGGTTAGGGATAGGGTTAGTTTAAGGTTCTGTGTAGTGTTATGATGTACAGTTTATAGTCAGGGTTAAATCATATGCAATGTTAGGTATAGGGTTTGTATTAGGGTTTGTGTGAGAGTAAGATTATGGACTTAGTTAGCAATGGGATCTAGGTTTTAGAGTTAGGATTAAAGTATCATACTTGGTAATACATTTTTGGATGTTGTTTATAGTTTAACGTGATAATTATCATTAGTATCACATTTAAAGTTACCATTTAATGTATTATCAATGGTAGGGACATGGTAACAACTAACTTGAACGGTTACCATATATAAGTAATTATAATGTTAACAATAACATATTAGAGTTAGGGTTAGGGTTATGATTAGGGATAGGACTCTATGTTTACAGTTAGGATTAGTATCATATTAAGGGTTACTATAAGCGTCATGTTTACCATTTTGCATATGGTAATCGAGAGGGTTATGGTTACAATTAGGTTTTAATATTAACCTTAGGAGTACTATTAATTTTGGACTTGTACCTCTCACATTAAAGGTAAAGATTAGGGTAAGGGGTTAGGGTTAGCATTACACTTAGTAATATGGTCAAGATTACTAATAGTTACTGTTACATTTAGGCTATTGTACATGTAGGGTTAGGGTTAGGATCAATTTAAGGTTGTGTGTAGTGTTAGGATTACAGTTTATAGTTGGGGTTAAATCATATGTAGTATTAGGTATATGGTTAGTATTAGGGTTTGTGAGAGAGTAAGATTATGGATGTAGTTAGCGATGGGATATAGGTTTTAGAGTTAGGATTAAAGTATCATAATTGGGAATACATTTTTTGATGTTGTTTACAGTTTAACATGATAATTATCATTAGTATCACATATAACGTTACCATTTAAGGAACGATCAATGGTAGGGACATGGTAACAACTAACTTGAATGGTTAGCATATTACTGTAACTATAATGATAACAATAATATATTACAGTTAGGGTTAAGGTTACGATTAGGGATAAGATTCTATGTTTACATTTAGCATTACTATCATATTAAGGGTTACTATAACCGTCATGTTCTGGACTTGCATCTCTCACATTAATAGTAAAGATTAGGGTAAGGGTTTAGGGTTAGCATTAGGGTTGGTAATATGGTCATGAAGAGTAATACTTACTATTACATTTAGGCTGACAATAGGGTTTTCAAGTTACATGCAAAGTTAGGGTTACGGTAATCATTGTTGTTAATTTAACGATGTTCTATGGGTTAAGATATAGTTTTATTTTAGTTTTCATTTAAGATTTACTTTTAATAGCTTATTTTATATAGTTAAAGGTTTTGGTATAGTTTTTTAACATTAGGGTTAGGTTAGAAGTAGGAATGAATAAGATGTCCTCTATAATTAATTTGTCACATTTATTCAGCACATCCATTGAAGGACTAAATATTAAAAATACATAGTTCAACAAAACATGTTGCAAAATGTTGCAAGTATAGGGGTAATCATGATGGGAATAGCCAAAACTATTTATTATTACCTTATTCATAAAAATTACATAGATGAAAAGGGAAATAGAAGTTCCAATACAACTATTCAGATAATTAAGAAGGTTGAAAGCCAAGATAAGAACTATCTAAATCAATAACATTTCTCCTAATGATGCAAGTACATCACATATTCTTCAATGATAAATTTTGTATTGTGACCCTTATTTGTACAATGATCACGGTAGACTTGTTTCATCATTGATGGAAATGCATCCACTTTTGCAAATGTCTCACACAGAACTTTCACAAAATCTTCCATCTGCATTATATCCAGTTCGTTAACATAGTCAACTGATAATGTTGTGTTCTCCACAACTTTGATTATAGTTGTGCACGAGTCTACAATGATTCATGTACACTAGTCAAATTCAGTCTCAAAGACATCATTCAAGGCCACAGAAGCATAGGGGCTTGTAACCATGATGTTCGACTCTCTGTCAAAGGCAGCCATAGGTGGGATGGTATCCTACAAAGTTTTAACAAACATTGATCAATATATAGAACTAATCAAAATAACCATTTTGGATTTTCATTTCGAACTTTACATGTTACTTATAGTGGAATAATATATATTATTTTGTGGATTTTTTTATATTTAAATTAACAAAAACTCAGGTTTGGAAACATGATATAACTTATATTATTGATACAAATTTAAGCAAAAGTGAACACAATTTGGACAAAAATGAGTTCTCTTTTGGTAATATGGTCATGTCAGAGTAATACTTACTATTACATTTAGGCTGATAATAGGGTTTTCAGGTTACATGCAGAGTTAGGGTTACAGTAATCATTGTTGTTAATTTAACGTCGTGCTATGGGTTATGATATAGTTTTATTTTAGTTTGCATTTAAGATTTACTTTTAATAGTTTATTTTATATAGTTAAAGGTTTTGGTATAGTTGTTTAACATTGATTAGGGTTAGGTTAGAAGTAGGAATGAATAAGATGTCCTCTATAATTAATTTGTCACATTTATTCAGCACATCCATTGAAGGAATAAATATTAGAAATATAGAGTTCAACAAAACATGTTGCAAAATGTTGCAAGTATAGGGGTAATCATGATGGGAATAACCAAAACTATTTATTTATTATCTTATTCATGAAACTTACATAGATGAAAAGGGAAATAAAAGTTCCAATACAACTATTTAGATAATTAAGAAGGCTGAAAGCCAAGATAAGAATGATCTAAATCAATAACATTTCTCCATAATGATGCAAGTACATCACATATTCTTCAACGATAAATGTGGTATTGCAACCCTTATTTGTACAATGATCACGATAGACTTCTTTCATCATTGATGGAAATGCATCCACTTTTGCAGATGTCTCGCGTAGAACTTTCACAACATTTGCCATCTATATTATATCCAGTTTGTCAACATAGTCAACTAATAATGTTGCGTTCTCCACAACTTTGATTATAGTTTTGTATGAGTCTACAATGATTCATGTAAACTAGTCAAATTCAATCTCAAAGACATCATTTGAGGCCACCGAAGTAGAGGGGCTTGTAACCATGATGTTCGACTCTTTGTTAGAGGTGGCCATAGGTGGAATTGTATCATGCAAAGTTTTAAACAAACATCAGTATATAGAATTAATTTGAATAACCATTTTGCATTGCCATTTCAAACTTTACATATTACTTATAGTGGAATAATATATATTATTTTATGGATTTTTTTATATTTAAATTAACAAAAATTTAGGTTTGGAAACATGATATAATTTATATTATTAATATAAATTTAAGAAAAAGTGAACACAATTTCCAAATATGAGTTCTCTTTTGGTAATATGGTCATGTAAGAATAATACTTACAGTTACATTTAGGTTAACAACAAGGTTTTTAGGTTACATGCAGAGTTAGGGTTACGATAATCATTGGTGTTAATTTAACATCGTGCTATGGGTTAAGATATAGTTTTATTTTAGTTTTCATTAATATTTACTTTTAATAGTTTATTTTATATCATTAAAGGTTTTGGTATAGTTATTTAACATTGATTAAGGTTAGGTTAGAATTAGGAATGAACAAGATGTCCTCTATAATTAATTTGTCACATTTATTTGGCACATCCATTGAAGGAATAAATATTAGAAATATAGAGTTCAAAAAAACATGTTGCAAAATGTTGCAAGTATAGGGGTAATCATGATGGGAATAGCCAAAACTATTTATTTATTATCTTATTCAAGAAACTTACATAGATGAAAAGGGAAATAGAAGTTCCAATACAACTATTCAGATAATTAAGAAGGCTGAAAGCCAAGATAAGAACGATCTAAATCAATAATATTTCTCCATAATGATGCAAGTACATCACATATTCTTCAACGATAAAGTGGGTATTGTGACCCTTATTTGTACAATGATCATGGTAGACTTCTTTCATCATTGATGGAAATGCATCCACTTTTGCAAATGTCTCACACAAAACTTTTGCAACATCTGCCATCTGCATTATATCTAGTTTGTCAACATAGTCAACTGATAACGTTGTGTTCTCCACACCTTTGATTATAGTTGTGCACGAGTCTACAATGATTCGCGTACACTTGTCAAATTTAGTCTCAAAGACATCATTCGAGGCCACCAAAGCAAAGGGGCTTGTAACCATGGTGTTCGACTCTCTATCAAAGGCAACCATAGGTGGAATGGTATCCTACAAATTTTTAAACAAACATCAGTATATATAATCAATCAAAATAACCATTTTGCATTACCATTTTGAACTTTACATTTTACTTATAATGGAATAATATATATTATTTTATAGATTTTTTTATATTTAAATTAACAAAAATTCAGGTTTGGAAACATGATATAATTTATATTATTGATACAATTTTAAGCAAAAGTGAACACAATTTCCAAATATGAGTTCTCTTTTATGAATTTTCCAAATCATTCTCTTTTACAAATTTTCCTATAATAGAAAATTTTGTATGATAACTTCCCTCTAAATTTTATGCTAATAAAAATGAATTTATAAAATAACAAAATAATACAGTAAATTCAAGACATAATTTTTCCACCTTTTTCATAAGGCAAGTATATGGACTAATTAAGTTACATTAAATTCTAAATAATCGATTAAAATTCAATATAATTTACAGATAAAAAATCTATATTTAAAACTATATTAAAAATAATTTAAATCTAAAACTATATTTAAAAACTATATAAAAAAATATATTAAAAAACTAAATAGTAAAACAAAAAGCTCACTATGTGGTTGTTGCTTTCTCTTCAAATGCCTTCTCCAAATTATCAAGCTCTCCAAATCTCTCAAATCTCTTCAACCTATCACTTGCAAAAAATGAAATGAGAAGAAAAACTGTATTAAAAACTATATAAAAAAAAAACAATATTAAAAATTATTTAAATCTAAAACTGTATTTAAAAACTATATTAAAATCTATATAAAAAAACTATATAAAAACCATATTAAAAAAACTAAATAGTAAAACAAAAAGTTGACTATTGGTTGTTGCTTTCTCTTCAAATGCCTTCTCCTCCAAATTATGAAGCTCTCCAAATCTCTCCAATCTCTTGAACCTGTCACCTGCAAAAAATGAAATGAGAAGAATGAAATGAGGAGATGCTCTTTTATAAATCCAGAGTGTCTCCTCATATTCCCAATAGACGGCTCTTCAAATTCCAATTTTAAAAACTGAAAAACTCTCAAAAAAAACTTGTATTTGAGCATGCAAATAAAAATAGAATATCAAAACATGCAAGCATGAAATTTTAAAAAAAACTAAAAATAAAATATCAAAACATGCAAATCCCTAATGGCATTTGCACACATTTTTTAAAAAAAAATTTGATTGGGGGACGGGACCACCACCCCCCATCCCCCCTACCATTTATGGCAGGCGGTAATAGCCTATCCACTATCCACCGGCAACATATGTTGCACGGTGGGGGTTGTTGTCCTTGCCGCATGGGGCTGCCCAGCTGGTCGGGGCCTCTGGTTTCCCTACCAACGTGGGGAAGTCCCCAATCACGGGGATTATGTGGCAAGTCCCGCCAAGGGACCCCCACCCTAATGCTTTATGTGTTTTTAAATTTGTTTTTTATTAAAAATTTTTAATTTTAATTTATTTTTTATTAAAATTTGGTTTTTATTATTTTATTTTTTAAAAAAAAAAATTCAAAAATAGGCACATGGCGGGCCATTTTTTGATCTTTTTCATGAATGATTGATTTTTTGTTTATTTAATTTCGAATGTAGCTGACTTCATTTCTTTTTTGTGTACACAACATATTCCAAGAATATGTTGTGTTGGTATCCTGCCTTCTGCTACGGCTGTATAGGACGCCTCTCGACGTAAAAACTAGGATGTTAGTGTATAATTGATAATTCACACCCAAAAAAATTTCTTTACAAGTGCAATGAAGGTTTAAAGGTACAAAAATAAAGAGGATCTTGAATATCAAAATAATTCAAATTTTGAGTCAAATCAACTACAATGCTTGAAATAAATTTAGGAGGAATGAGCAGTAGAATCAATAATCAAAATCTTGGAAACAAAAAAGTTAAAGAGTAAAAAATATGACGGCTTGCATCCAAGATCGTTCTAAAAAATATGAATAGTGTAAAATGCACTTCATAGATAGCACTAAATAACTTCAAACCCCAACTTAGTGTCATATAAAGAGCTAAAATTTAAAACATTGTAGTGTCCTATTAAAAATTGGCCAACAAAACTAATGACATACTATATGGAATGTTTAGGTGATACAAAACCATGGTTGACATATATGAAATAAGTATTGACTTTTATGCCATGTTCCTTGAGGATATGTCCCCTTAATTGTTCCAAGAAAGCATGTCCTAGAGATACAAGGATGTCTTGAACATGTCCTCTAAACATCCCCATGTTGAAGAATAAATATTGTAAATGTCATGAAAATTTGGTGATGGAAAAGGAAGAATCGGGTAGCCAAAAACGTCTTAGACATCCCTTGGTTATCCTAACGATGATCAATCATCCCTTATGTTGTATAGGTGTTTCAATAAGGTTCAAATTTCAAAAAGATTTATTATTTATTTTTTGTGGGTAGTTGAACCACTCTTAGCTCTAAAACAACTAAAGGATATATGACTAATTTTAATTCATTTCTACATGCCAAAAACAAATTGTAGCCAAATTAGAGAAAAATAATAATTTTAAGCAAGGTTTGAGGATGATACTACTAAAAACATTAGTGTGTAATGGGTGAAGTAAAAAAATAAGCGAAGGAGGTAAGTGAATATTTTGTATATTTTTTTTATTAAAAATTTCAGGGAAGAAATATATGATTTTTTTGCTATTACTAGTTTGCACTTTCATTTTTTTTGTCAAAAAATATGAGCAACAAAAATGGTAATAGTGAGCATGATGAGATGGAAAAAAGAAATGATTTAAAGTGAGATCTTGGGTCCCAGGGAGATGAAGAGTCACCCTCTATAGTTGAATTGACAAGATCTTTCCCTCACCTTCTACATATTTTGTTCTTTTTTCCAATCTTGGTATCATTCTTAGTTTTCTTTGAGAGGGTTTAGGAATTGGTTTGTGCTTTGTTTGTTAGTGTTTCATATTTCTTTTCCTAGAGTAGGTTTAGGTGGATTTTATCTTTTAAAATTCTTGAATTGATAATATCTTGTCGAATTATGGTGTTTAGTCAAGGAATTTAATGCTTGGGAAAGGTTCTACCTTGAGTAAACAAATTGAGGTACTGAAGGAACAAAAAAAATGGTTTGGAAAACAATAATAAAACCTTCAAGGATGCAGTGTCCAAGGAGAGAAATGATAGGGGTCTACACACAACAAATTTTCATGTGAGATAGGATGGAGCATTGTGTGGAAGTGGGGAAATCGAAGGCGAGAAAGATAAGTTCTTCTCCTCCACTCCTTAAATCCTTGGTTGTTATTTTGAATGTAGACATTGTTGAGGCATTAAATACAAAGATTTAAAACCATTGGAGCATTATTTATTTCTTTAGATAACAATTAGCTCCCTTCTCATAAGTTTCTTGATGAGTGGCTCATTGGGATTTAGTTGAAAATATTAGGAATTCACATCAATTTTCACACATGACTCAAAAAGAGATTTTTTTTCATGTTCTTTAAAACCCACGCTATGCAAGAGTGTGTTTTGATAAAAACAATTCTAGAATGTGGGTAATGTTTTGTGTATGGCAATAAAATGGTATGTTTTTATTTTTAATAAATAAATAGTAGTTTTCTTTGGTTCTAGATGACTTCTTGTAGAGGATGTTCCAGATCATTTTTGGGATTTTCTAACCCAATTCCTTTCTCTGGTGGGTAAGGTGCTCCAAGATGAAGGACTAGAAGTACCTTGCCACATACGGATGAAAGGCTATTAGTTGTTATCTCCCCTAGTTGAATATGGATGAGAAAATTGGAATTGACCTTGGAGGCAATCTTTTGACCTTTTGGGGGCCTAAATTCATGCTTCCTTTGTTAAAATAAAAGGGCACCAAAACAAGAACTGTCATAGCTTTAAACTAAGGCCATTGAGAAATCCAAGATTTATTCCTAAGGGAAATATGAAAACCCCCTTTCAAAAATTGGTTGTACCTATTTGAGATAACTTTCCTCTAGTTCATGTTAATACAAAAGAATGTGTAGGTGTTGGCATTGGACTAGATTAGAGCTAAGATGAATGAAGCCAAAAACAAGAACCTTCAAGTTTTTCTAGACTAGGTAGAATTACGAGGGGGTTTAGAGTCTTTACCTAATAAGGGTTTAATAGATAAAGAAGTTTCAAATATCCCCTTTGACAATTGTCCAATCTCAAGTGAGGATGAGATTATGAAAGGGGTTTAGAAGAATGTATGCTCTATGGAAAAGAAAGAAGAAGAAAAGGAGGATAAAAACCTTAGTAGAAGTAACAAAGAACCCAAAAAATAAAAATAAAAATGGCAAAAGAGATAAAATTTCCAAATGTATTGATAAGTTTAGGAACAATAGTAAAAGAGCACCTGACTTGAATGAGGATGAACTTGAATTGCATAATTTGGAACATCAGGGGCCTAGAATCCTCTGGTAGGAATTCATCATCAAAAGAGTATTCAAATAGTTTAGTAGTATTGATGTCATCATGCTTCATGAGGTAAATCTTGTAGGTTTCACCATTGACATCATTTTGAAACTTATTTAGAATGACTTACTTCACTTATATACCAAGCATGAAAAGGGAAAATTAGGGTATTGCCATTCCATTGAATAATATATGACCCCACTCTATTACGGAGTCTAGATCTTCCCCATGTAACTGAGCTACTTGGATTATTTTGGAGAATGGTGATAAAAGTTTTGGATTTTGATCAATTGACGTTCCTAATCACTATACTCAAAGAATTAAACTATGGAAGTTGTTCAAAAACATACCCAATATCCCTTGGAGGCTTGCGGGGTGGGGGGGGGGGGGATACTTTAACATAATAAAGTGTAAGGAGGACAAGGTTGGTGGTCTTGATAGGGATTGAAAATGAAATGAATTTTTTTTGTTATCAAATGAAAAACAAGATAAATCTCTTTGACCCTTTAGGACTTAAGAAAGAAAGTAAAGATATATTGGTATACTTAGTGCAACTTTTGAAAAAGTCCTAAGAGGAGTATCATAGGCTTGATATGTTTTATGCAAATAGATATTTCTTCTCATTTGATTTAGTGGATGAAGATTTTGGACTGAAACTTTTCTCAAGGTCTCCATCTAATCACCATCCTATTGAGAGAAAGATCTCAAACAATAATGACAAACCTTATGACATTAAGAGAAACAACATTTTCATGTTAAAAAATTCACTGTTGAATGTTGAAGATTGTAATGATGTCATTTTTACACTAAGGGAGATCAACAACTTTCACCTATTGAGGGATGGAATATGAATGTCAGTAGCTGGTCTATTTTGTTTCAAACTATAGCTGGGAGAAAGAGAGCACTAGATGTAAGTTAAGTAGAATTAGCTCTATAAAATAAACTCTCTTGAACAATCATTGCAAGAAGAACCCCCTAATGAGGTGTTTATTGATAACATGGCTTCCACCATGTACAGTCTCAAGGAACTCCAAAACAATAAAATATTAGGAATTAGGATTAGATCCAAAATGAACTGGGTATCCCATGGTGACAAAGGATTTAGGATTTTCTTCAATTATATAAAATAGAGAAATATTGATGATAGAATTGAAGGGATGTAGAATGATGGTAACATGTTGAAAGAACTAAAGAAAATTGTTTATCACTTCTTTCTCTTGTATCAAGAACTTTTTCCATCTAAAGGTAATGGATATAATTACCTAGAGGCTAGTCAATGTTGTTTACACCTGAGAAGATTACCAGAGATGTTGCAAATTAGTTAAATGGAAACATCTCTAAGGCTGAACTAATGCAAGCCATCTTGACACTCAAGAATGAAAACCCACTTGGGCAGATGACCTTCATGCAAATTTCTATAAAATAAATCACGAATTGATTGGTGAGGACCTATTAAAGGTATACAAGGAGGTCATTGGTGCAGGTTCCCTTGGTAGCAATAGAAATAGGTTTATAATAAAAATATTACAATAAGAGGGTGATAAGATCTTAATGAATATTTAGTGTCCATTGCATTATTGAGTGTTTCCTATAAGATTCTTTGTTAGGATCTAACATCTAGGTTAATTGACATCCTTCCCACATTCATTAGTAACACTTAGACTAGTTTTATTAGAGGGAGATACATTCTTGAGAACTTCGTCACAATCTAGGAAGAATTGTAATGGGATAAGGTATCTAATCGAGAGGTGGGCATGTTGTTGATTAAATTTTAAAAGGCTTATGAAACAATAGAATGATCCTTTGTGATCATGACTTTGGAGGATTCTGGTTTTCCTCCTAATTTTTGCCAAATGTTGAAGGCACTTTTCTATGATGTAGTGGCACAAGTAGATGTAAACGGTGCCCTTTCTCAGACCTTCACTCCCTTGGCCGCATATCTCTTTTTTATAGATTTTGATGTCATATGCTACCTCCTAAACAATCATAGTCTAAGGTAAATCGTTCAAGGTATTACTCTTTCAAATCAAAATAATCTATTACATGTTCAATTTGTAGATTCATGATGCTACAATATTTGTTGCATTGAATGAGGAAAATTTTGGTAACATAATGAACAAAATTGAGATCATTTGTAAAGATTTAGGAGCAAAAATCACTATGATCAACTTAATGGTTTAAGGCTGGAAGGACAAAATTCCTAATTGGTTTGGTAAATTTCACGTTCACTCGGGTGACCTAATAAGAAAGTAAGATATTTAGGGATTTCATTTGTTGTTAACCCCTATCTCAAATACGTGTGGAATTGGGTTAAAGATAACATTGATGTAAAAAATGCCAAGTGGAACATACATTACCTTTCTCTAGTATATAGAATGCAAGTTCATCAAAAGATTATATTTCCTATAGCTTGTACTTCTCAATATAAAAAATTTGATTCGAAACATTATGATAAAGAAAAATTTACACAATCAAATCCAAAAATTGTCTTGAACATTCATATGGATTGTGGAAATCTGATAGCTCTACTCAAGATAGTTTGTTTTTGATGAACTACAACTAATTGAATACCAAAATGACTTGAAGATCAGTGATTAGAGATCACTAAGTACTGAAATGATATGTAAGATAATTAAATCAGTTATTTTGTTGTCATTGATGTCAACTAGTTTTGACAGTACTTATCATGATAGTTGCAAATATCTAAACATTTGTAAAGAGGAGAGAAAAGATGAAGAACTGAGATATCTACATGGAGGAAGATGGATATGACAGATGAGGATAAGGAAAAATTTTGGTAACTTATTGATGAGTCTATGACTTCATATGGTTGACTTGATTATGTTGCATTAATCTGTTATAAAGTTCGAAGCAAAACTTAACAAAGTAGTGTGCTCAGTAAATGAAGCACTTCAGTATACACCGAGCCAATGTAGTGTATACCGAGTGACAGTATTAACCGAGCTTGTGTTCGTCGACGCATTTCTTCGTTAATTGAGCATGGATGAAAGCATTTAATACTTAAGTTTAGCTAATAGAAATTGATGATCTATAAAGTGTTTTTGATTTCGAGATTGAGGATAAAGTTTTTTACAAGATCCACGACTGACAAAATTTAGAGAAGATCTAAGGGATGGAATTGAAACGTGTTTCCGACACAACCGCCTAAGAAATTTTAAGAGGCAAAATCTGATGGTTGATATGAAAATGGTTTATCTGTCTATATAAGAGATATGAGTTTCTTTATTGAGACATGTTGGAAGATAGAAGACTGCAGAGATTTCACATGAATATAGTTTCATGCATGCCTGATCAGACTGGTTGAAGAAGAACCGAACTACAGAACAATATCGAGCATCAGAGAACTTTTACCGAGTGAAAGTAAGTTGAGGAAGTGAATTGATATATTGATCAAAGGATTTGTATGGGCTTAGAATAGATCTGAACATCTACAATTTGAGTTGTATTGTTATCAGATCAATTACTATTTCAGTTTAACCATTGATACAGAAAAATCTCTTAACCGAGTGGACTTAACCGTCTTATGATATACCTCATGTCATTCAATGAATGTACATTGTTATCCTATCAACCCCATAGTGAATGTTGGTTGAACGATAATTGTTAGTCTTAAATCCTCTAACAAGGTCACACCTAATAGTGTGTTTGTAACCTTTAATAGGGCTGGCTCTTCACCGAGCTCACTTCAGAAGAGTGAAAAGTATTTTGGGTTACCGGTCCCAAGTGGTTTTTCCCTTAACAGGGTTTCCATGTTAAATCTGTGTGTTATGTGTTTTTGTGATGATTGATTTGTTGTCATACTTTACATATTGCATATTTGATTTGGTCGGTAATCACTGTGAGTAATTAATTGGTAATCAGTTCAGACAAAGACAGTTTAGTATCTTATGTTACTGAGCTATAGAAATTTGCAAAATTTGTTTAAAGTGATACATTTTATAATTGGGACTATTGGATAATTGATCTAACTGATTCAACCCCCCTCTCAGTTATTCTAAGAGTTTTAGTTGTCATGTTAACGAGATTTAGAAGAAAATGGTATCCTTATTATTCTCAAATAGTAATGGCAAGAGGAAAAGACACTCAATGAAGTGAGATTGGTGTTGTTTAAGAAAGGCATAAAGAGGTCTTGGTGGTAAAGACCTAAAGATGCATAGTGTCTCTTAAGCAATCAAATGAATCATAAAATCCCTAGATGGAAATAAGTGATGGAAAGTCCTAGTTATGAATAATAGGCAAATAGCCTCACCTAAACATGCTAAAGGATGGAAAGGTTTCAATATATTTGACTCCCTTTTTGGTAAATTCTCCATTGTCCCCTCTAGTTTTAGTGTATTCAAAAGCATTCAAAAGGCTTGGGAATCGGTAAGAGAGAAATTTATGGGTTGTGACTCTACAACCATCATAGTAACAAAATATTTGATAGTGGATATATTTGATGAAATCTTTACTGCAAAGATAATCCCCTTGTGTTACTATAGTGTTTCTCCTGAAAATTTTGGCTCAATAAAACAATTAAAGATTTTGCACATATTCTTGACAATCTATAGTTGAGATCTTGGTCCAATCTAAGTATTGAGTATTGGCTCACACGGTCCCATTGGAGGACATACTCAATTATCATAGAAGCTTGTAAAGTGTTTCCCTTTCCTATTAATTTTTCCCTAGATACTAAGATGGTTAGTAGTGCTAGATGGTGTGATGCTACTTTTTTTTGTAAAGTGACTTCAAAATTGGTCTATAATTGGATGATGGAAGATGATTTTGCGACTAGACACCTCAAGGAATGTTAGAATTTGAGCCTTAGTCTTTCTTAGTGGTCTAAATCTCTTGTTCACTTGTGATCTAGTGCCTTAGAACCACAAAGTCTTGCTTTAAATGGCTCTTATTGTTGAAAAAGCTTCCACTATCTAATTATAATGTTAACCTTTGCCCACTATCTAGAGTTCTTGAAAATGTTGAGCATGTCCTTTTCAATTGCTTATTTGATAAAGAGGTCCGTTTCATATTGTTTTATGTGTATAATGTTTGGACTCCTAATAAAAGAATGTATTTTTTAAACCTTGGTTGTATTGAAGATCTTGGTAAAGCTTATAATTTATTTTGGCTTGTTCATTCTGTTGAGATTCTTTGGGTTTTATGATGGATGGTATCAAGGCCAAATGAGGACGCTTACTAAGTCTTCCATAAGACACATATTCAATGTTTTTGTTGTGCAAGTTACTATCACACTTGAAGTCTATTGCCTCACTTTTCACCCCATACCTATGATGTTAAAAGTGAAAGATCTTGAAGTCATAGTCATGTCTGGTCTGGTTAGTGTCTAGGTCTAAGTCCTTCATAGGTAGGTTATCCTTGTCGGGTTTCCTTTTCTCTTGCCCTCTCATTTATAAGCCAGGTGGGTTGGTTCAAAGTGTTGTCATGTTGGGTAAGTGATAGTTCCTAACCCGACAAGAATGTCATGTTTTCATTAATGATCTTCTCAGATGAAGGATGATTGTGAAGCTGTGATCTCCAGGCATATACCACGGATCTGACGAAAGTCTTCTCACATGACTGATGCAATAACAAGTCTGGCATTTGAAATTTAAGAGATTCACTCCATGGGGCAGTGTATACAATCCAGTTGATAAGACTTCTCTTGTCTTAATGTGTACACTGGTTATAAAGTAGAGCTTGCAAGTGGAAGGCTTTGATTATAATAAAATTCTGCAAATTTAGAAGATCTCAAGGAACATGAGTAATTTGATATGGTTCCAAAGTGTGATCAGAAGACACATTAGATACAATGATGGTGCATTCAAAAAGATTGCAGTTCGAAGTCAAAACAATGAAGATAATGTAAGGCAGAAAATGGCACAGTGACTACTCCATGCAGATTTCACACCCTCTGTAGACATTTTCCACCAAGAACATCCCTCGGCCAACAGCGCAAGTGCGACGATGAGATGGAATAGTTATTAAATATTGTGCCATTCATAGAGTAGTCGCATGATCGCATGAATTTAAAACATGTTATGCGATCATGCGACAATAGAAACTTGGGCCGGTGAATGCGATCAAGTGAGATTGAAGCCATGTGGAGCGGTGGGTCTGAAGGCATTTATACCGTGTGGCATACTAAAGAAGAATCGACGGAGGTCGCAAGATCGCAAGACTGAGAGAACTATCTTGTAATCATGCGAGATCTCACCACGTGTTCCGGTGGGCCCTTTTTCTCAGCGGGACCTGAGTTATGACGTCAGATTGACGGTTCAAATAACCCTAAGTTTTGATCTGACTATGGTTGGTATTTCACGATGGAAAGATGCCTGAAAAATAACCAATGTGACATAGCGAGATCTTGACACCTGTCGTATTCTCCTGCATAGCTCTGTGGGCCCGAGAGATTTTGTCTACGGTTGTCATGCCTTGTGCATTAGTTGTTTGCTTAAACCCTTTGCAACTCTTAATGAATCTGTGGTTGTCTCTTTCCCTGAATGATCTCATGTTATCTTGGCGGGAAAGCGGGATAAAGACACGTAGCAATTCTATGTCTGATGAGAAAAGACAAAATGGTTGACAACAGCAAGCGTTCCCAAGATCCTTCCACATGTCCAGGTGGGACCGAAGATGCTTAGAGTTGACTAACCATAGAGTGGTCGCATGATCGAATAGATTAAAATATTGCTATGCGATCATGCGATAATGGGTCCCACGCAGATAGAGAGGTCTGGCGGTTGGCAGGTGGATATTCAATGAAAAGGTGAAGGAAAGAGGAGTAGTCGCATGATCGCATAGATTAAAATATTGCTATGCAATCATGCGAGATTGTGCCACATGTCGTCAGCTACAGTCTAGCACAAATCAAATGATAGAGCAGTCACATGATCGCATGAATTTAAAACATGCTATGCGATCATGCAACCATGGAAACTCGGGCTGGTGAATGCGATCATGCGAGATTGAAGCCACATGGTGGTGGGTCCGAAAGCTTTTTGTACATGGATAGAATATTCCTGGTTCCAAATCCATGGTCCTCGCTTTTTCGCTATGGGAAGGAAGATGCTTTGCGGCTTAGCAGGAGGTGGACATGTAGCCCGTGGGTCCAAAAGAGTGGTAGATACTTAATTGATGGCTCCCCACTTTGTCGCTATGGTGTGGGAGATTCTATGTGATCATGCGGGATCATGCCACGTGTACTCGCTCACTCAATTAATGTCTGATGCGATGCGGCAAGATTCAAGTGTTTAATGAAGCACATGCTCTAAGTTGAGGAACTCGCATACATAAAATTGACGGTTGGAAACATAGCGAGCCCGAATGAAGTGTAGCTCAATGCCATGAAACGTGTTCATCAGTATTTGAATTTTAAAATGAACTCCAAAATTTAAGTTTTAATGGAAGATGTTGGTTCGATGGATAATGATAAAGTAGACAATGAGAGCCTTGAAACGAAGTGTCATAATTCTAATGTCTATTCCTATTCCTATATCTATGATTGGCTTTCCAAATTCTTTTGTTAAAGATGTCCTTTCTCGGTGCCTAGTCTTTCCAAATTCTGGAAGTTGAAATACTTGGCATTCTCATGGAGGTTGTGTATTGTAAACTCTATATATACTGTTGTAAAAGTAAATACAAAGGTCGGCAAAATTGTTGGTGTAAGAGACTTGATGTTGCAGAGTCAATTGAAGGGTGTTTTATGTCAATGATTTTTTGTTCCATTTAGTTAGAAATTGTTGATTCTATGATTCTTTCTTTTAATCTGAATTACAGTAGAAAGGAAAGGATGTTTCATTCCTTTGTCATGAGGATATGAATAAACCATAGTAGGATGTGCTTTGGGATATTCGGGGAAGGATTCATTAGAATTCTTTAATCATTTCATTTACATTTCTGTAAGTAGATGCTGAACATATAAATTCATAGGATTTGTGAGTTTGCTACTTGGTTTTAGATTTGAGAGCTTTTCCTACCTGGGTTAAGTCCTGTTTAGGATTAATTCGGTTTGCCTCTTCTGCTCTTAGATTAAGAGCATACCCCGGGTTAAATTTAGGAGAAAAACATAATTCATTGCATATCATTCCATAAGGGAGCTGTACCTTCCAATTCAGAGAAAAGCCAACAATCATAAAGCAGCTTTTCAACAATTGTATTCAGATATTGTTCATAGTTTGGGCATTAAGAGTTATTATCATAAGAAATAAGAAAGGACAAATATGTTTACTAACAAATTTTTGGCGGCTCTGCTGGGGACACAAATATTCATTTGATCAGTAAGCTACATCATCCTAGAGCGAATAAGATTCCTCAAGAGTACCAGAGAATAGGGTGGACGAGATTCTACATTTGATACATTAGCAGAGCTTGGTTTTCCCATACTAGAAGTTCCTAGAAAGAAAGGAGAAAGGAAAAGTTGGAGTAGGCCTTCTTCTCCTATTAGAAATCAAAGCACTTCACAAAACACTTGTCAAGTGTTAACACTTCACGGTACCACTACTCCCCCAGTTTTTAATTTTCCACCATACTGTGCTAGGACTGTCATGGCTACTCCATGGGCTGTTGCAGTAGGACCATTAGCACTAACAGCTTATCATCCACTCCCTGTTGGATCAAGAAAAAATTTCCCTAAGTTTTCAAGAGACGGGAAAGTCACCACGGATGAACATATTAAAGCCTTCTTTGTTGCTACTCATATTTTAGGGGTGGCACATGAAGATGTTGTGAGATTATTTGTTGAGACTTTAACAAACAATGTAGCGGATTGGTTTTATCATTTGGATGATGGTTCTATCACCAATTGGAATGCGATGAGAACAGCATTTGAAGATCATTTTAAGACAGCAGAAGATGAGCATCTTTTATTGACACAATTGACATCCATCAAAAAATAGCCTCAAATGAGCATGAGGGATTTTGTAGCTGCCTTCAATAAGATTGTTAGTAGAATCCCTATGGTAGATAGACCTACTGTTGGTAATCTTAAAACATTTTTCATAAGTGCAATGCCTCCGAATATCAATTATGAGTTGAGAAAGGCACGTCCCACAGATTTAGCAGATGCACAAAAGAAAGCCATCGAATGTGAAGAAGATTTAATTTCAGTAGGAAAATGGAAAAGAGAATTACAAAATAAAGGAGGTTCTAGTAGTACTACGTCATCTAATGAAATGATTCAAAAATTGTCCAATGAATTGATTGCTATGAAAAGGCAATTACCAGGATTCAATAATTCTAATCAGCGTAATTTTCAGAATATGCCTGGAAGAAATATGGACAATAGATTTCCACAACTTACAGGCCCTCAACCTAGGTTGCAGATTGAATCCGCACCAAAAAAAGGAAACATGTGCATGTTTCATTTGACTACAGATCACACTAATGAGAATTGCCTAGAAATTGCCCGTATGATGCAGTTATTAACCACCAATGAACTGAATATAGTAGCTCCTGTTGTAGAAGAGGATACATACTCAACTAGTGACTCTGGAAATTTATTTGTGGAGTATGAATCTGATTCTGAATCTAAAGGCGAATGCTATGCTACTATAGATGGAAACTCATATACGGTGCTCACCAAGAATCAGAAATTAAAGAACCAGTCTTTCAACAATCCTCATAAAAGTGATCCTAGTCCTGCGAGAATTAGTGTTGATACTAACCAGAAGGTGTCAAGCTCTTAGCTAGGTAAAGATAAATTATCTTTTGATTCTGTTCAATTCTGTGAAGAATCTAAAATTTAGATTTCTTTTCTGGATTATTTAAAATTGCATCCTTCAGAATTTAAAAGAATAGTAGAACGGTGTAAAGGAAATATTTTAGAATTAAATAATAGTGCTACTGTGGTAGAAGGGGATGAAACATTGACAGCTGATTTGTTTAAAGAAGAAGAATCTATTGTGTTGGCAACATCGCCTGGACAAAAACCTCCTCCCTTCTATATTTTACTCTATGTTAATGGATGCAAATTAAGTAATTGTATAATAGATTCAGGCGCATCAGATAATGTCATGCCTTATTTTGTAGCCAAAGCTTTGAATCTTAATCTCACTAAGGTGTATGGGAAATGTTATTCGATGGATGCCAAACAAGTTCCTTTAATTGGCCAAATCAAGGATGCACAGGTAGCTTTGGCATCTCATCCTGAGAAGAAACTTTTGATGACTATCCTGGTAGCTGACATTTCGGCAAGCTATGGGCTTCTCTTAAGTAGAAGTTTTTGCAGGGACTTAGGAGGAGAAATAAAGCTGGATTGGTCTCATGCTATCATACCAATTGGGAATAAGAAAATCAGATTGGAGCCTGAGGAAAAGGTGAAGTATACAGTCATGAAATCAGATGATCCTAAGGCTCAAATGCTTTATCAAGAACTAGAATTTGGTAATTACATGTTGTTTACTGAAGAATCTCTAAACAGGAATAAGGATGAAGATGGTAATGAAAAGAAATTAGGTGAAGAAAAGGAATTATCAGACTTATGGTTTCTTGAATTTGATGGAAGTTGTTCTTCATCAGGATCAGGTGCAGGTGTTGTATTGATTCCTCCTCAAGGAGAACCTGAACCTATGGCATTCAAATTAGAGTTTGAAAATACCAATAATACCACTAAATATGAAGCCTTACTACTGGGATTAGCAGCAGCAAAAGAAAAAGGTGTTAAAGTGCTGAAAGCTCGAGGTGATGCAGAGCTCATAGTAAGGTAGGTTAGAGGACAATATTCAGTGAAGAATCACAAAATTAAAAAAACTACAGAAATAAAGTTTGGGATCAAATAGAAGGTCTGGACGTCTTTTCTATTGAAGCAATACCAAGAGAGCTGAATACCAAATCAGATTCATTGGCTGTCTCTGCGTCTTTGTTGTTGCCTCATCCAAACTTTAAAAACAAGAAGTATCAGATTGAAGTTGTATATCGAGCTGTTGTCCCAAATAATATAGATTCATGGCAGGGGTTTGAGGATGACAAAAGCTTGCAATTGTTTCTAGAAAATGGCAAAATCAGTTCTGAATATCAGCATGAAAAAGAGGAAGAAATTTCTAACCATGGAAAGCAATTTGATGAGGTTCAAGTACCAGGTGATATCATTCCCCCTTATTTTGTATCTTTAGAGAAGTTGTTTAATAGGCATGATACTTATGTAAAACAGAAAAGAGCTAGAAAAGGGCCTGATACTGGTGAATATGAAGGAGTAAATATTGGTGATGATAATAATCCCAAGATGATAAACATTGGTAAATGTTGTTCGCCTGAAGAAAAAGAAGCTGCCAAACTGCTCTTTCTAGAATACAGAGATGTTTTCACTTGGAGCTATGAAGATTTGAAAAGCTATGGAGATGGAAAAATAAAACATCAGATTCCTTTGAAGCCTGATGCAGTGCCTTTCTGACAGAAGCAAAGGAATTATAATCCTAAAGTTGTAGATGCTATATTCAGGGAGGTGGATAAAATGTTGAAAGCTCAAATTATCTATCCTATCCATCACTCCACGTGGGTAGCTAATATAGTGCCAGTGCGGAAGAAGAATGGAGAAATCAGAATTTTTGTTGATTTTTAGAATTTGAATCAGGCATCTCTTAAGGATAACTTTGCACTTCCTAATATGGATTACTTGCTGCAGACAGTGGCTAGATCAGAAATGATGTCTATGCTTGATGGATTCTCCGGTTACAATTAGGTTGAAGTTGAAGGAAAAGATCAGCATAAGATGACATTTACTACACCATGGGGTACATTTGCATACCATCGGATGCCTTTTGGGCTCATCAATGCTGGTGCCACCTTTCAGAGATGCATGAGTAAGACATTTGCTGATTTGAAGGATCAAATCATAGTAATATATTTGGATGATCTTACTGTATTTTCAAAGAAAAGAAAGGATCACATTAAGGATTTGACAAAAGTATTGCAGAGATGTCGAGATGATGGGATTTCCCTCAATCCAAAAAAGTCTATATTCTGTGTAACAGAAGGAAAACTCCTTGGCCATATAGTCTCTCAAGAAGGAATCAGAATTGATCCGGAGCATGTTGAAGCCATCAGAAGATTAAGTCTGCCAGTAAATAAAACGGGAGTTAAATCATTCTTTGGCCAAGTTAATTTCCTTAGGCGTTTTGTACCAGACTTTGCTGAAACAACTAAATGCATCATAGATATGATGAAAGGTGATTCAAATTTTAATTGGAGTGAAGAAGGTAAGCAGGCTTTTCAAAATATTAAAAATGTCATTGCTCATGCTCCAGTATTATGTCATCTGGATTATAGCAGAGATTTTATTATTTATTGTTATGCATCCAAACATACTTTATCAGCTATACTTATGCAGAAAAATGATGAAGACATACAAGCTCCAATAGCTTTTATGAGCATTCCTCTGAAAAATCATGAGTTAAAATATTCTCAGATTGAAAAACATGCATTTTCAGTGGTCAAGGCATTGAAAAACTTCAGATTTTACATCTTGCATTCACATTATGTAGTTTATGTGCCGGATGTAGCAGTTAAAAGTGTGCTGACGCAGCAAGAAGTGGGGTGCAATACCAGAGGATCATGGATAGCAAAAACACAGGAATATGATATAGAAATTCTGCCCACTAAGCTAATAAAGGGGAATGCTCTATGTAGAGCAATTGCAGAAGACAAAGCTGAAAAAGAGCTGGAAGAATCTGAAGAAAAACAATTGGTTCTAGTTGTGGGTCTTCGAGACACATGGTTTAAGGACATTGCTTACTTTCTAACATATGGAGAGTGTCCAGAGGGCCTAACGGCAAGACAAAAAAGAGATCTCAGGTTAAGGGCAACCAAATTTGTGATTTGGGATGGCAAACTATTCAAAAAGGCAATAGACGGCACTTTTCTCAAGTGTGTAGATAAGCAGCAGCAGGAAAAATTGTTGAAGACATTCCATGATGAGGCCTGTGGAGGACACTTTTCATCTTCAGTTACAGCCTTCAAAATATTGAGACAGTGTTATTATTGGCCTAGTATGTTCAGAGATGCCTATGCATGGGTAGACAAGTGTGAGAAATGTAGAATGTTCACTAGGTGTCCTCAACTAGTTGCTCTTCCGTTGAAGCCTATCATTATTGAAGAGCCTTTCCAACAGTGGGGCCTTGATTTCATTGGGCCAATCAATCCAATATCCAGCGCTGGTCACCAATATATAATAACCGCCACTGACTATTTCACCAAGTGGGTGGAAGCCAAGGCAACGAAGAAAATAACTTCTGAAGTGGTATGTGAATTCCTCAAAGAAAACATACTGGTTAGGTTTGGTGTTCCACTTAAGTTAGTAATGGACAATTCGGCCTATTTTTCTTCAGTTGAGATTACTAGTTTCTTTTTTGAATATGGAATCACTGTTAGCCATTCATCAGATTATTTCCCACAAGGAAACGGCCAGGCCAAATCCAGTAACAAAAATCTGATCAATATTGTTAAGAAGTTAGTATCAGATAATCAAAAGAACTGGCATAAAAAGATTCATGAGGCATTGTGGGCAGACAGGGTAACACTGAAAAGAGCAATTGGTATATCACCTTTTGAGCTTGTTTATGGGACTGAAGCAAATCTTCCTTTACCTTTGGAGCTGGCCACAAATAAACTAAGAATAGTAATTGAAGATGACATTTACAAAGATGGTTTGGAAAAGAGGATCCTCTATCTAAGCAAGTTGGAAGAGGAAAGAGTAGAGATAGTTGATCATATCACTCAACATCAGATGCGAGTGAAGGAAATCTTTGATAGAAAAGAAAGGCCACGGAAATTCATGATTGGTGACAATGTGCTGCTATTGGATAAACGCAGTGCTCCTAGAGGAATGCATAAGAAGTTTGACAGCTTGTGGAAGGGGCCATTTGTGATTCATCAAGCATTGGAAAACAATTCTTTCAAGCTGGCTTATCATGATGGTGAGGTACTACCACTGACCTTCAATGGTCAGGATTTGAAGCTTTATCAAATGGCAAATTGAAAATAGGTAACCCCTATATTGTACATAGTTGTGTTTGTTCTTTTGTATTTCCTAGGTTAGTTGCTTTCCCTTGTTTCCTTTCCTTTGTTCTTGTTCTAGTTTTGTTGTGTTGTTGTCCTTTTTATTTACCCTTTGCGAAACCAGAGATACAGGACTCATTTCTTCAACATGGGAATGTTTAAGTCCCCAGTCAGAGCCAATTGTTGCCTCACTTTTTACCCCATACCTATGTTGTTAAAAGTGAAAGATCTTGAAGTCATAGTCATGTCTGGTCTGGTTAGTGTCTAGGTCTAAGTCTTTCATAGGTAGGCTATCCTTGTCAGGTTTCATTTATAAGCCGGGTGGGTTGGTTCAAAGTGTTGTCATGTTGGGTAAGTGATAGTTCCTAACCCGGCAAGGATGTCATGTATTCATTAATGATTTTCTCAGATGAAGGATGATTGTGAAGCTGTGATCTCCAGGCATATATCGCGGATCTGATGAAAGTCTTCTCACATGACTGATGCAATAACATGTCTGGCATTTGAAATTTAAGAGATTCACTCCATGGGGCAGTGTATACAATCCAGTTGATAAGACTTCTCTTGTCTTAATGTGTACACTGGTTATAAAAGTAGAGCTTGCAAGTGGAAGGCTTTGATTATAATAAAATTCTGCAAATTTAGAAGATCTCAAGGAACATGAGTAATCTAATATGGTTCCAAAGTGTGATCAAAAGACACATTAGATACAATGATGGTGCATTCAAAAAGATTGTAATTCGAAGTCAAAACAATGAAGATAATGCAAGGCAGAAAATGGCACAGTGACTACTCCATGCGGATTTCACACCCTCTACAGACATTTTCCGCCAAGAACATCCCTCGGCCAACAGCGCAAGTGCAACGATGAGATGGAATAGTTATTAAATATTGCGCCATTCATAGAGTAGTCGCATGATCGCATGAATTTAAAACATGTTATGCGATCATGCGACAATAGAAACTCGGGCCAGTGAATGCGATCAAGCGGGATTGAAGCCACGTGGAGCGGTGGGTCCAAAGGCATTTATACCGTGTGGTGTACTAAAGAAGAATCGACGAAGGTCGCAAGATCGCAAGACTGAGAGAACTATCTTGCGATCATGCGAGATCTCGCCATGTGTTCCGGTGGGCCCTGTTTCTCAGCGGAACCTGAGTTATGACGTCGGATCAATGGTTCAAATCACCCAAAGTTTCGATCTGACGATGGTCGATATTTCACGATGGAAAGATGCCTGAAAAATAACCAATGCGACATAGCGAGATCTTGACACCTGTCGTATTCTCCTGCATAGCTATGTGGGCCCGAGAGATTTCATCTACGGTTGTCATGCCTTGTGCATTAGTTGTTTGCTTAACCCCTTTGCAACTCTTAATGAATCTGTGGTTGCCGCTTTCCCTGAATGATGTCATGTTATCTTGGCGGGAAAGCGGGATAAAGACACGTAGCAATTCTGTGTCCGATGAGAAAAGACAAAACGGTTGACAACAGCAAGCATTCCCAAGATCCTTCCACATGTCTAGGTGGGACCGAAGATGCTTAGAGTTGACCAATCATAGAGCGGTTGCATGATCGCATAGATTAAAATATTGCTATGCAATCATGCGACAATGGGTCCCACGTAGATAGAGAAGTTTGGCGGTTGGCAGGTGGATATTCAATGAAAAGGCGAAGGAAAGAGGAGTAGTCGCATGATCGCATAGATTAAAATATTGCTATACGATCATGCGAGATTGTGCCACATGTCGTCAACTACAGTCTAGCGCACATCAAATGATAGAGCGGTCGCATGATCGCATGAATTTAAAACATGCTATGCGATCATGCGACCATGGAAACTCGGGCCGGTGAATGCGATCATGTGGGATTGAAGCCACATGGTGGTGGGTCCGAAAGCTTTTTGTACACAGATAGAATATTCCTGGTTCCAAATCCATGGTCCCCGCTTTGCCGCTATGGGAAGGAAGATGCTTTGCAGCTTAGCAGGAGGTGGACACGTAGCCCGTGGGTCCGAAAGAGTGGTAGATACTTAATCAATGGCTCCCCGCTTTGTCGCTATGGTGTGGGAGATTCTATGCGATCATGCGGGATCATGCCACATGTACTCGCTCACTCAGTTAGTGTCTGATGCGATGTGGGGAGATTCAAGTGTTTAATGAAGCACGTGCTCTAAGTTGAGGAACTCGCATACATAAAATTGACGATTGGAAACATAGCGAGCCCGAATGAAGTGTAGCTCAATTCCATGAAACGTGTTCATCAGTATTTGAATTTTAAAATGAACTGCAGAATTTAAGTTTTAATGGAAGATGTTGGTTCGATGGATAATGATAAAGTAGACAATGAGAGCCTTGAAACGAAGTGTCATAATTCTAATGTCTGTTCCTATTCCTATATCTATGATTGGCTTTCCAAATTCTTTTGTTAAAGATGTCCTTTCTCGGTGCCTAGTCTTTCCAAATTCTGGAAGTTGAAATACTTGGCATTCTCATGGAGGTTGTGTATTGTAAACTCTATATATACTGTTGTAAAAGTAAATACAAAGGTCGGCAAAATTGTTGGTGTAAGAGACTTGATGTTGCAAAGTCAATTGAAGGGTGTTTTATGTCAATGATTTTCTGTTCCATTTAGTTAGAAATTGTTGATTCTATGATTCTTTCTTTTAATCCGAATTATAGTAGAAAGGAAAGGATGTTTCATTCCTTTGTCATGAGGATATGAATAAACCACAATAGGATGTGCTTTGGGATATTCGGGGAAGGATTCATTAGAAGTCTTTAATCATTTCATTTACATTTTTGTAAGTAGATGTTGAGCATATAAATTCATAGGATTTGTGAGTTTGCTGCTTGGTTTTAGATTTGAGAGCTTTTCCTACCTGGGTTAAGTCCTGTTTAGGCTTAATTCGGTTTGCCTCTTCTGCTCTCTGGTTAAGAGCATACCCCGGGTTAAATTTAGGAGAAAAACATAATTCATTGCATATCATTCCATAAGGGAGTTGTACCTTCCAATTCAGAGAAAAGCTAGCAATCATAAAGCGGTTTTTCAACTGTTGTATTCAAATATTGTTCATAGTTTGGGCATTAAGAGTTATTATCATAAGAAATAAGAAAGGACAAATCTGTTTACTAACAAAGTCTCCAGGAAAAGATTTTATGAATTGAGGGACCTTGGCCACACAATTTTTAATAGGTTTGAGATGAAATATACAAGTTATTGGTCTAAATCAAGGAAGGGAATTTAGAATTATTGAAGGCTTATCTTGAGCTCCAAAAGAAGTGCAATAAGAAGTTCTAGGATATTCCTTGTGAGAACTTACACTTTAGAGATAAGAATAGTGTCTATGTCCTTGATGATGATGACCTCATGCCAAGATGTGTAATACTAAATGAGGATACATCCACAATTGAGCCACATGTATGGTGGAATGATATGGGCTCTTTTAGTGAAAGTTTGCTTGATACTATGTCTAAGGATCTTACATTTTCATATCGCTTTTGCAATTAATGCAATGTTAGGCCACTTCCACTCTTGATAACTTCATGTTGCTTAACAGTCATTTTGTAGGTTATAGTGTATAGATGTTGCATTTAATCTCCCACTTCAAACAATATTATGCATATATCGAACTCTTGGTCTTTAGGTCTAGACTTTTAAAGCTTCTATCCTTTGAAAGTAGATAGTTAGTCTATAGGGATGAAGTTTGCTACCTTGCCATGTAATCTTGATATGTGACAACAGTCTTAATATTTTTCCATCTAGACTATGATTGAATGTACTCATTGAGATCCTTTTAGTAACATTATCAATTCAGAAAAAAAAAATCAAAATCAAAATGTTAGTTCCAAGGTCACGTAGGGTTTTATTAGGGTGTGGGAGTGTTGTGGCAAAAAGGTGAAGACCACGAAATCCCTTTTGAGTATCATTTTGATGTTTTAAAACCTTGTAGACCATTATAATCTAAGAAAAAATCTTCTTTAGTTAGTGATAGGCCTTATACAAAGATAAAATAAAGACTCAAGGGATACTAGAGTGTGATTGTATCACATTTACAAAATAGTTTTTAGAGTGAGTTAGAAAGAGTATATTGCCATATATTAGGTTTTACAAGACCATGGGTGAAGGTGTGTCAAAAGATAAAGGATGACATCGATGAGGTTCATAGAATGAATATGGAGGCACATTCAAGGTCTAGGGGATCTCAATGTCAATACAATCTGCAATATTAGTTATGCATAGGCAATCTATGTTTGAAAGTGAAACTATTGCTATGAGAAAGTAAGGGCAATTCCAAAGTTTAATATGTAATTAAATTTCTCTATGTGTGTGCCATCTCATTCTATGTAGCTTGTTTTCCTTACTTCAAACAAATTTCCAAAGATGTGGCTTATGTTGGTCCCTTATTCACCTCTTGGAGAACATAAGCTACACACTACCCTCCTTAACAACCGATATTTCATGGTGAATTAGGTGATGGACATACCAAAAAGTTGGATTAGGATAGATTGCTTTTTTTTCATGGATGGGTAGATCAATATTAGACATCAACCACTAATTAACATCATAGTCACATGTTTAAATGACTCTTATTTTCTTAGGGTTCTTGATTGTTCTAATTGTTGAGCTATATCTCATATAAGCCAACTAAGTCTCAAACCCAAGACCTTCCATTTGTTGTTGGAGTGCTCTACTAAGTTACTAACCCCTTTTAGGTCAGCCCTCCATTTGTTTGTGTGGCTTATTTCCAACACCTCTTATCCTTCAAGCTACACTACACATGCTTTGAGCTCCTAGCCTAGCTTTGATACCACATGTTGAGTTATAGTGCATATGAACTAATTAGGGATTGAGCCTAGGACCTTCCATTTGTTACTAGAATTCTCTACCAAGCTACTAACCCCTCTTTGGTAAACCTATGGTTGATCCAAGTGTGACACATTTCCAGAACTAAGAAGCACAAGGATGCAAACTTCAGATTTCATATTTAAAGAGATGTCGTAGAAAGGTTGGGGCCTCAAATGTTGTACAAGTGGTCATTAATTTAGCACGTATACAAAGTTGGCATGATAATCAAGGTTCTAACTGGCACATCTTTTGGATATTGAAATCTATGACTTGGGTGTAGCAAGTGGCAAAACAAGAGAGATATTTTCATTTGCAACAAGCACATTTTTCTTACTCTATATAAAACAGTTTCAATTTGTTTCATTTTGCCATTTTTTTCATTTGGTTGGACAAGAAATTTGAGGTACAAGCTACTTTACAATTGATCATGGTTAATTTAGAGTGGAATAGATGGTCTACAACAAATATTATGCAAGAGGAAAAAATGTTAAAACAAAAATCCTTAAAATTTATTATTTTACTTTTTCAGCTTGTCTTCTTTGATATTTTGTAAATACACTTGTTCAATCATCTCACTTAATATAGATGTCATTAGATATGCCAACATAGTTTCATGGTTTGAAAAGATTGAGGCATTTGACAATATTGTTTATAAAATGAAGCAAGCAATTTGTAATAAAAATCCTAATTTGATATTAAACAAGCAACACATTACACTCACCATGAGGTGACAATGAAATACTATAAACCTACCCTATATGACAATCTTAGCTCTATATCCCAAATGGTATGCACCAAATGCTGGTAGGTTGCCTAGTTGTGAAATAATGAAAAGTTGAAAAAAGAATAACGAAGGCTCATTGAAAAATCTATTCAATTGAAGACTCTAGTACACTTCACGCACCATTGCTTGTCTTTAGTAATCTTAAAGTTCCAAAGGTCAACAAACTAAAAGCAAGAATAGATAAACCTTCATTAGGTCAAACTAATGGTGGATATGATATTGCATGAACACACGTTGAGAATGTCCATTATTTGCCTCCTTTCACGAGTGTCCAATTGCTTTGCCGTAGAAACAAAATTGTCCACACACAACTTCATTCACTATATCAAGAGAAATAGATTAGCATCGGATGAGTAAAGTTGGTGGCGATGCATAATATTTTGCAACTCTATGTTCATCAAACTTTTAAGTATCTACAAACTCCAATTAATGATAAGATGATCCTAAAGACGCCACTCAAATTGGAGAAGAAAAATATACAAGAGGTATTAATTGGAATTAATTAGATGAGGTAGTCCCTCATGGTGGTAGTGACTTGAACACTGACTTTGATGCAATGTTAACTTGTGCTATTTAGGAGAATCCTCACATTTTGTAACTATTTTTTGTTTAGTTTGTCATTCTACATTTGTAGTTCAAACATATACTATATGTATATTAACAATGAATTATGGAAACAAATAAATTAAGTTTTGAAATTTATTACTATTGATTTGTCATATCAACTCTAATGTTGTATCTTGAAAATTTTATTATGTATACTCTCAATATTTATCATATGAATATTTGAAATTTCCCTATATTTTTTGAAGTTATCCTACCTTTTTTATATAGTGGTCCCCTTTATACTCTTCCTCCTGAAACTTGACGAAACATAGATTGTATAGTGTCTACAACACGACCCGTGACAATAATAGGGGCATAATGCTTAGAGACCTTCGGTGGATTTTCCACAAGTCTTGTTTATCTATAAATAACTTCAAACTCAAAATGCAAATTGGTCCATTTCGTCAAACTACAATGGTGAAGATGCATCATGTCACTATGCTGACTCCTTATAGCTCTCTTGAAAAAAAAAAATCTATTTCATTTATATATATATATATATATATATATATAATTCCAACTATGTACTGAAATAATTAATCAAATTCAATGCTAAAAAGAACAAATAAAAATGTCAGTATTCCCCTGCGTGAATCTATGTTCAGCAATCAATTGAATATGCTTCTTCAAATACCACTTCCGTTCTCCATCAACTTTTAAATGCTGAATTTATAGCCAGTATCCTTTTCAAGAGCATAATTGGTGTGATCGTTTATAAAATTTTGCACCCTCCATGATCTGCATAAATATGAAATGATGAACTCCAAACAACTTTTTGAAAATGTCATTTGCTATGATCTGTAATAATGCAGTCATTGGCAAATATTGCAACAAAAAAACTGCTTGCAGAACTTGTATCTCCCATAATTTACTTGAAGAAACTGACAATGGTGGTACTTACAGACACCATGCATTAAATCTATGAGAACGAAGATCCCATCGCCAAAAGAAAACTAACACCGTCTTCTATAATATACAAGCAAGCCTTTGGCAGCTTCATTTACAGATATTAAAACAGAAGGAATCATCTATTGCAATACCATAAAATTGTCAAAAACATATTTAAGTATTGACCATTCTACACGATTTTCGAGTGATTACTTATTTCCAAGCTGGTTTATACAACCATGGCCAAGGATAGCAATGCATATTTCAAGATGCCTGTATCAAACGCATATAAACATGTACATATGTTAGAATCTTATCAAAAAGACACTTGAAAATCAAATATTTGATAACAAATCTATTTATTAATTTGTCAATCTTTTCAAGGTCATATTTAACTGTAAAAAGTTGAATATGAAACCTGAAGGGCAAAACTTTGCAATCAATGCAACTGTGTCATGACTCTTCGCTCGACCTCTTCTGCAAAAGGGACTCCAAAAATGCAGTTCCGACTCTGGTGAGGGGAGGAAGAACATGTGAAGGCATATTGAATACACTCTCCCAAGGGTGATTTGTGGCAGCACAAATTACATTTTGGTTGGCCGTATGGGAGGTAGATATATCAATATTACCTTCCTGAGCAGGTATGTTACCAAACATAGTCTTGTATCCTGACAGACCTGTATTAAATTTAAATATTTGTTAGTATGTTTAGTGCATAGAAAATTCAGGATTTCTATAAGTATACAACCACATATATGGGATCAATCTGAGTTCTCTCACCTGGATCTTCCATTGAAGAGAATCTTAAGAGGGGCACTAAATGAACTTCATTGTCATTACTATCATATGGATTGAAAACAACATATGCACGGTCCCTGTCCAAAAAGACAAGTCTGCTTTCGGCCTGTTTGCTCTTGTCAATGTCATTTTCTTCAAACAACAGCTCACTTTCTTTAATAAAGATGACCGTGCCACCGATTCCCTGAATAAATAGAATTGGAACTCAGATAGATCGCTCAAAAACAACTTTGATAAGATTCAATAGTCTTCAAATATCCTTACTTTTCTCACAGCCCAGGCAGCAACTGGAATGGGGTCCTCCATGGTAAATAACACAATGACGGCATCTTCTTTCAATTTCAATTTCTCTCTAATATGAATAGGTAAAGATACCAGAACAACAAAATTTGGTCTGTTTGGATCAGTGGCAATTGCTGCACACAAAATAATCAGCTGGTTTAAAGATATAAAACAATAAAACAGTACAACATTCATAAAGAGATGCAAATTTCAAAACAAAATATGAACTACCATTTGTGTTTGGCTCACTACCTTCCACTGAAATACAGTATGACCACCAAATAGATAATGTTGATAGATTCCAAACAGAAAGGCGTGGACTTGACCCCTTCGAGACTGTTACAAGATGCTGTGATTTTGGAATGAATGATAGAGCTGAAATTGACTGGACAAACCAAGGGCAACATATGTATTCAATATTAAATCCAAACATGGCTCTTCTCATTATTCCATCCAAAAGAAATATGAATGACAAAAATTACCGTGGAGTTCAGAGATTCCCCAATTACGAAAACAAGACTATTTGTCTCCGGATTCCAAAACGTCACAAGACTACCCGCACCAACAGCCAAAAGAGATCCATCAGCAGAAAATGCAGCACATTGCATAGCTTTTTGTCTGTAATATAATAATAAACATAATGATGTCATGTGCAAATGATAAGTGTTGTAACAATGGAGGCAGCTACTGTAATTGCCAACAAAACATTTCACATGAAGACAATGTGTGATAAAGCAGAAAATGAACAGTAATGCAGGAGAAAACAAAAGTTGTAAGCGGGATTGCAGGTAAAGATGAGAGAGCATCACCAAGTATAGATGGGAGGTCAATACAAAGTGAAAGAAAAATGGAGATGAGTGGATCTGCAGTGGGAAGAACATCGAGCGTAATGAGTAGTAGAAAATTAAAGAGCACTGCATTTAACGAATGGGAGCTTGTAAGCACAGTTACAACACTCGGACTCACCTCAGACTTGGCAAGCTGAGTTTTGACTCAGACTTGGTGCAATTTTGGCAAAGACTCGGTAAATTGAAAAATCCAAGAAATTTTAAAAATTTTAAGGATTTAAGACTTGTTCCATACATCCTTTAGTAAATAAACCCTAAAGACACAACAAACGAATCAAGTAGAAAGCTACTTTGATCACATACACAAGTACACGTGATTCATAAGTATAATACTATAAACACAAAGATAGGTCCTGGATGATGATGTAGCCATGATATTTGCCTGTCTCAGTGTTTGGTGTGTATACTCAACTGAGGTGCTTAATTATTCATTAACAAAGAGAAAAAGTCAAGTAAAGATATATAGTTAACCATTCTAGTTTGACCTTATAGCTAGGATACCAATAGATGGGATTGTTCTATGAATTGTCTGTGCACTTTGTTGGCATGATTGATATATTATTGTGTTATGAAAATGGCATTGCTTGCCTACTATAACTTGACTTGTACTATTGCAAGGACTGAGTTATTCAAATACTTTGCAGCATACTTAGGGTCTATCATATTCACTAGATGGGTGTGGTAACATTAAAGGTTTCATTACTTTTGTGATAACAGTTGCTGCAACAATATTATGCCTAGTTCCATACAAGTTTCCATTTGAGGTGGCTGCTGTACAACTCAGATCTACATGTTACTTATTGCAGTTTCTAAATTTCAGCAATTATTTGAATTTAATTTTATTTCAGCCATTCCCAGTATATGTGTTAGACAGTTTCTAATAGCACGCACTTCAAAAGTATTTCATAAAATAAATAAATTTCAGTAGTGAGGGTTTGGGTATTGTACGCAGAGAGTTTCAATTAACAAAGGACATCACAGCAGTTTGGGTTTTGCATGTTGCCAGAATCAATTGTTTGTCGATTCATATAAATGACAAATCCAAATGCTGCTATGCCAATTTGATATAGATTTTGTTATTGTAATGATTGTGAAATCTAGACAACCTAGCAGCCAACTGCTTTATTCATGCTGATGTTGTAACAGTTCTAGAAGAGCATGGCAAAAAAACCCATTTCATGATTTCTGTCATTGCAAGCATTGTAAACTGTGTGGCTTGCCACCAGTCTCTAAAATAAATTTTATTATTGTTTGCATTCTAGCCACTGCATGCCCTCACCTTGCCTGTTTTGGGACCTCCGTGATCAGAAAGTTCTAGAATCTTTACATGCCAATTCAAAATCCAGCTTGGGAAATTTACAATTAATGCTTTTAACTTCAGATGCTAAGGGACACCCATGTTGGACGGTACCATATCCTCATGATTCATTCCAAAAGACTCATATCCACATGGTGCCACTATCAAACTACCTTGAATGTCCCCTTCTGGATTCACCCTAGAATCAGAAATGCAATAAAAGCAAGAGATGAGATATGGTTATAGATATATCTTTACCCAGTAAAATATCCCTTTCAACAAGATAAACCTTAATTTAAATCCTGCAACCATAACCAATGACATATACATATGAACTATTTAATTATTAGGGTTAGATGGGAACACATGATTATCTCAAATCAATAAATTAGACCATATTTATGTTACTACCTAGTATTCAATCACAATAGGATTGAGAAGGATGAATGATTGGTCCACTTGAAACCATCCCTGCCTGAAGCCCAAGATCGTACACTCACCCTCTTGGTCCCAATGGCAAGCACATTGGACATCCACTTGGGGTGGTCTACTTAGTGGGGTGCTTGTATCTGCTTTCCCTATTCATGCATCATCCTTTCAAGTCAATGGTCAATCATCATAGAGTTGGGAATGGAGATCGCAATAGAGAGCCTTGTAATCTACCAATCTAAGCCCAAGAGTGGATACTTACATTCACATTGGGCAAGATGGTGAATGTCCACTGGTGGGCTTAGATTGGTAGATTGCAAGGCCCCCTATGGAGGTATAAGGAAGGGAAGCAATAATAAGATCACCCTCTAAGTAGGCCAACCACGAGTGAACGTCCAATGTGCCTACTACTAGGGCCAAGAGTGTGAGTATCCAATCTTGGGCTTAGGTAGGTAGATAACAAGGCTCCCTCTTGCAACCTCCTTTCCCAACTCTATGACGATTGACTATTGACTTAAAGAAATGATACATGAATAGAGAAAGCAGATACAAGCACCCCACTAAGTAAACCACCCCGAGTGGATGTCCAATGTGCCTACCACTGGGGCCAAGAGGGTGAGAGTCCGCTCTTGGGCTTAGCATGGAGATGGCTTCAAGTGGATCTATCATGCTTCCTTCTCCAACCACTATTGTGATTGAATACTACGTAGTAATATAGATATGGACTACATCATTGATTTGAAATAATGTACATGTTCTCATCTAACCCTAATAATTGAAAAGTTCATATGTATATATCAATGGTTGTGGTTGCAGGATTTAAATCAAGGTTTATCTTGTTAAAAGGCATATTTTACTGGGCAAAGATATATCTCCAACTATATCTCATCTCTTGTTTTTATTGCATTTGTGATTCTAGGGTAAATCTGTAAGGGGACATTACACTACCACAGTAAAGAATTCCAAAGATTGTCAATTTTATTCAACATTGGAGGAGAAATCAATAAAAGTTTAAATCTTATCTTATAAAAAGAGAACTCGAATTTTCAAACTGAAATTTTTCCTAATTTTGGATCATTGAGCAATCACTTGTAAAAAGGATAAATCTTGCATTTTCAATAGGTCTCACATAGCATTGTGTTGAACCTGAGTTTTTAAAGCACTTCACTCAGGAAGCTCAGAGTTATGTATCCATGATCTTATTTCCGTCTACGTGATCTTTTAAGTTATTTGTTTTCAAGATGAATTTTGTTTTGTTTGTCTTGGTATGATTTTATATGAGAAAATAATCATCTAAATAAAGAAGCTGTAGAGATCATTTTGAGTAACTTATCTTTATCTTGGAAGACAACAGAGACACAAATGCATTTCTCATGTTGTGCACACATTGTAAAGCAACAGATTACAAATGAGTCTTTCTTCAGTAATTCTCGAACATACAAGTTTTATCACCAAACTATAGAACAAAACCATCAAAGACAACTTATATCATCAAGCATGTAGCAGAATAGATAATTCTGAATGTAGAAGGGATAAAATTGACTTGTGGAAAATTATAAGGTACCTTGTGTTTCTTGTTTCAGTTTTCATTGTTTTTTAATTACTATTTGGGATTTTTTATTTTTATAGAGATGTATTTGTTTTCTTTATCTTTACAAAACAAATCAAGCACTGAACTTACGAACACTGAAATTCTACACTTAAAGGCAGGGATCTCCACGTACATGTACAAATGCCCGTGCACCATTTCTAAGATAATTCAAAAATATGTCTACCCCCAGTCACTGCAGCCACCCACTTATTCCTTAGCTGGAAAGGATTAAATATTTAGAAATCCCCGCATAAGTGATCAAGATGTTTATAAAAAATTAAACATATAAAAGACAGAATCTTTTTGAAATGCAAAAACACGAAGCTAGATGATACATCTATAAATCATTTTAAAAGGTTTATTTTACAGCACAAATCATAACTTGGGTTAGAGTAGCTACAAGTTATTCAAACTTCATTGAAAGTTAAGATCTTGGTTAAGCTAGCACATAGAAACAATAGTGTGTATCAACAAGAAGCGTGTGTTAGCTGGAATGTGTAACTTCACAATATTTGAACTACCTCTATCACCATTTTCCAAGAAGATAACATGAATTAAAAATGCATTCATGTGTGTACATACATACGTGAGAATTGAATAGTCATTTCAAGTTCCTCTATAGAACAATTTGAATAGATGATTTGCATCAATCTCATAAGAAAAAACATTTCATCAGCATATTATTACATTTTTCATTTGATCATTATATTTTTTATCTGCAATAACAATATCTAAAATAGCACAATGTGGGGCAGATATCATTACAGGCAATCATAATGAAATTAACTGAAAGTACAAACTTACTTATAAGATCCAACAGATTGGCATCTCCAGCCATGACTCTGCCCAGAACTGTGATCCCTTGAAGTATTTTTACTTTCAATCCAAACCTGATAATGCAAGGAAAAAGATTCAACAACGAATGTGTTGCAATTATATGAAACATAACAAGGAATATATCCACTTGCAAAGTCCATGATTATTTGGAAAAAGCGGAATCTACCAAAATGTGCAATGCATAAACCTTGAGCAACCAATTTGAAATGTTAACTGGGATGTATCATAGTAAGACACAATAGATCAGTAATAAAAATTGATTTCCTCCAATACCAAGAAATGATAAGGCAATAAGCTACCTTGAAATTTCCACCATTAGAAGTACTCACTGCCATATTCATCCATGGGTGGAATACAAGGTCAGAAATTCCTGCATCACTATAAAGCATTACATGATAAAATCAGTACCAAAGTTGTAAATGTAAAATCTTATGATTTTCACTTCAGGCATATTACTGATGCCATTATAGATGGATTTATGCAAAAACCAAATCTGATATGAAAGTAAAACAGAACTTGCTTGGATGTGTGAGGAGAGAGGATACATATGTGGAATACTTGGTGCAGACACCTAAAACATTGTACAAGGATAGAGCAATGAACTTGTCTAGTACTTCCATAAACAAAATCTAAAAATTATATCTGATATTGTTACATTATTCAAATTTTGAAATAGTATTAGCGATGATAACAAATGCAGAGAATGAAAGCATTAGAGGGTTTTAATTTCGAATTCTTATATATCAAGATTTTCAATATACAAGAATATTAGGATCAAACAAACCGTAAGTTACACAATATAGAAGCTATTGGTACAAAACTAGTGAAAGAAAAGAGAGGCCTGTCCATTTGCTATATCTTCGCCATAAAAAGTGGTGAAATCCTCTTAAACATCATCCTGCATTAATGATTGCTCAAGCCTCAAAGAACTAATGAATCTCAACCTCTGCAGCATTAGATGATGGTGGATCATCATCAACAGTAGACTACAAAACCCATCCATGGTAGACTTGTGAATCTTGTGGTAGACAACCAAGTGACTCAATACTCAACTGAACATCATCTTCAATATGCACAACAATAATTATGGAAAAAACACTATTAACACCAAATAGGTAAGTCCTGTGGGTGTTAGAGTGACAATGGAACCAGTAGACAAAAGATCACATGGCCCATGATGATGCAGATTCAAATCACATGGCAGAATCATAAAACCCCCATATGATTACCAAGCCCACATATTTGTGCCATCAGTTCCAAATTAAAATGGATGCATAAAAGAACCTAATTAAACAATCAGAAGAATGACAGCACAAAAGTATACAATATTATATTATAATGTCAGTGTGTCTCATACAAGAGCGGTGTAGAAAAGTATGATAAAAATCAATAAAATTCACTTTGTTGATTGTTCAAATCAGACATTTCAAAAACAATCTTGGCCAAGATTTTAATCTTTTGTCATCCTCACCATTCCCAGGTTTCTGCTTGGCAGCCAAATTTTCATCCTTCATCTCCTCGAGCAAGCTTTATTTTCCCCTTTTCTTCAGATATTATATGCATGTGTTACAAAAGACATTGCAGAAAGAAGAATGAAAGATGGGGAAAATAAAATGTTTCAATTCCCAGCAATGAGTTGAAACATGTGATCTATGAATACTGCTGGTACTGTTCAGATGCATGTCCTTGGCATTCAAATCAAGTCAATCTTCTAGCATTTCAATAGCAAACAGTAATGCACCCACAATAGGACCAGATGGCCTAAACATGGATGTCCATAATATTGCACAATTATCACCACATGAATGTGTTGCTGCTGCATTTGCAACAGAGAAAATAATCTCTCTACATGTCATTGCTTACATGATAACACAACAAGATATTGCACCTGGAATAAGAAAAAATGGTCTCTGTATGGTATTATATTTAAAATAACTCAGCAATGAATCCTCCCAACAATACGAGGAAATGGTTTCTCTAAATACAAGTGTTTCCAATGTATTGCATTGGCTATACCTTAAAACATTCTTCGAAAAGCTTAGTGTTGAAATGTGTTTACTAGGATAAAATTGTATCTTTTCCTTCTTAAATCTTTTAAAATTCCATGTACACCAGATGAAAAGACGTTTAGGAGCATCCCTATGGCTGTCACTAGACCATGAATCATTGAGCATCATGGCATCATTGTATTCCTCTTGAAAAATAATACCTAATCAAAAAACCAGCACCCAAATTTTAATGTGTACAACCAACTTATCTGCTGTCATGGAACTTTTATCCTCAGTGTTAAAACACATGAGAAGGCTATGTGAATTGAACTATATGACAAAGATGATTAATAGTTGTTAAACTATATAAAATTATTCCATATGAACATTGGGTTTAGCACTCTTGAGTTCTCAACATCCTTGTAAACGTATATATAGCACTGTATTTAGAAATGCTGCCATAAGAATCTCTTAAGCGATAGCACAAGGCAGGCAGTGAGCATTGGAGAAGGGGCACACAATGCTTGTCCAACCAAGAATACGATATATAACTTGGATGCTTCCCAACAAGGCTAAAGAAAGTTATAAATGATATTTGCTTCCATGCAGCAGTTAGTTTAATGGCCTTTGCAATTGATCCCCAAGGAAGGGAAGGGCCCATTTCTAAACAGAAATCAGATATGAATCCAAAACGAGTACTCAGCTTAAATTCACGAGTCAGAGCAGCAAAAATCGACAACTCCATGCATGCAACTGGGGTTATTGGGAACAGATACCCCAGCACAGCAAAAATTTTACCAAAAATGCAGCATAAACATTGAGAACCATGATTTCTAGTATTTAAGTTTTTTTGTGTGAATTGTAGTGACAATAAACAATTTTTGCCTTTTTGCCTTTTTAATAATGAGAGAAATTAGATGGTATACCTGCTTAAGTTCTTATTAATAATGGAACAAGTTCTCAAAAAAGGAAGAAAGATTTAAGATAAACTTACGTTTTTTGTACCTTAGTATTTGATTCCTACATACATATCAGTTACAATGACATGACTATGTCATCATCATCTAATGTTTGGTCCTTACTAATGATAAACACAATATAAGAACAGGATATGTGTAAGTCCTTATCCTTTAATATGGATGACCATCCAAGGAGAACATCATTGCTTTAGCATGCATTCAGCATTTTTAATGTATACACTTCATGATTCCTTAAACTTCTTGGGTATAATGCACCTAGTTGTACTGGATGATTGATGCATTAAGAAACTATCCAAGGAGCAAGCTTAGAAATGATAATTCACAAATTACTAAGATTTTTTTTTAGAGAGCACTTTGGTTCCTACATTCATTAAGATAATTATTTACTCATAAAGAAGAAACAATTTTTTTTATAAGGATTTATGTTTATGAAAATATAATGCCTCAATCATGTTGTATTAAATAAAAACTCAATCCTTTTAAGGAGAACGCTAAACTTTTCTTATCATTTCTTGGGAATGTCTATAACGCAAAATTGTCACTCTGTTATTGTATCTCAACCCAGATACAACATAAATTGCTTAAATTTTTTGTAATATGATGAACTGTAAACCTCCTAATTTACCTATTAAAGTGGGTAACAAATTTGACTCTGATAAAAAGACCAGATCTATAAATAATTATATATAGTTTGATTTACCTTCTTATTTCTAGGCTAATTATTGCCCATGCGATAGATATTAATCTAGATTTATGCAAGATCTCTATGTGGATGACTAAGGCAGGAGAACATTAAGATATATTTTGAAATTAAACTTACATATGATCTTATCTATTCCTGCACTAAAAATGCAAACTTATTTGGTTATTACAATATTACCTATGTTGATAATTCCATTGATAGGAAATCTACCCATTTTTTTAATTGCCAGACTTTTGCCAGGTAGGAAATTTTAGTTTCGCCAAGTCCAGGTTGAGTCTCAGTTTGCAAAATAAGATTTTAATATTTTCAAATGGCAGATTATATTGCTTCATTGTTATTTTTTAACATATTTTTACATTTTTCATTTAGTTATGTTGTTCTTCATATTAAAATCTATGTTTTGAAATAGCCCAACAAGTTTGGGTTGAGCAGTGGGGAATACAAAGTTTCACACCATAGACCCAAGTTAAAATCTCATCAAATGAGGCATCCATTGTAGTGGCCATGGGGACACCTAGAGGTAGGAGGCACACTTATGGCAATGCATGGACCAAAAGCCCACCCTGATCTTTAAAGCATCACAATGGTAACTTAAGTCTTAAGATATGGTTGCCACTTCATGTCTCCCAAAGTCTTTCTCAATCCTCTCAAGTTGAAAAAGTAAAAAATAATGGGAAGCTCCACCATCCGACTCACTAAATCTGAACTTTGGTGGGTTGCTAGGGATAATCTGAGTCTTTTAAGGCCTGGTAGAATTATTAGAGATTGAAATTGCAAGGTAGCATGGACAGCATCAAGGAAACTCAGACCAAGAACAACTAACAAAGAAAAATCTCAAGCGATGGTTTTGGGTTTATCTATGGTTTTCAAATAGAAGATTACAAGCATCATTATCAACGACAATTCCATGGTGACCATTACACCATAAAATATAAGAGCATGGTCAATTGGAGGATCAAAAACATCGTACAGGCTGTATGTAGTATGCTAAAATCAATTAGATGGTTATGAAATCAACAACATATAGTGAGAGGGCAATATTGGCACAATTAAAATAGCCAACTTCACAATAGATAGTGATTCAAATCATAATTTCTCTCCTAGCATTGAGGATTGGAGTTCAAGAAAAGATATTTGGGAATCGTATAAAAAACAATGGAATCGAAAATGTGATTGATAGAAAGATAATATGAAGTCATGGGTGTCTGGTAGAGGGATGAAAAGTAATTGTTTGATGCCATACATTATGGTAAGTGGAGTGAGCAAAGGTCGTTGGAGCATGTGGGAAGGATATAAAGGCTGCAAAAGCCTTAGGGGATTAAATGGATTCTCCACTTCGCCATCTTCTTTTGTTTGTTTGTGAACTATTCCAGTGGAGGTAACAAGCTTGAAATGTTGAAAAGGCAGAATTCTTTCACTACTTTCAACACAAAATGTAGACTCAGGAAGATTTTTCAGCAATGTGATGTAATTACTTTCCCAACCATCAGGATTGTTTGGGCAAGAACTTTATGCATGGTAATACATATGGAGGGCTAATATGGGCATCTTAAACCGATTTGTATTGAAGCTTCATGGATAAATAAGAGACAGAGTGTTAATGAGGGCATTGGTAGTTTTCTTCATCAAGCCAAAATATAAGAGCGGTCTTGAGATGGTTTTAGATTATGCAAAACTCGTAGCTTGCAAGGCAGTCCCTAACCCCTTGCTTATGGTAGTCCGTGTGGAGCTTATAGACAAGGTCCATGGTATGATGATCGAGCTGGAAAAATTTGAACAATATTTAGCTAGCATAGGGGATTAAGTTTCCTTTGTTGATAGGGGATTAAGTTTCCTTTGTTGACCAATTGGGCCAAAATGCAAAGAACCACTTCATCCTAGAAAACAAGATAAAGATGAGAGCAACCATAAAAGCTCTAATCTGCATGGCTAGTTTAGCCACTAGTGATGGTTGAGGCTATGGGTTGTGAAATAAAGGAAGCTGGTGGGGATGGTCCATTCAGTGCCACATCTACTCAAAAAGTATAATCTAGTATTGTCATGTTTAGGGATCTTCCTAGAATATCAATTTACCATTTTTGTGTCTCTTGGTCTATTTTGAATTGTAGTGGTAGGTAGGCAAATTATAGATATTGTCCTACTAGTATATTGTTTGTTTGGTACACCCCCAAGTCCAAGTCTGGCACCGAAGTGATCTAGGCATCAGCGCCCCTGTTTTATAATTTCTTATAAGAGCAATCCATTTGAAATGGCTACTAGTTGAAGTTTAGTGCGCCTTGTGTCAAATATACAATTTAAATATGAGCAAGCATCTCCTGTACAAAAATATGATGCTTAAACAACTTTTAGGAGTTGGAACTTCTATTTGGAATTATAATCAATGCAAGATCCAATATATGAGCTCATATAGCCAAGCGGAAGCTCACTTATGTGCTATGAGTGAATGTGGAAATAAAATATGTCAAAGGTCAAACTAGAAGAGATATTTAAGAAGCTCACTCATGTGCTATTTAAGAAGCGCAGCAATCTCAAATACAGAATTATATTCGGTCATCCTCTATCATCTTCCTTGATCTCTAACTCCCTAGCTTGGGAACACAACCCAACATGATAGTCTAAGGGTAAGGGTCTTAACATGATATGTTAATGTTTGGTAGCTAGATCAGATTCTAGCTTCACATTAATTTTAATTAGGAGAATTAAAATAATAAATTAATTATTTAATTGGGAGAATTAAATACATTAATTATTTAATTAAGGAGAATTAAATAATATATATAATATGGAGATTAAATTATTTAATTGGAGAATTAAATAATTTATTCATGGTAGTTATTTTAGAGAATTAAAATAATATAAATTAAATTTTTGGTCTGGGCCCAAATCCAATGTGTGGGCTTAAATTATGGTTGGCACCAAATCCATCAATTTACATGAAACGTGTGGCTAAAGATCTGGCCGACCTTGCTTGTAATTTATTACTACCTCATATATATGAGGATTTCGGTTATTGTAAACATTACATATTACACACAACTTGCGAAATATCTCTGCTCCATAGCAAACTATCTCTGCCATTCCAATCTGCTCCTGGTTCGCTTCAAAAGCAATACATGTGATATGTGATTCTGTTCAACGAAATTCTGGATACACACATTCTGCGATATCACCTACTCAGCAGCCTTGATTCATCTACGATCTTCAGGTTACTAGCAGCCAAGTGGACACACAGTAACAGCAACTTATACAATCAGAATTCTGTGTATTCATAGCCTCTGCAATTGTTGTATAAGCACTGCAATAGAAGCCTCTCTACACCAACATTTCATGTGTGACTTGATTAAGATGTCTACAACTGATACATATCGCTTGGTGTCTCTATGGTTCTGCGTTCAGCTACAAATCAATCAATCAGTGATTGATCGCCTGCAATTGAAGTTATACATACTGAAAATGGATCTGATCTGCGTGTAAACAGTGATTTCCTTACTACTACTGTTATGGATCAGTCCGCTGGGTGATTTAGATTTGCTTCGTGGATCGGGGATCCTCGGCAAATCTCCAGTGACATAAAGATACTGTGAGTCATTGTAATTTCTGTGAACGATATTTGATCTTATTATTTGCTGGGTTTTTTCACCTCCAAGAGGGAGGTTTTCCCAGGGTACTTCTTGTGTTTGTTTTCAGTTTTAGATTAGCATTGTTGTTCCCTTATTCATTCATTTTATTTACTATTTGAAAGATTATCTCTGATTATCTAGATCTGATCATAAAATTTTACATGATAGGCTCATGAAACGTGGCTTTTATGGTCCCTTTTGGTGTGTTTAATGTTTGTATAATAAGGAAACCATTACACATTTGTTTTCTCAATGTCCATGGTGGGCTGGGTGGTCTTCTTATGACAATTTTCATCCAAAGTGTACAATCTTCCTTGGCTCAACTTTTACTCTTTTGAACAATCGAGTAGAGCATGGCAAGGCCATCTACGTAAGGGTCAGAACTTCCTCTTGACAATGTGCTCTAACATCATCCTTATGCTCAATAAAATTTGGAAGGAGAGAAACAGTAGAATTTTATAGCAGGATAGCATTATTGGTTATGTTTGGGAGAGGATAAAATTAATTTCACTAAGTCTATCAAGCATAAGATTTGTCTTTCTCAAATTCTTACTCCAAAATGGGAGCATTTATGTAAGCAACTCTTTGCAACCTAGAACTTCAACAATGTGTGTATTTCAACCTCAAAAGAATATTCAATTGGATAGACCTAGGATAGCTCCTCCTTTTGATTATGGTAAGTTGAACACAAATGGTGCCTTGAGGGGCAATCCAGGTCAAGCTAAAATGGGAGGCATTTGTAGATCCAGTACGGGTACCATATAAAAATACGCTAGGATGACAAATTTTTCGTCGAGTATGGGGTGTGTGTGTGTGTGTCTCCACACACAAAATAAAATTAAAAATTTAAAGAAATTTACAAAAATATAAAACCACAATAACCTGGGGACGCGTCCCCCTCAAAAACCCTGTTGTTCCCGGAACGGGGACGCACCGGGGATGGGGGGACGGCGTTCCGACATCCCCGGCGGTGCCACCATCCCGCTGATGTTCTCGAGGAGACGCGGGGATGCCCCGGCATCCCCGTTGGGGACTTGGGGACGCCCAGGCGTCCCTCAACCCTTGAGAGGATGCCCAGGTCCGGGTCCGTGCTAGATCCGCACAGGTTCCTGTTGATGTGAATTTCCAATTTTCCAGTTCAGGGGCGGGAGGATTTATACAAATATAACATTTAAGTATAAGTCTGATTTATTTAATCAGACTTATACTTTAAGTTATATTTGTATAAATACTTTCAAGATGTTTGAGATAGGTTCCAACTTCATAGGAGTTCAGATGCAGACTCTAGATTTTGGGGGTTTTCGAAAAATTCCAGACTTAGACAAATTTAAGGATTCAACAAGCCTCCAGCAAGGTTACCTCCCACAATCCATCATGGCTTTCTAAGGTCAAACTGAAGCTGGCAAAAAAGTTCTCAAAGGGTTTTAACTCGTTTTATCACAAATCACTTGGTTTCGACCCCATCTCTATGACAAACTTAGCTTAGCTCTCGCCCAAATCCCAGATAGACATGACTTCCCAACAGGCCAAAATCACTCAAACCTCATTTGTCGGACCTAGGGACTTGAAAACAGCCACCAAGAAAGACTACCTAACACCAAGTTATGAAGACTTTCACATTTGGCATTGATCTATGATCAAGGAATCATAGATTCATACCATGAAATGATTTAGTTTTACAATTATGATCAATCACAATGCAATGTTCATTGTTAAATGATTTTACATCTTTATGTCTTATATTGTTATACATCTTTTCATAACTAGCATTTTAAGTACCACATGTATAGTATATACTATATACACCCCCCTCGTCCTTCGCCGCCGTCCCCAAATTGAGGCCCCTCTTCCCCCTCGTCCCAAAAACTTGTCCCCCTGTTCCCCCGCACTCCCCGTCCCCCAGGGCGGTGTAACTATGTATAAAACTAAATACATTTGATTGTATGATATTTCATCATTAATCAATGCCAGATAGACATGACTTCCCAACAGGCCAAAATCACTCAAACCTCATTTGTCGGACCTAGGGACTTGAAAACAGCCACCAAGAAAGACTACCTAACACCAAGTTATGAAGACTTTCACATTTGGCATTGATCTATGATCAAGGAATCATAGATTCATACCATGAAATGATTTAGTTTTACAATTATGATCAATCACAATGCAATGTTCATTGTTAAATGATTTTACATCTTTATGTCTTATATTGTTATACATCTTTTCATAACTAGCATTTTAAGTACCACATGTATAGTATATACTATATACACCCCCCTCGTCCTTCGCCGCCGTCCCCAAATTGAGGCCCCTCTTCCCCCTCATCCCAAAAACTTGTCCCCCTGTTCCCCCGCACTCCCCGTCCCCCAGGGCGGTGTAACTATGTATAAAACTAAATACATTTGATTGTATGATATTTCATCATTAATCAATGCCAAATGTCAAAATGGCAGTGATAGAGATAAATATTAAATGCTAATTGATATTTCAGAATTTCCAGATTATGTCATATGACATATGATACATATCACCTGCCTTTCGAAATGCTAAAATGAAAAAAGAGAGAATGAAGAGAGCAAAATAATCTTTGTATTGTGTGAACCGATGCTTTTAGGGGAGTTTTAGGGTTTTTGGATGCAAAAAAAAGTTTTTAAAAATGTCTTTTATTGTTACTTTTTGGTGCTCAGCACCTTTGGATACCTGCAGGTATGATTGGCTACACCCTAGTATGCCTGAGTACACAACCTGGGTGTACCCAAGAATAACCCCGGGAAAGCAATGCCTGGACACACCAGATATAAGTGTGGGGTGAGTTCTATGCGTACTCGATAACTTAGATAGATATTCAGATAAATCCATAACCTTCTTCTTTGCTTAAAATAATGGTCATAAAACCTATACTTTGGCGGATCAAAGTTGCTTATGTTGGAGAAACTGTTGTTGTGTTGGTTACAAGTTGTTTTTACATTTTAACAACTCTTTAGTTCAAGGATTAGGTGAAACTGTATGAGAAAAATTCAAGACTTCTTCCTATAAAATGATGGTTTGAGATGGTGAATACAAGCAATATTTTTTGCCTGTGCTGCTCTAAAAATTATTATTTTAAAACAAAATGCAAGAGGCTTTCAAAATTGGGTGATAAAACCTACAAATTGAATCTGACACAAAAAATATCATTAGCCTTTAATCTGATCTTCATGGACTCCATAGCAAAAATTGGCATATAGCGAATTGGGGAAGATTCAAAGGTTGCAGGGCAAAATCCGGGAGGTTCAATTTACCCATGTTCCCAGAGAACACAATAAAGCAGCAGATGAGCTAACCAATTGGGCTCCTGACAACTCCAACCCCATTTGTTGTGGTTGCTCCCTAATTGGCGGTCAACCAAGCTTCAAGAGGATCTGTGAAATATCCTAGATCATGGTTTGTCCCAAAGAAATCTGGACTAATAGCTTTCAGGCCAGTCACGGTGCATATGTACACTTTGATTTCCACCTAATATGATGAGGTTCTTTTCTTTCAAAAAAGTAGCATGTGCTTTGAAATATAGTTACTCTTCTTCCTCCCCTGTCCATTGTTATTTTACTGAAAGACATTTAAAACTCGTATTGAGAATAGATGCTGTTCATTTTGCTATTTACAAATAAACCAGAAACTCTTTTGTGTGAAGGCACCTAGCAAATTAATAAGAAAGTAGATATGATTTATGATTATTTTCTGTGGTATGCATTATTATAGAAGCTTGAAAGATTCCAACCTTTCTGTTTTTTTTTTCTAAAATCAAATATTAAGCAGAATTTCATCCAATTTTGTGCCTACAATAGTTTCAAAACATGGTAATTCTGCAGAAAGTGCAGATTTTACAATCCATCAGTTGAATAACTAGAATAAAGATTCCATAGGTGAAAAGATTAATTTTCAACTTAGAAGACTTTTTATTATTTTAATGAGAAAAAAATTCCTTTTCTTGTTTATTGCTCTCATTACTTGAAAATTACCACTAAGAATATATACTGCATATTTTCTCATTATGCAGTACCTGTGAGGTTCATCGATAATAGTTGATAACAAGAAATTTCGTTTTCCAGATTCAGCTACCCAGAATTTTAGACAAAATCCATGACCAATACCATCTTCTCCAAGTTTAAATTCAACTGTAGCCATCACAGAAGCATCTCCTGAGAGTGCCACAAAGCTAACTAAAACCTGCATACCATATAGCAAACTTAGTGCATATATTTGTGCAATAAAAGTCGCAGCATTTGTCACAAGTGATCATTTGTAACAAGCAGTTGTCTACAATGTATAGTGTGATGTGACAAAATGTTACCCACCGTAGTTTCATTTGCAGGGATATAATTTCTTTGAGAAACCTGAACCTGTTCACAGGAGACATGAATGACATCTATATTACAGAAACAAAGAAAAAATTGATATAAATCTCATGCTTATCCGACCACTTAGAATAACTCTCACCATTATTGCTTTAATTTTTTCCAAATAACACAAAAAAATAAATTTAATCAATCAAAAATGATGGCAAATACAAACTTAATTGCTAATAAAGAAAAAAGCATGACTTCATAAATATATGGCATTGAGACAAACAAATGCCATTTTTGTTTATTTGATCTGAGAAAAGAATGCCTACTAAATGAGTTGCAACAACAGATGCAGTGATCCTTCAATCTTAATGTGTTGCCAAAATATTGTGGTCTCACCTCTGTAATTGCCCGATTATAATATAAATCATAGAATTGAACACTGTGGTTTTCTGCTGGAAGGACAAGCATGCTTGCCTTGTAGTCGACTGCAGGACTAAAATTTGATAAATGCCGAAATTTCTCTTGTAAAGTAAAAGGGGGCTGAAAATAGAAATCAAATGAATTGCCTTAGATCTAGGTAGAGCAGCGGAATCAAAATCACAACTAGAAACAAAGTATTACTTCATACAATCAATAAACCAAAGTATAATGTTAAAAACAAACAGAAATGGATTCTGATTCATGGAAGAAATACCTTGATACCCCCGATAGCCTTGTTGATACTCATAGTTGAAATATTCACAAACAAGATTTTGTTATCTGCACAAGAAATCTAAACCAAATGAAATCAGCAGATCCCTAAATAATTCCCAAGAATCCCCACCATTATAACATTTCTAAAATTTCCCACTGGATATCCAAACAATATAATACAATTCATACACAGCGCTATTCCTGAAAATCATCAGTTCCAGATATTACAGACAATTATTTTCACCGTCTTTCCATTATTTATGGTGCCAAGATATGTGTTGCCTAAAGTTTTTACTATAATTGAATCCCAACAAGCAATCGGATGCAAATTGGAATTGACAGCAGCACCTAGAATTAGATGGTTGTCATCCATATTTATTTTTATAAATATACGTGTTTATTTGGCCAGTGGAGTAGGAAGTCATTTGTTATAACTTCCCACTTAATATTTCCACAAAAGCAGCTTATGAAAGCCAAAGAAACTAACTACACCATCCAATTATCATCTGTGAAAATCAAGATCACTCTGGTATCAACCTGAAAATTACATGCAACTTAATTTCAGAGTTGCAATATTCCATGCTTTCCCTGATTTAGGTGTTGTACCCATTTAAGAATTTTCATATAGAATCATGTTTAAAGCCAAAATACTGTAATTTTCCATCTAGTGACTCATCATCAAATCTTTCTCTGCAACTGTAATGAATGCCTTATTTGTTATAACCCAAGATACTGGGTCCTCCCCCTATGACCCCCAGGTCACGGTCCACTTCGAACCAGCTCCGGGTCCGGGCCCCTATGGGTTCAGATAATCCAAGCCACATATTGTGTGTTTGCCCCCACCAAACCGGGTGCAAACCCGGAAGTATTTGCTCTCCCGTGGCAGAACCGGAGAAGAATTTGGCTTTTTTTTTCTTTTTAAAACTTTTCATCAACAATTTACGACTGAAATCATCAACAAAAAGTAAAAAATACCTAGACCCAATAACAGAAGGAGTAGCCATAGGTCCATGGATATCAGCATGGACAAGTTGTAATACCTTAGAAGCTCTCCAAGAGTCGCCATCTAAAAACGGAATGCGATGCTGCTTCCCAGCCTGACATGTTCTGCAAACTCCAAGGTTTCGGGTCTGAATCTCTGGTAGTCCAATGACAAGATCTTCCTGAACAAGCTGAGAAAGATAGTGCACATTTAAGTGCCCATACCATTGATGCCAAAGTGTACTAACAGAGGAGTGATGGGCTGTCATAGCAAGCTCCTAAGAATCACTAGAGTCAGCAAGTCTGAATAGACCATGATCCTCAAGGCCCATAGCAACAATAGACTAAGTCTCTTGATCAATGATACTGCACTGATGTGAATTGAAGATCATGTCTAGCCGAGGAGAATGTCTTAGAATTTGACTGACTGAGAGAAGGTTGAGTTCCATTCTTGGAACATAGTACACATCAAGGAAAATGAGTTTCCTTCCTCTAGACTGTATCTTTTTATTGCCTTTTCCGACAATGGTGTACTCTTCCCCTCCTCCAAAAAAAAGTGAATCTGAGAATGATTGAGAATCTGTGAACAAATCCTAGCAATGAGTAAAGTGGCAGGAGGCGCACCTGAATCAATATACCAAGCAAAGGATTTTACATGATCTGTAGGTCTTTTAACCATGAAGGCGTAAAAGATAGACTCGCCTTGCTCAATGTGCTATGCAGCATGCACTTAAGGGTGTGAGCCAAATTGCTTGTCTTGAGCAGCTAAGCATTTACAGCACTCCAACTTCATATGACCAAACTTATGGTAGTAGTTGCACTGAATATTCTTCTTCTTCAAGCCTTCTAAAGACTAAGCAGAGGGATTCTGCTGAGAAGATTGAGAGAACTGGTAGTTGCAAGTGGATTTAGCTGAGAAGGCTTGTGTGTTATAAGAGAAGTTGGTACTACTATCGAATTGTTGTTTCCAGCGATCTTGTTGTAAAAGCATAATGCACAAATAGGAAAACTAAACATCAAAATGAGTGGAAGCAATGTTGAGAGTTTCAACAAAGTGCTCATAGGAAGATAGGAGACTCTTTAGGGTGATCACCACCATGTCTTCTACCATTTTGTGTCCAATGGCTTCCAACTAATCTCGAACGTCCTTGATTTTATTGAGATGATCTTGCAGAGACACTTGTTCATCCATCATGATCAAGAAAAGCATGTTCTTCAAGAAGAATGAACAACTCTTACCCAAGGTTTCATGCAAACCTTTCAGAGGGCTCCAAATTTATGTAGTTTTACCGAGAGGAACCTACGGGAGCTGATCATCAGTGACCGAAAGTTTGATGAGCATAATAGCTTCTCGATTTTGTTCATCAAATTTATCCTGTTCTTTGCCTTCTCCCTCAGGACGATTAGTCTTGCCCAAAACAATCTTGTCAAGACATTTGTATTCAAAAATCATCATCATACACTGCTTCCAGGTATTGTAGTTCCTACCATTGAATTTCTAAGTCCCCTCAAACAAAATATTCATCAAAGATGCCATTGTAGAAAACTGAGGTCAAAGGTAGTTGACCAAATGGAGGCACAAATATAGAGGCAGAGTATGTTCAACACGTGAAAATGACGTTTTGAATAAGACTGATGCAAAAAATAGACATTGATTTTGTGACTGAATAGAAGATTGTCGGCATGGATCCCAAGGCAGAGTTTTCAAAAGACCCAGAAAAATTTGTGAAGAACCCAAATAAGCTTTCGAAAAACCCCAGAAGGAATGTGCAATCAGAATTTGAACTGGAGCAAAAAAATAGGGTTTGTGAAAAAAAACCCTAGCTAGTTGAATAGAAATATCTACAAAAATTGATTTATGGCCACAAAAAAATTGGAGATTTTTGGAAAACCCTAGGCAGCTTGTAGAAGAGGAAAGATTTTTGCTGGCAGTAGAGAAGAATATGAACCCTAGCTGCCTGAAAATGAAGGGTTGAAAATTTTTACAAACAAAGCTTTGATGGTCTAGAAATCTGACAGAAAACCCGTGAAACCCTGAAACAACCACAAGAAGGGTCGAAAATTGCAAAAAGAGATCAAGAAATTTGTTGTCGTGTAAGCAAAACTTAACCACAAAAATGCACAAGGGTCGCTGTTGCAAAACAAATGGAGCATGTAATCTAGGAAATAGAAGGCATGGCCCGTAAGAGCAAAAAAAACCCAAGAAAAATGGTCGACAGCACCTACAAATCCCATTGAGGAAAACAACAAGTCGTAAATCTTGTTTGGATTCAAAAAATGACCAAAACAATGGTCGCAATGGTTAGGAAAACATGAGCTTCGAATGCGTTTTTGTGGTGCAGAAAAGAACGCATCTAAAAAACGAAACAAAGAAATGATAGAAGGCCAAGAACAACCACTCTGTGCAAGCCACAAGCAGAGATAGGATGCTCCGTCACCAAAAGTTGGTGAAAAAAGAACGAAAGAAGAACCTGCAGGCAGGGAAGAATCCTTAGGGAAGGAAAAACGAACGTGGGTAGGGAAAAAATTCCCTAGAACAAACCCACAAAATTCCTGAAAAGAATTCTTTTGAAAATTTTACTAAAAGATTTCCAAAGGAAAAATTTTAGAAACGAAAAAAAAATCAAAAGAGAAAATTAAAAATCCCACTCTGATACCATATAAGACAGATATTTGGTAAAATATTGAATGAAATATTAACTAAGAACGAAACATTCTTATAGAATTTACAAGAGAGATGTTTCTAAAAGGAAACATACGAATAATATAAAGAATCTATCATACAAGATATTAACAATATCTAGAAGTGACCATTAAATATATAAATAATCTAACTTAGGAGATATTATTTTAATAGTAAAGCATTCTTGCAAAGGCTATTGTAATGAAATATATTGAAGTGCAAGCAAGAGTAGATGAAGCAGCTGGGAAAATAGGTTCTTATACATTGGAAAAGTCTAAGAAACTATCAAAAGCCTCTCCATTAATTTCCAGCCTTGAACCTACAAAGGGTCATTCATTCTTGCATATTCCTCAAGAACTACCAATGTCAAATAAGAGAGTAAAGGGACCCTTGGAAACGGCATTTCGCAACGAGAGTAGAGAGATTGTTGTGCAAGACATAGTTAGATGTATCTAGCTAGTGTATTAACATTTAATGTTGTTCATTCACCTTATTGGGAAAAATTTATGAGATCGATTAGTGAGGCTCCAAAGGGGTTCAAGGGCTCGGGATATGAGAAGCTGCATACATCCTTATTGGAAAGAGAGGTGAAACATTTAGAAGCCCATCAAGGATTCATGGATCAAAACAGGTGTCTCCATAGTATCTAATAGATGGAAAGATGCAAGAAAATCACCTTTTAATCAATGTTATTGCAGTGTCCAAGAGAGGTGCAATGTTTTTGAGAGTAGTGGATTGTAAAGGGTAAGTTCTCAAGCCATTGAGCGAGTTGGCCCTAAAAATGTTGTTCAAGTTGTAACAACAATGCCAAAAAATGTATGGTTGTTGGGTTATTGGTCGAGGAGTGTTATTCAGACATTTTTTGGACACGTTGTCCCCTCACTCACCCTAATGTTGCAAAAAAATTGAGAACAAAGTTGAATGGATTAAATAGATGTATGTTGACACCCAAGAGATCCAAATGTTCATCACCAACCACCATATGCCACGAGGCATGTTTAGACAATTCTCGAGATTGGAGTTGTTGAAGGTAAGTTGAATTATTTAAATATGTTTCTTTAGTAAACTTCTTAAGATTTGAATTTTAATTTATTATTATTTTGATTTTGAAATAGGATTCTGAGACCTGTTTGCCTCCAACACAATTGCCACCATATGTCACGAACAATATTTAGACAATTCTTGAGATTGGAGCTGTTGAAGGTAAGTTTAATTATTTAAATATGTTTTACTTTGATAACATTCTTAAGTTTTTAATTTATTATTATTTTGATTTTGAAATAGGTTGCTGAAATCCATTTTTCCTCCAACACAATTGTTTCAAGACGCCTTGTGAAGGTTTGTGAGGCATTGTTTAGAGCAGTAATCATTGCTTATTGAAATATCTAGAGGCAATCTAGTACTACAAGGGAGGAAAACATTAGGGCAATGATACTAGATGACTTTTGGTGGGACTTTGTTGGGTACCTTATGAATTTTACTGAACCTATATTGAACATTATTAGATATACTCACACAAATAGGCCTTGCCTGTATGAGGTATATGATAGCATTGACTTGACAATTAAGGAAATGGAAGGCATCATTAATGAAAAAGGGCAAGATCCTGAATAAACATTCTTTGACTCGACAATTAAGGAAATGGAAGGCATCATAAATAAAAAAGAGCAAGATCCTGAAGAAACATTCTCCAAGGTACTACAAAAAATCATGTTGGAGATATGGAACAAAATGACAACTCCTTTGCATCTCCTTGCTTTTGCATTGGGTCCCAAGTACTATAGTCAATTGGTTCTTAATGACACTAACACAAGAGTTGCCCTGTACTGAGATCCTGAAGTAATGACACTAACACAAGAGTTGCCTTGTACTGAGATCCTGAAGTTGCTCAAGGGTACATGGCAGCCCTTTGTAGACTCTTTCACAAAGACATACGACCTCAAATGAGGGCTGAATTCATCAGTTTTGTAAGCACAAATGATTGTGGTCTTGACCCTCTTTGGGACAAGCATAAGGTTGGTGCTCGTAAATGGTGGTACTTCCATGGAGAATTATTCTAGTATCTACAACCTATTGCCATCAAAATTTTATCACAAGTTTAACTCTTACGATTCGTGATGATTAATTTTGTAATGGTAATTGTATATTCAATAATGAAAACGAACTTACAATATATAAGAAATTACATTACAGTGTTTATAAAAGAAACAAACGTAAAAAAAAGTTGGAATTCCCTAAGGGGGAGTTCCAGACTGCTTGATAAAATTAGTGGCTACTATGGTGCACCCTTCTAGAGCCAGAAATCAGTTTTGGATATAATTTTTGGTATTTGGTCTCTTTAACTTGTCTATATGCTAATTGTATCCATCTATAGGCAGAGCACCATATATCTGATCTAAGGAGTTGCATGATGATATAATGTGAACTGATTGCAGATGTATTTTGTATTCCTTATATTTAATGGAAAAAAAAAAGTTGGAATAGAAACTACCTAAACGAAGACAACTAAGATGACCATTAAAGGAACATTACAACATTTTAATGCCTTCCCTTCATGGTCATCGTTCTTACTACCCTACAGAAAGCATAATCTGCAGGTCTTTTGGTCACAAATGAATAGAAGGTTGACCCTTTGCGGTCACGAATGCATAGAAGAACACTCTACAAAATGAGCCTATTGTTAAGACCCTCCCTGATTCTGCAGAACTTTTGGATATGACCAAGATAGCCAAAATACTTCCAACCTGATGTTGGGAAACAAAATTGTCCCTCCCTGTAGCTAGAGATACCAAGAACAACTTCTCAAACTGAAACCACAATTTTGAGGAGAAAATCACCAAACGTTCTTTTGCTTGAGGAAAAACAGACACGATTTTGTTCAAAAAATTGGCAAAAACATTTGCAGATGAGTACTACGACCCAAAACAGACTGTAAGAAACACATTTTTTGTGGAAACAATTGGGCCAAAAACAAAAAACAACCATGATTTCCTAAAGAAAATTAAGCAAAACCCAAATATAATTTTTGAGGAAAAATTTATAAAACCCATGACCCCGATCTTTGGCAAAATCAAACAAAATGCTTTTACAAGCATTACAATTTTTTGGGAAAAAATCACACAAAACCCATGAAAAAACACCACATTTTTGGGGAAAACGTGAAAAAACCCACCGCCCCAAAAACCTTACTCATTGTAGAAGAGCATAAACCCATGATTTTTGAGAAAAAATTGTGCAAAACCCTAAGCACGAATGCAATAATGAACGCCAAGAAAATCAAAGACAAACAGCTTCACAATTTGCACCAACTAAGCAACCGTAGATTTTGTTATTAAAAAAAATTGAGTCAAAAAACTTCTAGAAGAATTTCCACAAACACATTTTTATTGAAAAATTCGCCAAACTCTTAAAAAACCCATTAACCAACTCTGATACCATGTAATGGTAATTGTATATTCAATAATGAAAACAGAGTTGCATTATATAGGCAATTACATTACAATGTTTCTAAAAGAAACAAACATACACAAAAGTTGGAAACAAAAACTACCTAAACCAGTGAACCCAAGGATGCATCCCCCACCCCGAAACCCTGACACACCCAAGTCAAGTACATCCCATGTCCCCCCGCCTCTACCATCCCGCAACCATTGTGTTGTCGAGACGCCCAAACATCCCCGGGATGTATGGGGGGCTCCCAAGAGTCCTTCAACCATCTCGGGGACATCTAGGCATTCCCTCTCACCGTCCGACTTCAAACACGAAATAAAGTTAAAAGTTTTTTTATTTTTTTTAAGTTTTGATTTTTATAATAGGTTCTATTCAAACCCTAAAAAGAGGTGGGTCCCATTTTGGGCCCTCTAAGCCTTCATAAGCGCCTCTAAACTTCATTTTTATCTCACATTTGCTTTTCAACTTGTTTTCTACAACTAAGAGAGAATAGTGAAAAGGAGTGCAAAGAGTGATTGAATGAGTGCAAGAAGTGATTGCAAGTGAATGAGGAGCAAGAAGAAGAGGAGGAAGATTCTACACCTTCCTTGAAGAGATTCATCTAGAACAAGGTAGGGTTTTTAGAATTTTTTTGTTTTATTTTCTGATTATTATTCCTAAAACTAAAAGTAAACTTTAAATTTCAAGTTCTTTTGACATGTTGAATGCATTGTTGTTTCTTTTTCATTGTTTTTTATTGAAAGCGTTTTCATTTTTGTTGTTTGAAATTTCTTGTGTTTTCAATTTTGTAACTGTTTTTTGTTATTTGAATTTCTAAATTAGGGCCTAGGCTGAAACTAGTTTCTTAATAATTTATTTTTAATTTTTTAAATTACTAAGTAGGCTGAAAACTTTTCATTTTGTGATATGCAGTGTCAAAATGGCCTCTCATAGTCATGATACCAGTGGAGATGAGATGGAAATTCATTTCGAGGGTGCAAGTCCATCAAAGTATGAACCTAAGCATGAGGCAAGCGACCATGGTGCTGATCCAAAAGCCCAATCTCATTATGTTGCTAGTGGACCACCTTCTATAGATTGCCCCTCTCAGATTTTGACAGAGTTTGCTATGGGTCCTTATGATCAGAAGTCAGAAGTCTCCTCTCAAACAATTTGCAATAAAAATAACAGCGCTAACGCCAACAAGTGGTGGCACAAGAAAATGGAAATGCAATTTTTGTGTTGCAAAATGGTTTGGGGGCATCACTAGAGTTAATGCACACTTGCTCTTTTGGATAGGATATGGTGTGAGTGTGTGTAAATTTTTTATGGATGCTAAAAATGTCAAGTATAAAATTGAGATAAACAAGCTATGGGGTATTCCTGATGATAGTGCAGTACCAGTGCCTACTACTTGTCTGCTAGGCAGCATGTTTAGGCAATTCAGCAGTCACATGGGCTACGACATACTTCTACTCGTATCATGCATCAACGAGAAGGAACGATGTCAAAGTCAGCTTCAAGACCTTCATCCATTCAGAGTTTAGCAAGGGAGGGCAGCAACAAGGTGAAACACAAGGCAGGAACTTCAAGTAACCCCATAGCTGATTTGTTTAATATGCACGTGAAGGACCAAATAGAGGATTCCATTGGCAGGTTCTTCTTTGTCAATGGCATACCATTGCATGTAGCTCGATCTCCTTATTATAAGGAGATGATGTCCATGGTGGCGAAGCAGGGGGGGGGAAATTTGTGCCACCAGGTGAGCACAAATTGAGGACCACGATCTTGGATAACTAGTATAACAAGATCAAGGTTTTGATGGAGCAAATGAAGGCATGTTGGATAGAGTTTGAATGCAGCATGGTTATGGATGGGTGGACAGACATTAGCCATCGTCCACTCATCAACATCATGGTTAAATGCACAGAGGGTCAATACTTTCTGAGGGCAATTGATTGTTCAGGACATTGCAAAGATGTTGATTTTCAATTTCACGTCCTTAGGGAGGCTATTGAGGAGGTTGGGCCACAAAACGTGGTCCAAGTAGTGACAGATGCACCACATGTGTGCAGAGCTATAGGGAAGCTTGTTGAGTCGGCCTATAGACATTTGGTGAACTCCATGTTGTATGCATGTCATGAACAATGCACTCAAGGACATGGGGAAGATTGACTGGATCAAAGGAGTGGTCAATGATGCGAGAGATGTGCAGATGTTTATATGCAACCACCACACTTCACATGCACTCTTCAGAAGCTTCGCAAAGGAGTTCTTGATACCAATTGAGACTAGATATGCATCGTATTATATTCTCTTGGAGAGAATGCTTGAGTTGCAAGAGCCATTGCAATTCATGGTTATGACACAAGAATGGAATCGGTGGGACGAGACCAAGACAGAGTAGGGGAAGAGGGTGGAGACAATAAAGAGTGATGCAATATACATAGTCTCCATCATTACTCCATTTTTCCAGGTGATCAGATTTGATGATGGGGATGCACCTACCCTTGGAGAGGTGTATGAGTGCATCGATTCTATGCTTGACCAGATGAGAGTTGTTGTGCGAGAGGACCCCACTTTAGCATTCTACAATGAGCATATTCAGCCAATCATTCAGCGTAGATGGGACAAGTTGAAAACTCCTTTGCACATGGTTGCTTATGCATTGAATCCTAAGTGGTACATGGCTAGGCCTAGTAGAGTTACACCACTTCAGGATGATGAGGCGAAGACAAGGTTCTTCAAGAGCATTGCTAAGATGTATGATGTTGAGTGGACAGAATTTGCAACTCTTATAGGTAGTTGGTAATTCAATATTCTTTATTTACTATTTAGACTTTAGTTTTACTATTGGGTATGTTTATGTTACTATGTTGAATGTTCAATGGTTTTGGTTCATGATGAATTTTGCTATGTTACAGGTTACTTGGATGCGGCAAAGATGGATATTAGAACTATGGCACAGAAGCATCCGATTTTGTGGTGGAAATGTCATGGATTACAGAGGTCAAAGATTACCACACTGTCCATTCGACTACTATCTTAGGTTTCTAGTTCTTCAGCTACAGAGAGGAACTAGTCTACTTATAGCTTCATCCACTCTATTAAGAGGAACAAACTTACATCTAAGAGAGTGGAGAAGCTAGTTGTTGTACACAGTGTCTTGTGTATCATGGACCGCAAGACACACGTGTACAAGGAGAGCCCAGCAACACGATGGGATGTAGAGCCAACAGAGCCATCTCAGATTGAAGAAGACAAGACTACAACAGACACAGATGTAGGGTTGGTTGGTGTTCCTTTGGCGGATCTTAACAGTGAGGAGTCCAGTAGTTCCAGTGATGAGGACTTTGGCTTGGGCGATGATTAGAGGCCTCCCTTCATTACATTTTGACATAATTTTGTACTAGTTTAGATATCAATCATGATTCATATCATGCTACTCATTGCAATCAACTTTATGATAATATCATATTTGATAGAAGTGAACTAAGTCACTAATATTATAATATAAATTAGAATGTTCTAATTGCTAACAATTTAAATTTCTATTTAAATGTTACAACTTTCTATTGGGTATGTACTATGTTGAATGTTCAATGGTTCTCGTTCATGTTGCAATTTCGCTATGTTCAAGTATTTCAATTTGGTATGTTATACTGAAACATCATTTCATTACTAGCATTTCAATTTCTATATGTAAAGCATTTCATAACTTGGCAATGACTTCAAAAACAACTGGCAAAAAAGTCAGCAACTTAAAAAATTGCTTAAATTTATTTAGAAACACTTCTTTTTTTGCAAAATTTAAAGGAAATATATCCAATGAATCCATGGATGAGTACAAAAGTGTTTTCTATTAAATTTGAAGACAAAATCCCATCATCACATGAAATTTTGATAATTCATAAATTGCATATTAGAACATTTGACATCTTCCTCTACCCTACTCCAATAAAAACCTTGGGGGGAGGTAGAGAGAGTTCCTACCTATGCACTCTGCTATAGCTCCTTGCTCAAAATTGAAGAATATATTTGTGGCTTTGATTCGACCAAATCAATAAACTACTTTGATTTGTTGTCTACCTTTCTTGTACAAGGCTAAAGGTTGTATTGTATTTTATAATAATAATGGCATTTGCATTTTTTATACTCATAGTAAGATACTTCATCATTGATAAGTTATATCATGATAGCAATCAAGATAATTGTCTAAGTTGTCGATTATTGTCTCCACTCCCAAATCCCCTCATTGTAACCAAATTTCTTATATGAGACAAGATCCCGATAACTAGTGGGCGTCTAGGAGTGAAGATCCCAATGGGGTCAAGGCGCAGTGCCCCTCATGAAGGTTTGAGGGCTACGCCCCCATCGGGGGTCAAGGGGCATCTCCCCTTGTGGCAATCAGGGCACAACACCCCCAACAAGGTCAAGGGGCAATATAGTAACCCTTTTGACCATTTTTTCCTATTTTTTTTCGTTTTTTTTTTCATTTTTCGCATTTTATATGTATCTAGCAAGTTTTCTCATCAAACTCTCCAAGTTTTTGGTGAGTACTCGCCAAAAACTCAATGAGTTTCTCTAGTCACGAAACATAAAGAAAACTCATTTTGCAAAAATTCAAAGATTTTTTGGCAACTCAACAAGTACCTGTTGAGTCTACCATCTATGGTCATTCCTTGATGGGTTACAAAAAAGCTCAAGATATTGTTGCACCAAGCATGTCAATCAAGGTTGTAAAGTAGCTATTATTAGCTCTTGTTATTTTCATATCACATCTATTTTTGGATGACCTTCTAGAAGGTCTATTGTTTGAGGATGTTTTATTTTTTAGCAAGTGTATTTAAAGATTTAAAATATATTTTGAGATAGCTTTATATTTTCAGCTTCCTTTGATTGCAAGCAAATTATTTTTTGCATTAGAAATTGAATGTGTTTTCTATGCATCTTGAATAAGTGCATGCAAAACATTGTAAGAAAAATTAGTAAGTGCTATTGGCACTTAGATTTTTCAATGATAATTTTATATATTGCTTAAATTTTGTGTTATTGTGTACATGTTGATCAGGAAAATGAAAATGTTTTTATTAAAAATTGCAAGCTTTATCCTGCAGATTTGAGTGGATTTTGGTAGTTGTAGCTTTGTATCCTTTCATTTGTTTGACTTGCGAAATCTTGTGTTGTACTCATGTTTTAGTCTCTACCTTTAACTAAAAAGTGTGAGTACTTTCTTCTCAAAGATTAGGTCTTTCATGTTCTAAAAAACATTAAGTCTCTTGTTTTGGGTGAAGTATTGAATAGTCTTGTGCTCATACTTGAGAACAAAAAGAAATGCTTTTATTTAAATTTTTTTGTAATGCATGATCAAAGCTGCGAACCATCCCAACAGTTCTAGGTTATTTTTGTTTTACTTACAAGAGAGCTTCCCTTTCTTATTTAAAGAAAGGTTCTACCTAGAACATTCCGTTTTGGCATTCCCATCTCTCTCATCACCACAGCTGGGAGGTTTGTACCTCTCACAATCTTTCCAGATTTGTTATAAGTACCATTGGAGTCAAACAAGGGTGTCCTCTCTCCCTAACATTCTTTAGCATTAACATTGATGAATTGGAGAAGTTTCTTTGGCAACGTACTCATATGCTTGCTGGTTGCATTTTACATGAGGTGGCTATAGCTATACTACTTTTCGCAAATGATATTATTCTCGTCTGTCATTCTACCAAAAGCTTACAACAGCAACTAAATGCCTTTGCTCACTTTATGAACTTCACCAATTTGTGCTCAACCTTTGTAAAACTAAAGTTATGATTTTCAACATCTCCAAACAATCTTCTTCCAAATTAATATTATTTTAAAAGGGACCAGCTTTGGATAATTCTTTAAAATGCACATACTTGGTGGTCCAATTTTTTGGTTCCCTATCATTAAGTCTTCCTCTCATTCATGTCTTTGTAAAGGTTTTACCTCTCTCTATTTTGGAGCATTACTGTTTCCAAATCCAACTCAAAGATACTCTTACAATGTGTCTTTTGCATAGTATCATCAAGCCTATATATTATATGGATTTGGAAACATAAATGTCAGCTAACATTAATTATCAATCCTTCACACATGTAGGGCCTTCATCTTCTTCACCTCATTCAACACAGTAACCACCAACTCTACCGTTTAATTTAAATTTCTTCAGCCAAAATGTTACAGGCCAACAAAAATTTGGTCTATTATTATGTAGAATGATTGAAGATAAATCACCCAGATTCAAACTATAATTGAGATTACCATCACAAGTTCTAATTAGAATCAAATACCATTATGGCTCAAGTTGAAGTCAAGTTACAATATCACAATATTTTATATGTAACCACATCAACTAAGACCAATACCTCATAACATCAAAACTGCACCATGAGCATGTGACAACACCAAATAAACACTTGGAATACTTAATTAGTACATATTGATCTGGTTTATCATATTAAGGTAATTGCAACCAAAAGAGATTTATTATAGTTTTTGAAGTCAGCAGAGGACAAACTAAAAGTGAGATATGCCAACACAATTAACAGGGAAATGTCAATTTTGCAATTAATCAGAGCAGCCAACAATGAATGGTGTACCTAGGAGCCTTCTTATCAACAATAAATCACATTATAAGGGTTTCACTTCTCCAGAGCCTTCCTCAACAATCAAAGAACATACTTTGTGATTACTAGCAGTAACCTTATGATTAGCATTGCATGATTGGGTTATATTTAATAAAAAACAATATTTATATCTTACTCACAGAAAAAAGTGATGGCTCAGGAGACTCGGCAAGGAATAAAAGAGGGCCTCCCAAACGTGGAAAATATTGCCTCTTCCCAGTCTCCAGCTGCCATATCACAAAAACTCCTTCCTTTGCACCTGGCAAGAAATTATGTGCACTAATTGGTATGCCAAACAAAAAAAAAAAACTTTATCCAATTTTTCATCAAAGATATAATCCTCAACAATGTTTGCTTCATTTTTCATGTTCCATGATTCTTATATTAAAAAGTAAGACAGATACTGACTACTGAAAACTCAAATTTCTGTCATGTATATTTTTCAACTATAGGAAGCATGAATCTAAACCTTTAATAGATATGAGGTATCATAAATTTAAAATTGTAAATTATCTTTACATCAAAGAAATAAGAGACAGAAAAAGACCATAAATATATTACCTGAATACAGGTACGCACCATCCGAGGAAAAAGAAAGAAAGTTCACTGCACTATGATGCCAGTGCCATGTTGTCCTAGAAACAGCATCATCTTTTGCCCTAACATCAAACCTCTCCATGTGATGTGATAAATCTCCATCTTGCTCAATAATGTTTTCTGAAGACAATGAGCGTTCACCAATCCCTCGCCATATTAATATTCGACCAGTTACATCTCCTCCAGCAACAATTGTGTCAGATGGATGAAAAGCTAGAGTACAAAACTTTTTTAGATGGTGCAGTCGCATCTTCTTCACCTCTTTCGCATTAACGATCTCTTCATCTGGAGTCTTCAAAATATGAATTACCATCCTGTCTGCTACTCCAATATATTTACCTGAGGGACTAACTACAACAAGTCGAGATCCATATTTCTGGAAAAGAATATTGCAGTATTTCAGAATTCACCTAAAGATAATAACTGGTTCATAGGTCACGAGAAGATAAAATAAACCTATGCCTAACATGTACGTATTAAAAGCACATGTTCATGTCCAAACCACAACAGATACTCATTTACTGATGGTGCAAAACAGAGCTATTTATAACAAACCCAAACTCCAAGAACAAAATTAGAATTCTTATTTTTTAAATAGTTATTTACAGTTTTCATATGAGTATAATTAAACAACCCATGACAGGAAGGATCAGTTTTGACACAAAACTTTTGCATTTGCCAACTAAAATGAGGTTCAGTTAGGTCAAATAAGTAGACATGACTAGTGTTATTGACCTTAATCAGCTGACAGTCACATATTAGAAATTTAGAAGTCAATCAATTCACAAGTGATTAGAAAAAACTAGACACGCCTAATACTGTTAAAATTTAGCAGATGTTTGTAATTTGGCACAGTTAGAAGTAAATATCAACTACGCTAATGACATTCATAAAAACATATTTTGGAGTGTTAAGAAATACTGTGAATCTAGTACACACCAACATGTAGAACATTTTGAAACTGTAGAAAATAACAGAAAAGCACTATTGAACTGATAATAAAAAAATCAAAACTGTTAGTCACATCTGGATGCTCATTCTTATCATTTGCAAAAATTTACAACATGCATTAAAACTTAAAAGTAAAGAGGACCAGCAATTTCACAAGATTTTTGAAACATAAATCAAGCATAATGAAAAGTTTACATTCATAGTCAAAGAGCACTAACAATCTGTTGTGGGTACACATAATCGACAAACAAGACCCAATCTAACTCATCTCCAGTGCATATAGAAGCAATTCTTTGATACTGCATCAATATTTATTGATGATAAATATATTGGCATAAGTCAAATGTAACTGGAACTACTTGTGAGATCTTCACTCAAATTAGAGCTAATGCCACAAGGAAAATAGATCACAACTATTATGCTCGATTAAGGAGCATGCAGTGACTCAAGAAAGTAGGAAGCACTGGGTTGCGAATGTAGAAGGTAAGGGTAAGTTTTAGGTCTCTACCAAGTAAGACACCAAATTCGTGTGTGCAAGATTCCCCTTATGCAAGAACTCCAAAAATAGATTGTTTTTGCCATCTACCGTATATATTGTTCATTTAGGTCAAGAAGCAGCATTACCTCGGGATGTGCCTCTGGCTGGGGATTTTACCCTGTTCCCTGGAACAAAGGCACACCAGGGGCAGCAGGATAGAGACAAAATCTCCCCCCACTATCCCCTTTTGCAGCACCCCAAAGGATCTCACCCCAAAGATGGTCCCACTACCCGTGGATGCCCAAGGATATGCCACCATCCTTGCAGTGGGGGAGGGGGAGGGGGAGCATGGAATGTATAGATGTCTCTCAATCATCAGATTGCAAAGCATCTCCACATCCAACTTAGAAATAAAACAAACTAGCTGCTATTTGAAAAAATAAAAATTAAAAATTGGAAAGAAAGGTATAACAGTAAGCCTAAACCTAAATGAAGGGGCTAACAAGGGTCCCCTACTTAAAAACCCTTCAAATACCTAGCCCATGCTCTATTAAAGTCACCAAGAGCAAGAGGTCTGTTCCAATTTCCATTTCCAAGCTTCTAACTCAGCATTCAAATTAAATAGATGTTTTTCCCTTTTTCAAGCTTCTACTTCAAAAAAATCAAACTAGATAGCTTTTTCATTTCCATAAATATTAAATAAAATAATGCTAAATGAGATTCAACTTTGGGTAGCCTTTGATTTGTGCCTAGTACAATCTGAAGTAATAAAAACCTAAGGAAAATCCTACACCTGTCTTACCGTTCTTGTATTTACATTAAATACTAAATGTTCAGAAAAAATCCTGTAGCAAAAGAAATATTGCTATTGAACTTTCAGGATAGTACCATAAAGACAATAGAAGCTTCTTGAAAAAATGTGGATACCAATTCAAGATTAGACGACTTCCAAGTCAGGAAGCTTTGTGTTAGCAGTTTAATTGTGACTTTTACCCTTCAGGATACACAAAACAAAATGGCATGTAAGAATAAACCTTTCCTAAAATTGGAAGGGGAAGCTCCCTTGCAACAGAATAAAATTAAATCCTAGAACCTAAGGAAATGACCTCTATGATCACAAGTTAAATATCAGGGGTTTAGACACTCATTGCAAACAAACAATGAAATTGACTATCTTTTTCGACACTCGTTGCAAACATACTAATGCCTAGATCTTCAATCCTCATTCGAGAACATAAAAATTATCAGCACTTCTAAACTAGACAAAATATTTTTATATCTTTTCTTTAAAGTAAATACCTACAATTGCTAAAAAAATGCTCACACTCTCTAGCTAAAAGCAAAGACTAATACAGTGCTTTTTTGCCTTTTTCTGAGCTCAACCAACTGAAACTATTTGTAATGCTGAAACAAATAGTAATTAATGGAAAATCCTAGTGAACAATAAAATTTAGGTTAGGTATCACTGGTAATCAGCATGACAGAAGTTTGTAACCTTACCAAATAATATTTTATTGTGTCCGAGATATAGGGCTGTGTGCTGAATTGAGTTAATTAAATCCAGAATTAAAAACAAATGTACTCAATCAAGTGCTACAAATAGTCTGTAAAACTGTGAGACTGTCCAAACTTATTTAGCCATCTAAGCGTTGGTTACAGACCTGCATTATCTCCAATTAATACACACAATTGTCCCAAGCATGAAAGAACAGCAGCAGATCGCAAAAGGGTCCGACTGCTGGTTATAAGAGGCCAGATATGTTGGATCAAACCCTGTTGGAGTGATCTAGACCTGAGATCTAATCTAACTCCTAAGTTTGATTTCTTGTGAATACAATCATACAGATACACTCTAGTAGTCAGTGGTGATGAACAGCTGCCAGTATCTTGAAAGTAGGCAAAATGTGGGTTGAAGTCACTGATGAAGGGCCTGTCGCTGCACTGCAGCAGTGATAGAACTGTCCTGGCTAGGTGTGAGATCTGCAGATGAACTAGAACAGCACTGGATATCTGACAATGTTGTCAACATGTTAAATTTCCACTTTCAGATGTGGCACTGTCTCCTGGGTACAATTCACTATCCTTAAGTTGTCTTTTGCCCACAGCTTGAATAAACCCTAGGCGCCAATACCTCAGACCTGAAAACCTGAAGTTAATGATGATGACCAGGTACCAATCTGAACACAGCCTTACTTACTGCCTGTTGTTGCTTGGGAATAACCTCCACTTATGGCAATTGGTTTAATGTTGATGTGAACAGTTCCAAACATCTATTCACTTGACCTCTTGAATAGAGAAGCAAGAGGATTTTCATCCTCCTGGTCCTTAAAACCCAGCCAAGGGTTTTCATCCTTGGAGGACAAAGTGAGCATTAACTCCAAAATGGAAGAAACTGAACGAATTTCTAATGATAAAATGAAGGAAGACACCTTCTTGATATAGCTCTTTCTAATTGGGCCCCTCATAGAATCTAGATAATGTAACCATCACATGAAACTTCTGCCAAAATCACCAAGCAAACTCAGATGCTTATATACCATCATGCCATCTCTATGAATCATGCTATAGTCTCTAGATCTTTTTTCTATTGAGTGGAACAACTCCTACCGAAAATTGCTAAAAGAGTTACTACCACCATCCCTCACATTCTCATGCAATCCATGAACTTTGATCACCTCAAACAATTTGACCTCTAGAGGAAAAATAACAAAGAACTGTGCATGACACAATAACATAAATGCAAACCTCTAGAAAATCCATGATGAGATGCACTTGTATTTTTCCACCTTTGACTTGGAGCAAACAATGAAAACAACCAACCAATAACATGCTCTTCTTTGACATGATGACAGATGATGCTTTCTTCTCCATGTTTGAGGATATCTTCAAGCTTCCACAAGAAAAAGGCTACCCTATAAATTGGCCATCAAGTTCTTGCTGCACCATTCTATTCTCAAAATGAGCATGATGATTATTCCCTTTAATTCCACTAGGTCTCAGCACTATACTGTAGATAGAGTCCTTCATGAGTTTGAACCAATCAGCTTGCATACAGGCTGGAGCCAAGTTGCAACTAATTGATCCAAAACACCTGAAACAATTGTTTTCTGCAACTCCAAGGACTCAAAACCTTCACAAACAGCATGATACATGAAAATCTTCAAAAAACTGCAAACTAATTTCTGATAATGACTGATAACAGTAGTCCAAAATCAGTAATCCTAAGAATCAGAAGTGCATAAATGGCACAGCGGCACTAATACTGAAAAATCCTCACAATAAACAGCAAGACATAAACTAAAAACAACACTACAATGCCTAAAAATACTCAAATCACTCAATCCTTTAACTGAATACGCCTCTATGGCTGCATAAAGTGGAGTACAGTGGCTCGATATGATGACAGTGGACTTTGGACAGTCCACTTTAAAGTCCAATGGCAGCAGTTAACAAGCTGAGATTTATGATGACAGTGGACTTTGTCAGTCTCCTTCGCAACATATTTGTAAGAATTTGCCAATAGCAACAACCCAAGATCTAAAGCCAATGAATAGCACAAAAACAAGAGAGACAAGATGGATAAGGATAAACTGAATTCTCATCAATATGCAATAACTGAACTGAACTGCAGTATATAAGATAATGATGAGTGCAATATAGATATGCCTACTTATATAGGCAAGGCATGATAATTAGGAGATATGCAAGAGATAATTTATCCCCCACAAAAGGTGGAAGCACATGTCCACCAAAGGTGGATCATCCTCCATTGTGCAATGAAGTATGTGCAACATGTGGAGGATGGTTAGTGATAAGTGCATTAAAGGTGGAGACAACACGTAAAGTGGAAATGTGATAACAACTATCACAACCTAAAGTGGAATTTCTCCTACACCATGTGCAACTAAAGGTGCAAACTCCTAAGTGTCTCAAATGCAAACTACTATGTATACATTATCCTAAGTAAGCTTAAGTAAAGTATAATTAGTGAATAATTAATTACACCAACACTTACCCCCCCCCCCCCTTAAGTGCAACTTAGGGGAATGCACTTAAACTCACAATGCAAGATGGGTTCCGGTTACTAGGCCATGTTAGGTACCCATGTACAATATGCAATTGCAAATGCAATGCAATCTCTCACAAAGTAGAGAAAGGGAGAAAACCCAGTGGGACAAAACTCACCCCCAAAAAGAGAGATGAATACATAAAAGAACTCTCAAAGAAGAATGGGAAGTACAAAACCCCATGCAAGGAAAAAGTCCCCCCCATAAGAGAGAAGAAGAGAGACTAGGTAGCCCCCCCTCAATGTAGACTATACACCAATGATAGATATTGTATGCTGGATGAAGTAACTGATCCATGATCGTTGAACAATGTTCCTCCCCTTAGGAAGAAATAAATCCAAAGGTGTAGAGAAGATGGCTCCCCAATTTGAAATGATAGATGCAGGAAGAAAGTTATATGGAGTCTCTAAAAGCTGCTCAAGTGTCCTCATGTCGATGTCAAAGGCTACCCCTTCCAAAACTGCTAAAGAAGACAAGTCAGGATCTAATGAGGCTGAATGTAGAACATGTGTCAAAGACCCAAATGTCTCCTTTGAAGATAAAGAGACCTCTCCAAATGTTGTACATAACGATCCGCAATCACATCAAACTCAAAAGAATTATCATGTGGAGAATGGACAAGAGGGTCAAAGTGTTCCCTCGCAACAACTGAAGAAGGATCATCTTCATCAAAGAGAAGATAAATGTCATCAATAATGTCTCCCAAATTTGTGATGTAGGACTCCACAAACAAACCTGCAATTTCTAGCAAGTAGTCATCCCATAAAGTCATAACTAGAAGACAAGGTATCTCATGTTGCACTGAATCCCAAGGAGCCAAAGTTGTAGCAATGTAGGTATGTGGAAGTGTTGATGTTGTGACCTCGTCCTTCGAATGTCTAAAGGATCTCCCACAAGTGAACCTATTGAATCAAGAGTCTGTCAAGCCCAACAAGGTCTCGTAGAAGATGAAGGAATATCTTGATTAGGTGGCATGTGGCAGATCAAAGGTCCACGTGTGATGATGTAGCGTGTTCTAGTTGGTTCACGTGTGTCCTTGAGGAGACTGTGTGCCGCTACTATTGCGTCGTGTGGCGTGGCTTCTGTTGTCTGTGTGTCCTTGTTGTCAGCGATGGTCTTGTCTCCTTGCAAGAAGTGTTTGGACACCAAGAAATCATGAGTATGCTTTGTTGATTGCAGTCTGAATTTCAGATACCGTGTTCTGTAAAGATCTACCAAAGAAATTGTCCTGCAAATATCACTGACAAAAAAAGTCATCATAATACAAGTATATGTGGACTCGCAAAACAATATAATATCAGAAACTAAGCACAGACTACGAAACTCAAAGTTGTATCGAACTATGCAGCTTGGGTCATACGACCCACAATTTGCAAATAAAAATTTGTCCCCAAAACAACTTTCACCAAATATGAACAAATTTATAGTCAAAATTTGTCAGAACAGCCTCTTGGACACAATGGTGAGAGCTTAGGTTTAGCATAGGATGCTCCTAAAGATCGATGGTCTGCAAATCTACAAATTTGCCCTCCTTCAAGCACACCAAAAACTCTCCAAAATTATTACTCATGAACGCTTTAATGGCTTTGATACCATGTAAGAATTTGCCAATAGCAACAACCCAAGATCTAGAGGCCAATGAATAGCACAATAACAAGAGAGACAAGATGGATAAGAATAAACTGAATTCTCGTCAATATGCAATAATTGAACTGAAGTGTAGTACATAAGATAATGGATGAGTATAATGCAGATATGTCTGCTTATATAGGCAAGGCGTGATAACTAGGAGATATGCAAGAGATAACTTATCACCCACATAAGGTGGAAGCACACATCCACCAAAGGTGGATCATCCTCCATTGTGCAATGAAGTATGTGCAACATGTGGAGGATGATAAGTGATAAGTGCACTAAAGGTGAAGACAACACATAAAGTGTGTTGGCATATTTAAGTTGTCACTGGTTAAGTTAGATGAAAACATCAATCCCACTGGTAAACCGGTAGACCAATCATAGTTCTTATTAGGCACCGGTAGAACTGACAGAGTATATGTACCGGTAACCCAAACAGAGTGTTTACTACCGGTCTTATAGAACAAACAAGGGATGTATGGACAACCGGGTACAAAAGCGATATCGGTCGACTGCATAATAATCCGCACCGGATTATGTGGAGCTGTCTAAGTTAAAACTGGATTATACGGAGCATTCACCATTTAGAACTGGAGTTAGCTTTTTAACACGAGTTAGTTTTATTTCTACGCAAATGTTTCAAGGTAAACTCAAGATCATCTCGCAAAGCTTTTTTGTTGCATGATTTATGGATGAGTTTACAACTTGGCGTTACTATGAGTTGAGCTTTTATTAAGATTAATTTCTTATAGATACAGGTCATAGGATACAAAAGAGTTGTTGTTGAAAATACAAAGCAGGAGAGAGATACCTTCTGAGAGAAGCTACGGTCACAGAGGTGAACGGCAGAAAGGTTCAACAACCAGGCAGAGCAAAAATGATAACAGGTATGATCTAATCAAACAGAGAGTGTCAATTAAGATCATTGCTTTTATACTGTTAAAGCATATTCAAATCCCTCTATCAGGGTGAACCCTAATAGGTTCTTTGTATAAATCCCTTAATCGGGTAACATCTTGATTGGTGTTTAAAGTCCTTTAACAAGGCGACTCCTAGCAAAGTCAAGATCTTAACTGATCTTCTACCAAATCCCTTTACCGAGTAGCACTCTTACAAGTGCTTTGTAATCTCTTAACAGGGCACCTTTATTACTGCAGTAGTGAAGTTGTGAGCTCTGTCTCACCGTGGTTTTTTCCTTCTAACTGAGGATTTCCACGTATATATGATGTGTTGATCTGAGTATTTCTATTTCTGTTGGTGAATGGTTAATTACATTCTGTTTATTCTGCAAGAATCTTTATATAAGGTTTAATTGAGATAGAAATAGTATTTACTGATTCACCCCCTCCTCTCAGTAACCAGTTAGGAATAACAAAGTGGAAATGTGATAACAACTATCACCACCTAAAGTGGAATTTCTACTACACTATGTGCAACTAAAGGAGCAATCTCCTAAGCGTCTCAATTGCAAACTACTATGTATGCATTAGCCTAAGTAATCTTAAATAAAGTGTAATTAGTGAATAATTAATTACACCAACAATATTTGTAATTCTCCACCACAACTCTTCTCCATGATGCCCTCTTTATCATCCTTTGCAGCCATATTTAAGTTTGAAACTCTTCCACAATACTTATGAGCATTTTCTTGATATTCCTTAACGTGCCAATTACTTCCTCAATGGGGAAGATGTCCCCAACAAATCCTTTCTCTTTCTCTCAATGAACTTCTCTATGTAGTGGTCATCCTAGAGGCACTGCATCAAACTCCCTACTATGTTGATCTCAAATAAATTGAATACCACCACAAAAAAACATCTTGTCATCAATTGATGCTCCATCCTTGAGGCAATGACAACTCTTGGAGCTCTATCCTCGATGCTACAAGGCACTACTTCCCCATTCAATATGAATTTCAGCTTCATAGTTTAATAATTTAGGGTAAATTCCCCAAGGGAATAAAGCCATTGTACACCCAAAACCATGTTGGTCTTTGTCAATCCAACAGCATAAAAGTCATCACGCATCTTATGTCTTGCCAAGGTGGTGTCAAATTATCTTATCATCTTAGCACAAAGAATGGTGAAAGTTCCAGTGTTCCGAGAATCGCCACCGAATCGCGTGAATTGCGAGTCGATTCAGGCTAGGCGATTTTTTTGGAGCCATGAATCGCAATCGGCGATTTTTTCCCATGAATCGCCTGAATCGCCGATTCAGACGAGTCGTGGGAAAAATCGCCTAAATCGGGTTGAAAAATCGCCCGTGAATCGGCCGCGGCAGTCAAGAAATTAAAGTCGAAAATAATAAAAAATTGACCTGTTTTTTTTATGTTTGGTTTGACTTTTTGTCTTTGTTTTAACCCTAAAGGGTCTTCCATTTGCTTAGTATGAGTAGAAGAGAGGAAAAGTGAGAGAGAAGAAGAGAAAAGGAAAAGCACAAGTTTGCCAACAGCAAGAAGGAAGAGCAGCAAAGAGAAGAAAAATTCATTTGGGGAGGCCATAAGATTGCATTGGGAGCATTAAGGAGTCATTAGCAACACTCCTCAATTGATTTGCAAGAGGTAAGTGTTGATTTTTTTGGGGTATGTTAGTGTATTGTTCATTTTTTGTTAAATTTTTTTAGTTTTCATTTGCAAATCTTGAATGTTTGTTTTTTAGTTTTAATAAATTGCAAAATAGGCTTTGTTGTTTTGTTTATTAGTTTGTTAGATTATCTTACTTTGAATTTTGAAACATAGAGGTTTTACTTGAAATTTATTATTGCAGGAGTCTTAATTTTCATTTTCCCCAATGGGTAAAAAAGATGAGTGTTGGAAATATACCGAAGACTTTCCGGGAAGAACAAAATTCCAAACAAAATGTATGTTTTGTAAAGAAATAAATTCCGGTGGCATTTATAGATTCAAATTCCACATTGCTGCCATACTCGGACATGATATTGCAATTTGCACTCAACAAACAGCTGAGGCAAAACGCACTTGTTTAGTGGCATTAGAAAAATTTGAACAAGACAAAATAAATAAGAAAAGGCAACTAGAAGAGATAAGGGCTATTGGCTCCCATGCTCCCACTGCCACAACCGCATCTACACCTGCATCAGAGTCCGCATCCGTAGGTTGTGTTGGAGAGGGTTCTACTAGGCCTCCTTTTCGTCCTAGTGCTGTTGCTCATGCTAGTGCTACTGCTGATGCTAGTGCTAGTGCTAGTGCTAGTGCTACTGCTACTGCTAGTCGTTCTTATAGTCATATTGAGGCTGGCAGTGCCCTATTGCAGCCTAGAGTGCGGAAGAACAGATTGGATAGTTACTTTGTGCCCCGCACTACTCCTGGCTCACAACCCACACTTGAGGGCATGGGTTTGAACAAGGAGATTCATGATGCTGCAAGAAAAGAAATTTGCAAATTTTGGTACTTTTGCAACATTCCATTTTTTGCAGCGAGGTAATTGATTCTTTTTTATTTGTTTTCTTTAAGTTTAAAGTTAAATTTTAATTATATTTATTTGTGTAATGATGTAATCATAGATTCACTTTACATAATGATTTATCATCTAAATTTCTAATCATAATCTATTTGTGATAGGGCTCCTTACTGGCAAAATATGATAGATGTGGTTGCCATATGTGGTCCGGAGTTTAAAGCCCCAACTGAGGCTGAGTTGAGTGGACAGCTCTTAGATGAAATGGTAGAGGACATGAAGGCTGAGCTTCAAAACCACCGAAGGGATTGGACTGTAAAGGGTTGCACCATCATGACTGATGGTTGGACCGACAGGAGGAATAGAACACTCATCAATTTTCTTGTTTCATGTGGAGGTTATTAATCATTCTACTTTCTTACATGTATTGTGAAATTTGAATAATTTAAATTCTGATTTGTTGATTGCTAATTTGTTGCTAATCCATGATAATTCATTCTTTTGTAGGATATACCATGTTCCTCAAGTCTATTGATGCTTCTGCCCATGTAAAAAACACAACATACTTATGTGAGATTATTGAGGAAGTCATCACAGAGGTGGGGGAACAAAATGTGGTGCAGGTGGTGACTGATAATGCAGCAAGTTATGTTGCTGCAGGTAAACTTGTAACTTTTCAAGTTTTGAAAATTAATTTATTCGAACACTTTTCTAATTCTAAGTTTCCTAACATGTTCCAATTTCTAATTAATTTAAAATTGTTGTAGGTAAACTATTGATGGAGAGGCACCCCACCATCTTTTGGCCTCCTTGTGCGGCACATTGCCTTGACCTCATGTTGGAGGAAATTGGCAAGCTTAAGTGGGTAAAGTCATGCGTAGATAGGGCAAAAAGTATATGCAAGTTTATCTACAACCATGCATTCATCCTTAGCACTATGAGGGCCTACACAGGAGACAAGGAGTTAGCTCGTCCAAGGATCACGAGGTTTGCCTCAAATTTCATCACACTGCAGTCCTTTTTGACATCAAGGGATGATTTGAGGAGAATGTTTGTTGGGCGGGAGTGGACTACATCCTCCTATGCTACGACCACTATAGGGGTAGATGTGGCAAATTGGATCTTTGATGAGGATGGTTTTTGGGAACCTACTAAAGAAATTGAGGTAAATTTCTTACAATTTAATATTTAGTATTTAGTTTTACTATTTATTATTTAATTGTTAATGATTTACTTTTACTTTTAGTTTTATAATTTTATTATTTATATTTAAGTTTTGACTCAAATGTTTTTTTTACATTATATGCAGGTCACTGAGCCCCTCGTATCTCTCCTACGAACTGCTGATGGGGAGAAGCCCTCTCTTGGCTACATATATGAGGGCATGGATAGGGGCAAGGATGCCATTAGAGCCAGGTATCTAGGAGTGCAGGAGAAGTACGTCTCTCTTTGGGATATCATTGATAGGAGATGGCAGAATCAGCTCCACCGACCCATCCATGCAGCAGCTTATTATCTGAATCCAGCATTTCGTTTTCGTGCTGACTTCAAGGCGAATGAGGAGGTTCTCACCGGCCTATATACAGTGATCCAGAGGTTGAGTACTGATGAGGATAGTGCAGCTGCAACCCTTGAGCTAGACAAATTCAATAATATGGAAGGGTCAATTTTCTCTAGCAGGATGGCCATAGATAGTCGAACAAAACTACAGCCAGATAACTATAAAAATAATATATTCTTGAATGTTAAGTAACAAGTTTATGGCTTATAAGTTGTGCATTTTAATTTTTGATTTTGTAATTTTAAAGTTGTAATTTTGTAAATGATACTAATTGATTTTGTTTTCCCTTATTTCAGATAGATGGTGGCAAATGTTTGGGCCCACAACACCAAAACTTCAGAAAATTGCCACCTGTATTCTGAGTCAGCCAAGTAGCGCTTCTGGATGTGAGCGCAATTGGTCCATGTTCGAGCATATCCACTCGAAGAAGAGAAATAGGTTGACAGTGCAGAGGTTGAATGATCTTGTTTTTGTTCATTACAACCTTCGTATTAGGATCAGACAGATTATGGACATTGACTCCTCTCCGATCATTCTGGATGAGATTGATCCAGAATCAGAGTGGCTCACTGAGGCTGTGGATCCGATCTTCACTGAGGCAGACCATGAGTGGATTGACCAGGTAGATAGAGAGGCTGAGGCTGTGGCCATGGCAGAGGAGGCGGCTAGAGCACGTTCAGGCACTGGCAGACTCACACGTGCACGCACAAACAGAGGCCCTAGTGATGTTGTCCGTGAGCCCATCTTACATGCGGAGGATATGGCTCAGCAGTCCTCTAGGACCTACCTTAGACGCCTTTGTAGAAGGCAGACAGGATACTCAGAGGCTGAGGCTGAGGCTGAGGCTGCGGCCGAGCTTGAGGATGACGATGAGGCTTGAGCTACAGCCTTGTTTTTTCATTTTGTTTACAGACAGATACTATTACATTTACAGTTTACTGATAGACATACGTTTCATGGATCTTCATCTTACATACATTTATGATTTGATGTCTTATGGATCTTCATCTCACATACATATTTGATATTACATTCTATGATTTGACTCATTATGATAATATGATTTCAACAGACTGATACTATTACATTTACAGTTTACTGATAGACATACGTTTCATGGATCTTCATCTTACATACATTTATGATTTGATGTCTTATGGATCTTCATCTCACATACATATTTGATATTACATTCTATGATTTGACTCATTATGATAATATGATTTCAGATTTCTATTTACTTCAGTTCAGAACTTCAGCTACAATTTACATTTTACATGTAGCGTATGTGATGGATTTACCATTTATGTTCCTTGTTTATGTATGTTAGCTTCTATTTGATGATGTTATACTATGTTTAAGTTATATTCAATAAAGGGTGTCTGAAATAAGCTTTAAATTGTTAAAATCTAGTGTTTTTTAAATTTGCCGATTCATGGCCGATTTGATTCTGATTCATGGCCGATTCGCGATTCGATTCGGCCAAAACGATTCTGAGACGATTCCGATTCTCGTTTCTTTGGGTGAAACCATCTGCAACTATGAAATTAAATCCCTATGGCTAGTCCCCTCCTAGTTATCAAATCCTCCTCAATGAAATTAAGAGAGGCTTCACTATCAATTAACATGTAGTATTCTACTCATGCAACACTCCACGAACTCAAAATGGATGATATCTTAGAGCACCTAAAAGACAAGCAAGGGTACTCTCCTAGAACTCTCCTCCTTCAATCTCTGATTCTAGCAATTAACATAGAATATTCTACTCATGCAACACTCCACAAACTCGAAATGAATGATATCTAAGAGCGCTTGAAAGAGAAGGAAGGTGCCCTCCCAGACCTCTCCTCCTTCAATCTCCGATTCGAGCTCCTCTTTTTTGTCTCTTCAACTAGAAATACCTCTATGTGATGTATTTGTCCATGTCCAAAGCATCAATGTCCTTTTCCAATTGGTAAAACACAATTTCTTCCTCCTAAATTCATTCTTGTAGCTTCTTTGTAGATAATCTTTGGCGTGTTTTATGGAGGAGGGACTTCCTTTTGAAGTGGTTTCCTTTAAGCTACTAGTGGTGGTGCCTTTCTCTTAAGAATCAATCTCCAAAGTTAGGGCTCACCTAATGGCAACTGATAATGATGGTGGATCAAAAGCCTTAACCAAACTATTTAGGAGTTTTGTTTAGACCCTCCACAAATAGCACAATGAGTCTCTTCTTTGTCACATTCGTACCATCACTGTTAAACTCTAAAAATTCTTCGCATATTGCTCTTTTGTGCATTCTTGCCTCAACTATGCTAGCTCCCTGCCAACCTTATCCATGAGCCTCTAAGTAAAATCAGCATACATAACAATATGGTTATGCCCTTGTGTCATCAACCCATGCCACCAATCATGGGCTATGCCTTCCAGATGCAAGAATATAAATTTGGTGTACACATCTTCCACCATGGGGCTAAGTAGAAGATATGTATACAAATTTTGCAAGCACATGTAAACTTTTCTCCAAGGCATCAAAAGGAGGAAGAGACAACCTACTCAACCTTTGCTACAAATCTCTATGGAGCTAATATGTAAGGGGTGTTCTCTCAATTCTTGGCATGTTCCTTGATCTGAAACTGCAATAGTTTGCAAATGAAATCTGATTTCTGATGTCTAGATCAAGACCTTGGCACTCAACCATGCAAGCATTAATACCATATGTTGCTGGATTATACTATTCTTCTTTTGAGTAAGAAAGTAGGCTAAAATGGTGTAGCTGCTGATCCAATTGATACCCTATTATTATTTGTATGATTGAGTGGGTCATTTTAAATTGAAGTGCTTCCCTCACCTTTGCTGCATGAGGCATGCTGGAGTTCAAAGAAGCATTCATATTCTACATTTGTTGCATCATCTGGAATAACAGCTGATATGTTTGCTCTCTTACTTTCTAATAAAAAAAAGTCAGACTTATTCTCCTTGTCTACCATGTGTTTCTTACCACTGCCTCCTATACCGAAGTTCATTCAGGTTGTGTTGCTTCCAACTTTTCCTTTCTTTTTCTAAAACTCTCAAATCTCTTTGACTCGACTACATGCACTCATGATTTTAACCTGCAAGCTGGCAGAGTCTATGCTCTAATACCAATATGATATCCCTAGTGTAGATTTTTGTATTTTTTAAGGGATTCCTTTGTGTTTTCTGAAATTCAACCAACTGAAACTATTTGTTATGCTAACATAAACAGTAATTAATGGAAAAATCCTTGAAATTGCCTAGTAAACAATAATTAAGACTTTTTACACAACAAATCATTCATCTTAAAATTCTTTGAAAGAAGGGTGAAGGCAAATGATAAGTTTTATCATGACAACTACTCTGGATGCTTTCAAAAAAAGGAGCAAGTCTTGATACTCAAACAACTATGATAAAACTTGGAGAATCTGCCATTGACAATCAAGAAGATGTTAATTAACATTCTCTAATGGCATTCTTCTGTATTTTAAAGGTGAAACTTATACTTCTTTATGTAGAGGGCATGCTTTGATTGCTCCTTGCAATTTTTGTTATAATTTGACATTCGCTTTGTTACATAAATGAATTTTTCACTCCTGGCATGCTTCTGAGCCTCTCGATGCAGCTTTTTTAACATTTTCTCATTGACATTTTGACACTCCACGCCCTCGGGGTGTCCTTAGGGACTTCAATGCACTTTTACCTTATGAGAGATCATTGACAACTTGATTTCCAATTGCCTAGGGGAGTTCTTAGGAGTAGTGTTGCATTTTTTCATATTTTCACTTTGACACTTTAACATTTAAGTGCATTGGGGGATGATCGAGCAACAAGATACCACTCTTCCTTCTAGTTCCACTTTGATCTTCTGTCACTTAATTGATTTGAGCACTTCAAAGGTTCATTGACAACTTGATATCCAAATGCTTACGGAAGTGCCTAGGTGTAGTATTGCACTTTGTTTTATGTTTTCACTTTGACACTTGACATTTAAGTATATCAAGGAATGATTGAGCACCTAGATAGCAGTTTTCCTTCTAATTCCACTTTGATCTTTTGTCACATAAGTGTTTTTGAGCACTCCCAAGGCTCATTGACAACTTGATATCCAATTGCCTAGGGGAGTCCCTAGGTGTAATATTGCACTTTTTCATATTTTCACTTCAACACTTCGACATTTTTCCGTATTGGGGCATGATTGAACACCTGGATACAACTTTCCCTTCTAGTTTCACTTTGATCTTTTGTCCCTTTAGAGTTTTTGAGCACTCCAAAGGCCTCCATTGCACTTTTGTCATGTTTTGCAATTGACATTAATGAATTTTAAATGGGCCTTGGGCACCCCTAGGACATGAGATACACTTTTTGTTCTAATTTCACGGTGATATTATTTCGCTTCAGCTAGCTTGGGTGTCCCTAAGAGTCTTGATGTAGTTTTGTCATATTTAATTTGACATATTTAAATTAAACTAGTTAGGTGCATGCTTGGGTACTTGAATGCACTTTTGTCATGTTTTCACCTTGACATTTTGATGCTTAAGTGAATTTGGGTACCCTTTTGCATCGTAATGCACTTTGTTTTCTAATTCTTCGTTTGCATCTTCACACTTAGCCTGAAAAAGTGTTCTTTTTGAGTCACTTAAGTGATTTTTACACTCAAATATGCCACTGCCTTTTGAAACATTCATGCATTATTTCCACTTATGTGTTTTCATCTTTTAATTGCCATTAACATTGCACTTTTCCCAATTAAGTGGTTTTTTTATTCAAATTTTACCAAAACACAACATTTCCCTTATGTGGGTGCACACCTAGGCACTTACGAAACATTTAAGGTGCTTTTAACCTCCAAGTATGACATTCTCTATCTCTAGCACACTCTAGACCACTTGTGCACCCTTTCCCTACACAAAATCCTAAAAAAATGCCTCTACCTTGTGAAGACGTGTCTTCAAAACCCTTGAACTTTCCCTTAGAACACCTTGTCATTTCTTCATCATCCAAGATCCCATATTTACCCAGCTTAATGTGCAAAAAAACTTATTTTGTTAGTGCTGCAAAGGTGTTAGGTAAAAATAACAACATTAACAACCACTGAAAACAAGGACTTAAGCTTGTCTTACCAATTAGAAATGACAAGATTTTTGGCTTACAACATGACTCATAACAAACAAAAAAATCCGGGTGCAGCACTTTGCTTGGCCAAAGTTTAGTCTTTATTAGCTCTCTTCATAACTTTCTTTGTATCTTAAATGCCTTTAATAATTACTTTTGTCCCTTCTTGACATGTATCATAGGAGGCTTTATATGACACCTAATATGCTTGTGATCATCAATATGATGAGATTCATCATTACTCACATTGCACTTAAGATTCTTTGTAATTCCTAAGACAAGCTTACATGTGGATTCTTCATCATGACCTCCATGACATGATTAAATCCTACGACATGACCAACATGCCACAAATATTCTTGTGCTACAAGTCATACATTTGAAAGCATTTTCTGTGAATATAGACAACAAACATTTTTTAAATCCTGTTCATGATTATTCTTAGTATCCTAACACTTTCCTTGAGGCTTTCACGTAGACTCGCACATAACATGCTAAGACATGAAGTGTACATCTAAAACATTTACAAAACAAACATTTTATGCAAATTGTCAACAAAGGGACAATTACAATAAAGGACGAATCAAATAAGAGAATAATAACATAATCAAGGATAATATAATCAATATAAAAAACAAGATCAAAACTCCACCAGTTTTATTTGCCCTTTTATTTCCTTCATTTTAGTCAGATTATGAATCATTAGACGTCCACCCCAGTCATTAAGCTGGCTTTCCTTCCAATCAAGTGAGAGAAATGCATACAAATCCTTCCTCTTTTTATCATGGGTGATCAGGCACCTCAAGAAGTCTGGAATCGCCTGCAACCATCAAACCAACAAACAAATTCATTGGTTTTTCAATAGGCATGAAGAGTATTATTCTTAGGAGGAAAAAAATTGTACTGAATTCTTGTAGCTTGCTTTCCCTTATTCTTACGATTTAACACAACTGTAGCTTGTTTTCCACGATTATAAGACTTTGACATGGATTATGGAGTATAATTACAAAATGCATATAAGGGTCTAAATATTTAAAATCTACAATAAGTTTCAAAATGTATAGTTCAGGCAGCTACAAATATTTAAAAGCTACAAATCTGCATAAGTTCAGGCAGCTACAAATCTGCAAAAGCTCAAAAACTTCCAAGGAAGATAAAATATTATTAGATCGCTGCACTGAGATGGAGATTTTTGTCTTGGGTGCATATATGTGTCCTCCACGATTGATGTAAATACTTGTCAGCAAGCATAAGACAACTGTAGGTCATTGTATTCACAAAGAGACAACTTATTAACTTCATATTAAATGATAAATTTTTGGAATACTCAAAGAATGAGCAGTTAAATCATAATGTGGATCTTTTTGGGATCATGGTCCTATTTCTTTCCAATTATGCAGTTCAGCTTCTGTTTGTCGACAGAGATCTACTCCTCTTCAGCCAACCCCCAGCCACAAGGGTAAAGCCATATTACAAGCTTCTTCACTAATACAAGGGTTACTTTAGTCTTGGATGTTAAATACTTAAAAGCGATCCTAAGATGAATATTTTGCTTAACCCTCCCAACCCTCAGCACTCCCCAATGAGCAATATTAGATCTTGAATCAGTCCCTTCACAATGACTGATGATGGCACTAGCGACTTCACCATTTTTTCTAAACAATAATACTTGATGATCTCATGTTTTCCTCAGTATTTGCTCTTTGGAGTTCTTATTCCCCATTCTTGGCTACAAGCCTATATGTACTCGTTTCTTGACCACTTGTGTTGGTAGTCCCTTTTTGTTTTGTATTCCTTCGCTTTTGTTCTTCCTCTTTGTGGGGCCTTTCTATGTTTCTCTTCCTAGAACTTTCCTTTGTAAACTGCTTACTCTGGAGTCTGATCAACCTACTTTTGGTCATCCGTAGTCATTAATATAATTTCTTTCTTTCCTTCTTTCTTTCTAGATTGGCTATCAAACCCAATGTATTTGATATGTTCATATGTTATGCTATAGATATGCAATTTATACCCATTATTCTTGATTATTGATTACGTTAAGAGGCATCTTCAATTCTATTAATAGTCACACTTCTGCAAGCGACCAACAGTTTATTTTGTCATCCAAAAGGAGTGAAATAACACAACAAACCAAACCATTTTAGAAAGTATAAAATGGTTATGTTTCCACTTTGGAACCTTATTCATAAGACACCTTAGTGGAGTCTCAAAAATTAAAATGTAAGAAATTGTCCATAAAGTTAGTTACAGTGAGAGGATTATGCATTATTACAGGCAAAAGGAAACCCTATTGGTGGAACCAAAGAAATAGCATACCTTCAACAAACTAGAAATATACAAAAGCTCAACAACTTAAAGATACTTCTCAAGAAGATAAAATAGTAATAGATCTGTGTACAGATAGAGATTTATCTTTTGGGTGCATAAGTGTCTGTAAGAGTTTCCATAAATAATGTTAATCCTAGACAAAAGCACAAGACAAATATTGGTTACTGTATTCACAAAGAGACTATTAGAATATTGTAATGTTCCTTTAATGACCATCTTAATTAGTCTTTAGTTTATTAGGTAGTTTCTTTTTTCGTCTTTAGTTCATGATTGTTTCATAATAGAAACATCGTCTTTGTAAATCCATATAAGGAGCTTTCAACTCCTTTGTTTAATACAACATCAATTTATCGTAACATGCCATCAGAGTGGTTCAATGGGATTTCATAAAATTTGGCAAATTTTTTAAGAAAAATTCGAGCCTCTTCTAGTCTAGTATTTTTTTTAGAAATTTGTTTTTCAATTTTTTAAAATAAAAATCGTTGGAGATATTTTATGAAAATTTTGAGGTTTGTCTTTGAAGATTTTTGTTGAAAATTACAAAAGCCTGATCGAGGGTTTCAATTGCATGATTTTCTGGTTTGAGCAAAAGTCTCTGACTTTCGAGGGTTGCATGTACTTGCATGTTGCTTGCATGTGATTTTTGTGAGTTTCATGTTACTTGCATATGCTATTTACTGCGTGAAGTCTCGTGTTTTTCTGCATGAAGGCTTCTCTCATGGGTTTTTATAATATTTTTCCCTTAAAAAAAAAATTCTAGTGGGTTCTAATAATTGTCCCTTGAAATAAAATTATTTTTTCAAAAAATAAGGGTATGCTCCTATCAAGGAGGGCTCTCTGGTTTCTAGAAATGTTTTACTGTTTTTTCCTTAAAAACAATGTTTTGTATGCTGATCCTTGTCTCCGATTTTGTGCCAGCTATTTGTCTGGTTTTTTTATTTTATCCTCAAAAATCATTTCTGGATTTTGTAATTCACAGAGTTGCACGGGATTCCTTTGTGGGTTTTTACTGTTTTTTCTGGAAAAAAAAATGATGATTTGTAATCTTGGATTTGGTGTTTTTCCCTCAAAAATCGTGATTTTTTGCAATCTATTCTGGGGCGTCATGCTCTTCTGCAAAAGTTTGGAGGGTTCGCTGATTTTTCTTCAAAATCGTGGCACTTGTTCTTGGTGTGTGCCTCTAGCTACAAGGAGGGACAGCTGTTGTCGGGATAATTGTATGTACGGGTAATTATGTTAGTAAAGTATTATGTTACTCTCGGTCGTTAGTGACCGAGAGGTTAGACAGTTACGTCACGACGCTTCGATCGTGACCCTTCGGGTACTTTATATACTCTCTCGGAGGTTGGACACGGAGATATGATTGTATGATCATTACGATGTAAATGTACTTGCCAGTATGGAATGATTAATGAAAGTATTTATTATTCTATGATACATTCTGTGTTTATTATATTTCCTGTACTATGTCTGTGCAATACTAAGTTTACCCCAGCAAGTAAACATCTGGCGCCGCTGCCTAGACGTACTCGGGAAGAGAAGTGAGGAAAGGATTTATGCCCAATGTTTTAAATAAAGATAGAAATAGAAAAGTGAGAAATGATGACGAAGAGGCCGCACACGCAGCTCTAATCTCCGCACAGCAGTGTGAACGTCGCTATAGGCTAAGGCAATTTGCCAAAGACCAGCTTGCCGGAGGGGACCTCGGAAGTGGTACGGAGGGTGCAGAAGCCGAAGAGGAGTTCACTTCTTCGGAACGGAGAGTGCAAAGTCGGGAAGAGTTACTTGAGGAGACACGGACGAGAAGAGCCTTTCTCCAAGAGGAGAGAGTACGGTTTGAGGTGGGTCTCCGTACACCAGGTGCAGAGAACCAAACCGGCGGAGAGGGTGATACTGCAGAGGGTGGCACGAGCACACCAGCAGACCCTCCGTTGGAACCGAGAACCCCGCACGGTACGGTGCCAAGAGAAGGGCAAGTACCACCAGCCCAGCAACTACCGCAAGGACAAGTACCACAAGTCCAGACTACCCACAGCACTCAGGGAGGTGTGGGCACGAGTGGTGTCGGTGCACCGCCTCCACCACGGCCAACCATGGCGGTGAATAAGCAGAAGTTACCGAAATTTACAGGGCAATCCAAGGAGGATCCAGTTCGGCACTGTTGAACGTGTGAAACGATATGGACTGCACACGGGGTAACTGACGAGAATGAATGGATCCGCCAGTTCCCTGCAACACTGAGGGAAGGTGCCATTGATTGGTACTCGGATGTTGACAAGACGAGCCTGACGACATGGGACCAGGTCAAAAAGGCCTTCCAGACAGAGTTTCAATTGTTACGAGATGATAATGAGATATTAGCGGAAATCTACAACACTAAGCAAGCGAAGAATGAGTCTGTCCGTGCGTACGGACGGCGACTCAAAGAACTCATCGAGAAGATGGAGTCGGCCCCAGCGGACGAACTGAAGAAGAGGTGGTTCGTAGAGGGACTCAAAACCTCCTTACGAAAGAAAATGAAGATAGTTCCACCTACTTCGTACAGTAATGCATACAACCGAGCAATGGATTTAGAGAGTGAGTGTAAGACCTCCAAGAAGATGAGGTCATCTTTTGACGATGACTCGGAGACTGAAAGCAGTGAGGATGGGTCGAGCAAGAAAGTGCTCGCGTTGCAAAAAGACCTTGACAGAATGATGAAAGAACTCAAGGCCGCCAAGGGAAGTACCAGTAAGACAGGAGAAGATAAGGTGTGGTGCACGGACTGCAAGGAAGCAGGCCACACAAAAGGTTCTTGTCCGAAGAAGGCTTTTTGCGATATTTGCCAAATCACAGGACATTCCACTAAAGAATGTCCCTACAACCTGAGGGCGAGAAATCAACAAGTGCTCTATACACAGGAGCAACCTTCCATGTCTGGTATTGGCGGACAACAAAATGCTCCATCATCTGGCGGGTATGGAAACAACCGACGGGGAGGCCGAGGCAATGATGAGAACAAGCCGCGGGTCCAGTATGACGCGAAGGGGAGGCCCATGATACAATGCAGAAGTTGTAACCAATGGGGACATTATGCCCGTGATTGTCAGAATGAGGCTACCGCTCCACTAAAACTATGTCGGTGGTGCGGACCGGGGAACCATGAGGATGCTAATTCTCCGAAGCCCGGCTGCAACATCCTAGACATGGAACGAGGGGGCACGGAGAAGGTCCTCGCAATCACACGCGGGCAAATGAAGAAGGCCACATATCCTCACCCTCCGACAGAGAAACAAAGGATGCTCGAGGCGAAGGCTGAGATCGCGAAGGGTATGGAGGACCGAAGGGACTCCACAGATGTCGGCATTTCTACTCGAGCAATGGCCGAACAAAATATTTTAAGGCAGATAATGCAATTGGAAGTACCAGTAAAGGTCAAGGACCTATTGGAAACGATGTTGCATCTCAAAACGGCTCTATTCCTTGGGCAAAACATTCCAGCAAGCACGGTTGAACGAACGGAGATCACGAGTGGCTCTGCAGCCGACCCCATGACGCTATCGATAAATAATGGGCGGAATCCCGCAGTGGTGGAGATGGGTATTTTGGGTACCATCCTCACGAACACAATTGTTGACGGTGGGTCGGGCGTCAATGTCCTACCGGAAGAAACTTGGAAAAGCTTGGGGAAACCGACGCTGTGGCCACCGACTTTCAATTTATTGGGGGCCGACCAGCATGGTATTAAGCCTCTCGGTACACTGATGGCGCAGCAGGTGACTATTGGAACCCAGCCTTTCACCTTAGATTTTGTTGTAATCCCTCTTAAGCAGAAGGGGTATGATGCCATCCTGAGTAGAGGGTGGTTGGTGACGGCCCGAGCCGATCATAATTGGAAGAAAAACACCCTCGCATTTGAAAAGGGGGGAAGGAAGTTTGTAGTGGACCTCAACACACAGATGGTTGGGGAGGAAATGGCATCCGATTCAGAGTCAGACGACGGGATGGGCGGAGAGGAAGGAAACACGGAACCTAATGCCGAAGGGATACTGAAAGTGGAGGATGATACAGATTCGATGGACGGTCTATTCCACTGGCAAATGGGTGATTATGAATTATTTCCGCCGTCCTGTAACATATTGAAGATTGAGGAAGCCGAGAGTGAGTTCCCTCCGAAATATACAGCATACCGAGAAGGGGAAGTCGAAAGGAAAGAAAGCCCTGCCCAGGAGTTTCGGAAGGAGGAACCCATCTGGCACAAAGAAGCAAAGTTGGAAAAAATAAATCTTGGGGATGAGAGAAATCTGAAACCCATCGTTATGGGAGACAATTGGAATCCTGTGTGGAGGACCGCAGTCTTCAAAATCTTGATTCTCCTTTTTCTTTTTATGTACGGGAACGAGACCGTGGTCCCTATAGAATTTATGGTTCCAAGCTTTTGGATAGCCATTGAAAACAGACTCGGCGACAGGGAGAGGGAACGACTGCACACTCTGTGGGCTCTCGATGAACGGATACATGACAGTGGCAACGGGACCAAATTGAAACTTTACCCGAAGAGGATGGATCCGAAAGGAGGGACAAAGCAACCAAAAGGGACTCGGCAGGCGTCCGTACGGGTGACCAGAGAAGCCTCCGGACAGAAAATTGAAAAACACCCGTACGGCTATGCATGACCGTACGATGGAAAAAAAATGAAAAAAATGAAGGAAAAAAAAAAAAGATCAGACCGTACGGTCATACGGCATTCAAAAGTGCCACATCATTGTAGGATGTCGTACGGCTTTCAAGTGTCGTACGGCAATAACATCCATGCCCGTACGTTATTTTTAATGCAGCAGTCACCGTACGAAAGGAAATAAATAAATAAAAATGATACTGTACGGTACCGTACTGTTCCATAAGACATCGTACAACACCGTACATGGAAAATGCCAAGCTGAAAAATAAAAGACCGTACGGTACCAAGGCGACGCATAAGGGTTAGATGGGCGTACGATAGCCAAGCCATAAGTAGGATACCGTACGGTTGTACGGCCAGACCACACGATACAAGAGAAATTAAAAAGCGCAAGGATATATTCGTACGGTCATTGCAGACGATAAAGAAGCCGTACAAACACATAGTTACGACATTGATCAGTAATAATTTGGTTGTATCCGTACAATACAAAAGGGAGTCAGAGAGAGGGAATCCATACGACATAGACAAGAAGGTGCATAAGGGTTCAGTACAGCATTGGGATGTGTGAAGGGGAAGCATGAAAGAAGAAATTCATATGGTATTTTAAAAAAAAAAAAAAAAACGACGACAAATCAAAACAGTTCAAAATGAATAACGTATGGTACCGAAGGGTAGAACATAATGAGGTAGTAAGGGAAACATAAGCGCTTTATAGAAAAGAGTGTGGGATCAGAAGAAAATCACAAAATGGTGTGTTCCATAGACTTTTGTGTGGGTTTGAGAGTGCTAATTTGGTCTTGGCGGCGGGGGCGCTGCCCCTCGACCCCGCTGGGGGCGTTGCCCCCTAGACCCCCAGTCGGTTCAGTTATCAGCCCTTGGAGAGTGTGACCTGTTGATGAGATCAGAGTTGCTACAGGCATGGAGTGTTTGCATGCCGGAGGTGAAGAGAGCACTGGAGCAAGTCTTTCAAGAGGGGTACTACGCTTTGAGGCACTTGGAGTAGGTGTTGGCTGGACGTGAGACTGTCTTGGTAGATGCATCGAGAGCTCGGGAGGAGTTGACCACCCAGTTGGAGGCAGTAGAGCAACACTTGGCTCAGCGTACCCAGGAGTTGGAAGTAGAGAAGTTGGCACGGGTGGCTATCAAGGTCAGATTGGTTAGGGAGACAGTATGGTGTTAGCGGAGGCTATAGCTGAACAGTATGTTTTGGAGACAAGTTTGGTGCACGCACGAGAGAAATGGGATGTGACGGAAAAGACCTACTGGACGCAGCATTGCTGGGGAGGGCGGCACTTCAGCTTTTTCAGGGATGCCCCTCTGCCCCTTCTCAGTGATTTTCTTCTTCTATGTGGTGTATTTCATCTCCCTGTTGTTGTAAGTCGTCGGAGACGACTTGTTTTTTGGGGGGAATGATGTTGTCGGGATAATTGTATGTACGGGTTATTATGTTAGTAAAGTATTATGTTACTCTCGGTCGTTAGTGACCGAGAGGTTAGACAGTTACGTCACGACGCTTCGGTCGTGACCCTTCGGGTACTTTATATACTCTCTCGGAGGTTGGACACGGAGATATGATTGTATGATCATTACGATGTAAATGTACTTGCCAGTATGGAATGATTAATGAAAGTATTTATTATTCTATGATACATTCTGTGTTTATTATATTTCCTGTACTATGTCTGTGCAATGATAAGTTTACCCCAGCGGGTAAACAACAGCTCTATTATCCAACATTTGGTTGGATGTTTTGTGATGATTTTTGGACAAAAAATTTTGCAAATTTTGAGAGGGTTAGTGGTAGACTCATCTCAGTGGCAGAGTCAGTAGCAGGCTCTTGTCTCTTGATGCAGAGCATTCAAAAGAAGGGGGCAGCCTTCTCTATTTTTTCTAGACAGATTTTGGCTACTCTTAGTCATTACATGTGCAGTCTTCTACAGGGTAGTTAGACAATGACCATTAAGGGAGGATATTAGAATATTGTAATGTTTCTTTAATGGTCATCTTAGTTAGTCTTTAGTTTATTAGGTAGTTAATATTTTCGTCTTTAGTTCACAATTGTTTCATATTAGAAACATCATCTTTGTAAATATATATAAGGAGCTTCCATCTCCTTTGTTTAATACAACATCGATTTACCGTAACAGAGACAACTAATTAATTACTATTTATTGATTTGAAAAATCAATTTGTTTAATTTTAGGTGGCGTCTTTGCAATCTATCAAATTATATGGTATTTCATCAGGATTCAACTGCATAGTTTTGGATTCATTAATCAATGAAATCATGAGGTCCTGTGACACAATTGATGGCTGATCTTTTACTCCCCCTGGTCTCTAACTTTGGTAAGGCTACTGTCACAGTCAAGTAAGGTCATTCGTCTCCTGGACTCATTTTGTATTTACATTTCTAACTTTATAAGCTTAAGCACTTTCTTCAGCAGCACACATGTAGGTGATGGTTGTATGCTACATCATGTTCTAGTTGCTATACTACTTTTTGTTGCTTAAGTTGTCCTTTTCCCTCAATTTTTGCCAACAGGTTAGACAGAATATTTAATGTCCTTGCTCATTTTTATAAGCTTTACCAACATGTGTTTAAGTTTAGTAAAAATCAAGTTTACACTTTACAGTCTTCACCACATTTGGTGGTGCCCTGTCTAGGTTGCCGAAATCAGGGATAATGCATCACTGGTTGGCTGATAAATAACCCAGATCCAGTTCAGGGACAAAGCTTACCTGTGTCACTTGTAGATGCCAACGAAGTCCTACAAATCGGACCCAGGGTGCATACCCAGGTGAACCCAGGTCCAAAGAATTAACTCATTAAACCTCCTTTTGAAGGCAAAAGACACAGACCAAATACACTTGCTAAACTGTAATTCTTATCATTCACTGCACAAAAAGAGTTGAAGTTTGATCACTGAAGGTTCCAAAGCAGTTGGATTGGTATTCCTATGCATGTGCAAGGGCCCATTTGATGAAAAAGATGGTCTTTATGAAGACCCATATGACATCAATTGCTCATTTTGTTATTTTACTATTGAACAATAAATATCTATCATGAAACTCAAGAATTGACAAGCTGATATGACATGTAGTAGTCTTTATTTTAAATGATCAGTTTAATAGCTGTTTTCATTCTGCAATATGGATATATTTATCATTTTTATATGTTTTGCATGGATGTAGCCAAAACAAACCCAACCCAAAAAACACTTGCCATACCAGTGTACCCAAACCCAAACCACTAACTTAGATAATAAGCAGAAAAACTGCAGTAGATACCAAAATATCTACAAATTTTTTTTCTTCTACTTTGTCTTTTTATTTGAAGAGGGCATAAATTTTTTGAAAAATACACACCAAATATAAAAAGACTCAAACAGAACAATATTACAATTCAAAAAATGAGTTTTTGACAGTACACAAAACACATTCTTAAAAGGAAATGGGTGCCAACTCAGGCTCAATCTGAAAGCAGTACAGGTAGCATATTTGGCCACAAACTGTCCTTCCATGCTTCTGTTTGGTAAGGTCCAAACTCAAGGCACGCATTTTTATATGAGGTTTAGAGGACTATTACAGCTCCCACAAAACTAAGGCCCCAATGTAACTGATAATACTCATTTTTCCACCAATGGAGTCAGTTTGTTCTAACAAACATGTAACTGAACTAGATTCATTTTGCCACCTATCGGGTCAGTTATGTTCTAGCTAATATATATTGAACTGGTGCACAACTGCTAGTAACTGACCCATAATTAGTAGCTGCATAACTCATCTGTAACTGATGAATTACTTATTTGCACCTGCAAAATTGACATGTAACTGTTGGCAAAAAAGCTGAAGCTGATGCTGTATAATTTATTGCTTCATAATTGACAGAAACATAACTTATTTCTTCCCCTGCTCACCTTCCAATTTCCTGCATAACTAATTTATTTCTGCACAACTGAATTGTTCCTGCATAGACAATTTTTCCAGCACAGCTATATAGAAATACCAGTGTTTGACATAAGGGTGCCTTTTCCAGGAATTATAATGCAGAGTTCCTATAGAAACAACAATGACATATCACCTATCCATAAGGGATATGATTCATATTTGGCCCCAAAGTGCCCATGATTTTAGATAGATTTACAGGATGTACTTTCAAGGATGCACTCTTCAATGCAATTATTAAGCCTATCGTTCCTTATTGGTCTAAGGCTTGAGGCTTGGGTTTGTGGTCTTCCCAAATGGTTCATATAGAAAGGTGTGAACTCCCATTCTTCAGCATATGATCCATTGCAAACAGGCAGTTCCTTCAGCAAATAGTCCAAGCAAACTTTTATTTTGTCACCCAACAACATCATCATCTTGATTGTATCAGCAGACTTTCTATACCCTATGATTCATAATTTTAGATCCTTTGGTGATTTAGATTCAGATGTTTCAAAAGGAAGCTACTGATCTTGGAACACTGGTGTCTCTTCAGGTGGTCATAAAAATAATGTTTCATTGGATGGCTTGGTAAGTTGGTAGTCACAAGGGGAATGTTAACCTACCAATTATTCTTCCCTTTGCAATTTTAATAAATATTTATAATGTTCTTTTGGACCTTTTAATCGTCTCAAAGGTCACGAATTGTTTTAGATTTGGCAAAAGCACGAGAAGATTTTAGTGGATATATTCACTGAATCATTAGATATATTACTAACTTCTGCCAAAAACTAAAAGTATTGTATTCGTGTCCTGGTGTAGACATAGTCACTATGGATACTGATTATTTGGGATTTTGTGCAAATATTTATAGTTGCCTTTTAAAACAAATATAAGTAGTCCATAGGTAGTCAATGTACTAGGATGTTTTTTTGGTGAAAATGGTGATCGTTATATTTATCTGGTAAACTAGTGAAATCCAGACTTGAACCAGGATTATGGTAGTAGCATTAGCGCTGTAACATAAAGGTTGAAATAATCAGGCAAACATAGTTTTGACACTTTGAGAATTCGTTACCTCTAAAAATGCAAATTCAAAACAACCCCAATCTTAAACAGAGGTTAACAAGGCTTGAAAAGTATAAATCTAAGGCAGGGTATAAAGTAACGCAGATTAAAACAATTTGGAGTGTGTCAGTTTGTGTTGAATCCCAATCGAGCAGTGAGGGGAGAGTAAGTTGGCTTAACTGACGTTCAATATGCATGGAATAAATTTCATTTCAGTTAAGCCATCTCTACTGTAAAGAGACTCATTCCTAATGCACGTAAAAAAAAAGGTCTTAACTTACCATTGATACAACGGGGCGAGAAATTTGGATAGTTTGGAGCAATGTGGCAGAGTCATAGTCCCAAATGCGTATCGTAGCGTCCAAAGATGATGTCCAGCAGTGGCAAAAAGGCTTGTTCATATCTCCATTCGCATTGGGAGGTCCCAAAATTACTGTTGTGACTTGTCCTTTGTGCCCTACCAACTCCGAAACCTGTGGTAACATCAAAAATAGCAGTTTCAATGAATATGCATTTGAATAATGCAATTTGCGAGGTCCTACAGACAATTCGGCCTAAATCACATTAAAAATCATCACCATAAATATTAAAGAACGTGAGGTTTTCACAGCAATGAGGTAGCAAAAACCTCTGTTTATTTTGTATCAAGAGAGACAGCTTTTTCGAAAAGCCTTATACTCATCATTAATATTGTCATCAACTAAAGCAACAAAGGCACCTTGGCCGTAAGCTAAGCCAAACTTACGAGAAGGCCTGTGGCCACACTGTAAACTGAAACAGTTTGATCGGTGGGTACTAGCAGCTTCTTGCCATCACTTGAAAATACAGGCGCGCGATACACCAAACTGCCACCTCCAGTCAGCATTTTGACCTTAAACAAGGCACTTGACAGAATGCAAAAGAACAACCTGCAAGAGCTTATGCGCCAAAGGACATCAGGCAACAGCTTATATGAAGGCTTTTAGCACTGAATGGTAAAGAACGCCTCTCTCGCTTACGACTGAAACCTTCGTGCAAGTAAAATTTCGTCCAGGGTTTAGGGTTTACGGACTCCCTGCTTCAGTTTTTATTGAAGTTTCTCCAAAAGCCAATTTATTTTCAACATATATTTTCCGCTTGGCAGTCCTAGGGAAGGACTCCATGTTTCTATCAGCATTCAAACATAGTAATTAGAAGTTTATTCTCAAAAATTATCTATTGAGTCAATACTCTCTATTTATGTAGGGAAATAGTAAATTTGTGCATCTACATATTTTAAATGATATATCAAACTTTAGTGAGTTTTTTATTATTATTATTTTATGAGATTTAACTATTTATAGCTATTGTTTTGACTTTTGAATAGCAATAGCAATGATCGAGATGTGGGATCTAACATCTCTTATGTATGTGGGGGTCAAAATGTGGTCATTTCAAAGTGTCACCCAATACCTACTTAAAGATGCCCCAATAAATTGTACACTACAACCACCTCAAAAATTGTTATGCATAAATGTTCAAGTAATAGTTCAAAAATTGTCAATACTCATGCACAATTGTTTTAGTAGTCATTTACCAATACTCACTATTGGAGGTACAATTAGATGGCTACGGGTACATGATATATTTATTAATGGGCTTTTTGCTTATCATTTTTTTGGTTTCTTTAAAGTTAGTAGGTAATTGGGGTTTGGGTGAGCAAAGAGTAAACAGTTATTGGAACATAAGTAGTAATTGATGCTCTTCCCTTCCTAGTAGTTGAGAAAAAAAGTTACTAATTAGAGGAATTGTGCAACTTTGATGGAATCCATAGTGCATGATTATTGAGTCAATTGTACGTAAGTATTAGATCAATTGTGCAAACTTTGTACTAGTTAAAGTGAATAATAAACAAGGTAATAAAGAAAATGTATTAGAAGTCACTTCGAAATGACATTTGTTTCCCTTACGCATATAATGAATCATTTTGTGTTTGTTGTAACTACCCAAAAGCTAAAACAATAGCTATAAGTTCTTAAGTTGCATACACTAAAAACTAAAAAAATTGTCAAAATGTAATACACCATTAAGGAGCATGAAGTTAGCTATAATGGCTACCCTTCCCCTAATGTGTATGTTTTCTATTTTATAAGATTAAGATGGTGGAAAATACTTACCCATATCCTTTTCCCTTATGTTTTTAATACCCACTTTGACTAGATTATTTGTAATTTAATAATAATTTACAAGTAGTATATTCTTCAGATCTACTTATGACCTTGTTAATTTGTTTTCATTAATCAATTTAAAATTTTAGATTTTTTTGTCTATCATCTAAATTTAGATCTATGTATTTTGAATTAATTTAGATTACTTGTATTCATAAACTAAGCGTCAAACTTTTAAAATTTAAATTTTAAATCAAAAATAAATAAAAAATAACTTTTTTTGCAAGATGTTGGGAGTTGATGAAATGCATGTTTAATTGAACTTGTATATTAGATTGTTGTATTTAAGAGCATTCATTGACCATTCAAAATCATGTTACATACTCCAATCTTTTACACTTATAAGAGTAGCATCATAATTTTATTATCATTTTTTAACAATGTCCTTGGCATATTGTATGTTTGTATGTTGTCTTTGGTCTTTATTTGTCATTTTTAAATAATTCTACCAATAGATTTTAACAAAGGAGAAGAATTCCTTGCCTTACAAGTTATTAATTCAACTCTTAATACCACCCCACTTCAAACATAGATACAACAAGCTAAGACACATCAACAACAACCATCAATTTTTTGTTAGTTTAATTATGCAATTCAAAATCAGTTTTCACATGCTAAGTCCATTTGCGTAGGCACAAAGTTCAATTAAATGTAAATGTAGATATGAAAAAAAATAGAAAAACATTGTATAGTCCTAAAAGTTAGCACCCATTAATTTGGAAGCTCTAGGAACTATTGGGTTCCATTTTAGTGATCTCCTTGATTTTAGATGCATTTATGATTGATTTTCCCGCTTATCTTTTTTATTTTCCCCAAAACTCTTAACACTTCGCGAATCTTGCAAATTTCACCTCAAAATGTATCCTTTTAGGTATAGGTCTAACCTAGTTCAACCTATACCAGGTATAGGTCGAACCTATTTTGACCTATAGATCGGGGGTTGAATTTTGGTGGGTTTCAGGCCCAATGCAAAGTGTTTTCATTTTCTCATCCATTAAAGTTGGCCTTCTCAAATTTAGACTCCAAAATCACTATAAAAGGAGGCCTCTTCCTCTCATTGTCTCATCTCAAGCTATCCAATTTTAAGCAATCATCTACTTTCAAGAAATCAGCTCCAAGGTGCATTCAAGAGCTTTTTGGTGACTTCTAGCAAGCAATGATTTAACTCCAATATTTGAATACTATCATCCATCCATCCATTCCAAGGCAAATCTTCTATTGATTGTGTGGATTTCTCTCCTATGTAAGGGAATTCTCAATTGAGCAAGAAGATCCATATCCATTCTTCTTTCCTCTCCTTCTCCACCCAAGCATATCAAGCATGCATACATCCATGATTTGGAAAGTGTATATCTATTGCATTTGTAAAGATATCCTACATTCTACAATACAACATTCAATCAAGCAAGTATACATCTTTGTGGATATAGTGAATTTGTATCCATCCATGAGGGTTTGACAAGCAAGGTGGATATTTACATTTATCTTATTTTATGTGCTTTACTTATTTTATTTTAAGGTTAATTCGTATATATGGGCTTCACCATGGCAAGCCCCTTTCCCCCAACAATTTCTCATTTCTTGTGTGTAGGTGCAGATTTGCGGAGCTACGGATTCAAATTTATAGATCTGGAGATTCAGATTGAGAAAAGATAAATTTTGATTAATGAAAAATTGAACTTAGAAATGTCACCACCTTTCTTTGTAGCTAGACTTTGTGCTCACTTAATTTTGGTGGAAGATAATAATATATTTTTACCCATTAAAAATCATGTTGCCACCTCAATAAATCCACTTTATTAGGCTTGCCATTTAAGATTTGTACTTTCCCATGATTTAAAAATATTACATCTTGAATAATGTGCCATGTAATGTAGTCGTAGGGTCGACGAATGATGGGAATTAATTACTAAGTTATAAAAAAATAGTTTGATTACTTCCCTAACTTACTGACTATTTGAAGGGAGGTTGTACTATTGGCAATCAAAGACATGTTCGGTACCTAGAACTATTATGGAGGTTAGGCAATTTGGGTTTTATCCTGACTATCTAATGATTGAGGATTAACATAGTTGGTGAAGTCGGGGGATTTTTGAACTTGGGTGAATGAAATTTTGAATGTGGGATCCTGACAAGTCGAGATGATTGGGTACTCAACAAGAGTGACGAGGTCGACAATAAAGATTTTTAGCCCAAAGGGGAAAATAAACTTGGGAAAAGGGGCAAACCAAAAATTTCAAATTTTGGGGGTAGCAATTAGAAGATTGAATAAATTATCAAGTTCCTACCAAAGGCTCTCTTCATATTCATTTTTATAATAGTTGAAGAAAAGAAAAGGATCATGCAAGCTAGATTATGGACAATGAATGAAAAAACTCTCTATATGCAGCCTTGGTTTCAGATCTTTAATCTGATTAAATGTGATCCTTATGATAAACCTATTTGGATACACCTCTACAACAATCCCATGGAATATTGGGCTAAAGAATGTTTGGGAAAGATGGGGAGGACCTTGTGTACTTTATTAGACATCAACACATCCATATTAGAGGGATATTCATGCCTATACACCCATTTTCAGATATCTATTGAGAGATAAATCCTGAACAAATTTGTCTTGAAAGTAGACAATTTGATTTGGTACAATTGATGGATCTAAAAGAAGATAAATTTTACTTCTCTAAATGCAAAAGTAAGAGACACAGTGAATCAAAATGTAAAAAGGTAGCTCCAAAATGCACCAAAATGGTTTGAAGAAAGAAGATTATACTTAATCCTACTAATAAACAAGGGTTTAAAAAGCATAATGACATGGCTTCAATTCATGCATAATCTATTGACCCTCAGATTCCTTTGGGTAACCCTAGAAGGTCCTGCAACAATACTACAACTCAGTCAATGAACATTGCTGGGCCAGGTATTACCTATACAACAATAGAAAATACTTACTAGACCCCTCCTATCAAAGACAAAGAGGATCTGATTAGTGAAGTTGATGAATAAAGTGAGGACAGATATATGGAATGTGAGGATGTTGACATTTTTTAATAAAGATGTATCTCCCAAACAACAACAAAAATCCTTGGGATGTCTAAGCCTACCAAGAGTAGAGGCAGAATGACAACAAGGAAAAAAAGAGAAGCAGTGAAGAAGGGGTATGCAAGAATTCAACACTTCATGTTAAGTACAAAGGGAGCAAAGTACTCCCTTGGGAAGCAATGAAGATAACCACCTAGATGACATGGGCCTTAATGCCCCTGACAAGAAATGCTTGCTTAAACATCACCTACAAAACCCAATGGCAGACATTATGTTGATATGAAACTAAGCCTAAGGAATCAAAAATTAAAAAGTTCATTGGATAATGTAAACCATGGAAAGGTAGCTTTCAGTATGTTTATGGTTGAGTAGGTGGTCTAACTATTTTATTAAAGGAATCAAAAGTATTGATAAAAATAGTAGAACAAACAACTTACTACATGATAAGTACAATATACAACCCAAATATTTGATGCCAATTTTAGTTGATCAATCTATATGAGCCCACTAAGACAAAGGAGAAGGCCCTCACCTTTTCTCTATAAAAAAAATTACTTAGTGATAATAGGTTGCATCTAGTAATCACAAGAGGAGATTTTAATGCTAATACTAATCTAAAAGAGAAGAGTGCAAGGTTGAAAAATATAACAAATGTATGGAGAACTTAAATATTTTCTTGTGGATTTGAAAGTAGTTGATTGCACATCAACAAATGGAGTCTATACATGGATGAATGGAAGGAGAGGATTCAAAAAAATCTTAGAGTGATTGGACAAGTTTGTTCTATCCCCATACTAGGTAGAATATGTGTTGAATATTGAATCTAGAATATTTTCATTATCCCTTTCATGTCACTTTCCTATTAGCCTAGAGCTAAGAAAAAAGAAGGACATCAAATATGTGTTCAAATTTGAGAGCATGTGGTAGAGAGATGGTGATTTGGTTGGTCTCTCAGAAAGTGGCGAGAATAATTTTATTTTGAAGGCACTATTAGCTATCAATTTACAAAGAAATTAATTATAATACATTAAGACAAAAGTAATGGAGTTGAACAAGAGAAAATTTAAGAACATATTTCAAGAAAAAATCTAGAAAAAGAGAAAGTTGGGGGAGCTGAATGTGAAAGTTATTGTAAATGGTATATATAAGGAGGACTTAAAGCTTGAGATGTTGTTACAAAACAAATTGAAGGAAGTTTTAGCAAGAGAAGAGTTATGTTGGAGAGACAAATCTAGAGAGGCGTGGCTAAACAGTGGTGATTACAATTCCAAATTCTTCCATGCTTTGGTTAAAGCAAGGAGAGTAGTAAATGAAATTGAAAAAAATTAAAAATTCAGATGGCACTATAGTCCAAGATAGAGCTAGAACTGAAGTAGTTGCAATAGAACATTTCTAGAGCTTGATTTCTTTCTTTGTGGGGGTTGATCATAGAGTTTAGAATTTGGACTATATCTCATAAATCATAATTGAAGTAGATAACAAGATGTTGTGAAACCCTATATGACAATGGATTAGGTCAAAGTTGTCATGTTCCAATTATGTCTAAATAAAGAAATATGTTGTGAAACCCTATGACAATGGATGAGGTCAAAGTAGTCGTATTCCAATTACGTCTAAATAAAGCACCTGGACCTGGTAGATTCCCAACAAAATTTTATCAAAAATATTAGAATTTTAAGGGGACTAATTTATGGAGATTAGTGGAGGATTTCAAAAAACATAAAAAATTTGTTAAAGACCTCAATAATATAGTTATTTCTCTTATTCCCAAAAAGGTGGTGTGTGAATCCTTTGGGGATTATCACCTGATATCCCTTTGTAACTCAATATATAAAATTATCACAAAGTTTTTGCCAATAGGCTCAAAAGAATTACGAATTCAATCATATCAATAGAACAAAATGCATTTACACCAGGGAGAGAAATCATTGATAACATTATAGTGGTAGGGGAAATACTACATTCCATGATTTTGAAAAAAAGGACAAGGATGGTGATAAAATCATATGTTAGTAAGGCATACAACATAGTTAGATGGAGCTTTTTATTGGCAGTTTTGAAGAAGTTTGGCTTCAGTAATCAGTGGTTGGATATTATTACCTCCTGCATCTCAACAATTGGATATTTGTTAGCAATTAGTACATCTTAATGTGGATTATTTAATGCATCTAGTGGCATTAGGAAAGGGGACCCAATTTCCATAGGTTTGTTTATTATCATGGCAAAGACAATGGGGAGTGCCATCAAGCATAGAAGAGTTATCAAAGATTAGAAGGGAATCAGAATTGTACGCAATATCGATCCCATTACTCATGCTCAGTTTGAGATGACATAGTTCTTTTTAGGGAAGCTAATTTTTTAGAGGAAAAAGTAATCAAATTAGCCCTAAAAGAATACAACAATGAGTTAGGTCAAATAATGAACAAGGATAAAAACTTAAATCTATTTTTCAACACTAAGAGAAATGTCCAAAATGTAGTCTATAGATTATTAGGTTACCTTATTGCTTCAATGCCTATGAAACACATGGGAGATCCTATTTTGTTAAGCACTTGCAAATCAAGACATTGGTAAGTAGTAGGAGAGAGATGCAAAAATAGAATTGTATGATGGAAAAATAATTAGTTATCACTTGTGGGTATAATTGTGACAATTAAGTTAGTCATTTCTGCTATCCCAATATATCTCATGTCATGATATACTATCACACACAAAATGAAACATGTTCTGAAAGGGACTATGAAGAAATTATCATGGGAAGGCTATGAAGAGACCAAAAAAGTACCATTGATCAACTAGGAGGTGGCTAGAAAACCAAGAGAGGAAGATGGTGTTGGATTGAGATAGATAAAATCTCAAAATGTAGTCTTAGATGCAAAACTTTCATGGAGAATGTATAGAGAGACACATAAACTATGGTGTAAAATACTTCAAAGTAAATACCTCAATAATTTTGATCATGAACTTATCCTAACTATTGGTAATTCTCATAAAGGTTCAACCACTTGGAAACTTCTATATGACAACATATATTTGATCATAGATCATTTGACATGGAGGATTAAACATGGAAGGGAGGTAGAACTTTGGAGGGATTTGTGGAATGGGCACAAACCTCTTATGGAAACATTAAACAACATGGATTTTGTTGAGAGCATGGAAATGATTAAAGGACACAAATTTTTTAACTATGTGGATGTGAGGATAGAAGATTCCATGAATTTATTCACTTGGATTGAGGTGTCCTCTTTACCATTACTAGTTGACCTACAATAGGTACTAAAAAAATTTAAAATAAAGAGAGATATATCTCTTAGAGGTGTTAGTTTATATGTTGTCATTAGTGTCACACATACAGTCGGTAAAGGAAGCAAACATGCTAGTTGGTCAACACACTATGTATAGTAACCAAGCAGAGCACAAGATAGAATATCATAGTAATCAAACACAGTCATGACCGGGCACTCATACCGAGACAGATGATTATCGAGCACCAAGTATAGTTATAACCAAGCATTCATATATATCAAGCGTTAGTAATTTACCGAGTGATGAATGCAATGTATACCGAGAAAAACAAGAAAGACATAAAAGTTAGTAATGGCACAGACTACAAGCTGGTAAACAGTTTACACCAAGCTAGAAAATGGTTTACATAGATCGAGGTGAAGATTAAATGTAGAAATAATCATTAAATGATTGATGATCCCTATGTAATGATGTTTTAGGTTATTCATCTGGATCATAGATCTTAGGTTTTCTAGATGATGACATAACCCTAATTAGGTCAAAATCTTTTGATATAAGAATTGTCAAGATGTCATTTTTTACAAGTACCACACATGAAGTAACCGCCTACATAGACATCTAAAGATCAGACGGGTTTTTGAAGTTAAATTTTTTATAGAGCATTCAAGGATTGAATCAATATCACAACAGAAGGCTACCAAGCAGAATTCAGAGAAGAAATCTATCACAATAAGGTGATAATAGTTAAGTACTTATCATATCTGAAATAAGGCAAAGTAAGTTACTACATACATATCAAATCTACTGTTACTTTCTAACAATTGTGACAAACTTAAATCTCTTAACATAGTAGACCTAACAAGTCTTTTTTTAAATCTCTTAACCGAGTGCACACTTAAAAGTGTTGATTAAATCATTTAACCAAGTAGATCCTTACAGGTCTTTATTGTTACTCCTAACATGGTAAGATCATCAAAAGTGATCAAACATTTTAGCCTTAACCGACAAACTTTATTACTGTAGTTAGTGAATCTTTGTGGGTGTCATCCCCACCTCAGTTTTTACCTTCTAACAAGGGTTTCTACGATACCAAAATACTTGTGTATTGTGTATGAATTTTCATGGATGTATACATGTTAGATTAGAAAGTATTTCTTATTTTTAGTAATGTTATGAATGGATGAAAAGATAACATGTTAGTTGGTTAATGAATTACATTGTTTTAAGGATTCAGTTGAAAAAGTTTTTGAGGTTATTGATTCACCCCTCCCCTCTTAGTAACTCACCTTTCCATAATCCCAACAATTGTTATTAGAGCTAGTTCTCTTGTTGAAGAAGTGTAATCACTGAAGAGAAAATATCTTAAAGATGGAAAGGTATAAGCTTGATAAGACGATTGAAAAATAAAAAATTGGAGATGCAGATTCTCATGGAACAACTTAAGGACATCAAAGAGAAACTGAGAGAATTACTGATCAAAAGGAAGGAATTGGCATTTCGTCATAATGAGACTGATTATCAGGACGAAGAGACAGAGGAAGTATCTAAAGGATCTAGGAGCAAATCTGATGCATCTAAAGGAACTATATCAGATCTATCTAAAAAGAATCAACACCTTACTGAACAAGTGAAAGCACTGTAAATTGGACAAGAGACTCAAATGGTAAGAATGATTGAAGTCATGAACAACACAAGACTAGTTGAACAAGAAAGGAATATGGATATTGAAGATAGAAGATAAATGACTGAAAATTTGGAAGAGAAAGAATATGAAATACTAAGGCTTATCGAGCATCACTTTGAAATTTCCAATCAAATGGTTGTCATGAGTCAAGAAGTCAAACAAGTAAACAATGAGCTTGCTAGAAAATTGGAAGACATTGGTGAATTAAGGGAAGAGAATGAAATATAGAAGAATGAAGTAAAAATACAACAACAACATAATGAGATGATAAAGAAAACTAAAGAAAGTACCAAAAGGATGGATGAATACCTAAATAGTCAGAGAATACTGGACAAAACCACTGGTTTAGGTTATACCAAGTAGGGAGAGCCATCAAAACAAGCTAAACAAAAAATGCCTATGCAAATCCAAGGCCAAATAAGCTCTCATGCTATCACTATGGAAAACCAGGTCACACATCAAATGTCTACAGAAGAAAAGCAAAAGGTATTCCTAACTCTACTCCTAAATTTAATGGTTATTGTTATAATTGCAACAAATATGGACATCAAGCATATAAGTGTAGATCAAAGTTGAATAAGCCACCTAAGAAATACTATATGGAAAAACAATGTTGCACTTGCAAAAAGCATAGACACATATCATAGGAATGCGGGACAAAAATGAAACAAGTTTGGAAATCGAAAAGACAAAATAAAACCTATCAATCGAGAAGGCGAGGTAACTCTTATACTTTGGATTACAAAACTTGGGTTAATTGTACAACATGTGATAGGCATGGTCATATTGCATCAAATTGTATGAGATTACACTGGAGAGAAAAATCTAGAAACTAGACAAATTTTGGAATAACATGTTTGCACTGTCACAAGGTCAGTCACTTAAGTAAAGATTGCAGAGACCGAGCACCAGAAGTGAATGTTGATATGAATGAGAACACCATTGATGAAATCAAAAGACAAATGAGTCAAATGTGAAGAAGATCAACTACATATAATGCATGAACAAGCACAACAGTTAGTGACACCTCATCTTTTGGGTTAGGTGATTTCACCACCCCCACCTAAGCAAATCAAGTATGGGAACTAGATTTTAATCAGTTATATCTTACAATTGTTCCTTATATTTGTTACATGAATACCAAATTAGCATGAAATAAGATGCACTAGGTTGTTATACGTTTTGAACTTGAAATGAATATAGTTGGTAAAAGCATGCCTAAGTGAAAGTTTGTTAGTCGATGAAAGTGTTAAGGTTAACTGAGTTGCGTAGTCAACCAAGTGATTGGTAGTGTTCATTGAGTTGAGTATCAAAAGGAGATAACAAAATGTTTTATTGTTAACCAAGTTGTGGTTGGTGAAGCATTTAATGCAAAATGTTTAAGCATGAAATTTTTTTAGGTATAAATACACATCGAGCCAACTCATTTTTTCACACAGCAAACCAAAGCAAAAAGAGAAAGATTTGAGAAAAGAGATTCTAAGCTATCTACAATGATTTGAGCATTTCAGAAATAGTTGGAAGCAATTCAAGTAAGTTAGAAGAAAAGTAAGACATTTTAATATAGTTTTCGTGAAGCCCTAAATTTGTTATCTGCAATGGCATCCTCATCAAAGATCATTCAATCTAAAGATGATAGTGAGACAAAGGTTACACTGATTAAGTCTGTGACATATGAAGAACCAAAATATAAGTTACACCCTGAGGTCACATCACAAGTTGATGAGAAAGGCGTGTTCTCATGCATACCACCTAGGTTTTTGTTGGTATAGGACATCCGGTCTTATATTCATCGCAATATCAATGAAATAGGTAATTTTGAGTTGCAATCCACTTACCAGGAACTATGTGTGGATGAGAAATTGAAGGATGAGCATACTTATTTGGAGATCAAAGGTTTAACCAATGCCCTTCACTTTCTGAAGGTATTTAAGACCAAGTGGATCAAGGTAGTACTCAACTGAGTACACGAGGGGAAAATGTGGATGGATGAACCAATTATAATCTCAAAGGATGTTATTCACATGGTCACCGATTATCCTGTGAGTGATAAAGACAAATCCCTAAGGTACCCACCGAGGAGTGAAATTGAGAAATTGACAGGAGCCGAATGGGATGGCAAAGGTATGCGGATTAACACAATCCATGACCCTGAAACTAGATTTGGAGCATATATAATTGCCTATAAGGTATTCCAATCTAGCAGACTGAACAAAGTTCCTTGTAGCGTTGTTGACATAGCATACAAGATAGTGAAGAAAGGTCTACAACTAGACCTCACCGAGCTGATGTTGAGGCAATTGAAAGAAAACACGAGGACAATATGAGTTGCTAAGACCAACAAATGCAAGTTTGGATCATTATTAGTATGTGTCTTTTTATACTTGTAAAATTCATTCCCCTCAATTGGCAATGTTCAATGGGATGTTAACAAACCGGTTATCATGCAAATCGATATTTTTATAAAGAGTTTAGGTCAGAATTTTGAAGCAGTTATGGATGATTATTTCGAGAAATTTAAGGAAAGAATGCATAAGAGAAGCAGGATACCTACACAATTGGTATAAAAATATAAAGATGATATCTATTTTCTAGTGGACACCGACTCCACTCTTATTAAGCTAGTTGAACCAAGGAATGCATGGTTACCACCTATGGGATACAAACTTGATATTAACCGAGCGTCTAAGTTAATAAAGGCACTACTTGCAAATCCTAAAGACAAGAAAGCAACAAGGTTTGGAACCTGTGAGGAGGCAAAGCTAAGAATTAAGATGGATTTGGTCAGAGTAAAAGTTGGTATAAAATCAAAGAAAATGATGGACACTTTGGTGAAACAATTCAATGATGATGAAGAAGTAGAGAAGTCAATTGAAGAGGCAACTGAGGAATAATTATTAATCAGTAATAGTGAACATGATGAAGAGATCGAGTCAGATAAGGAAATAGAAGCAAAACCGGTGAAGGCAACAAAAGATAAAAGGAAACAGGTCAAGACTCCCACACCAGCGAGGACAAGATCCTCTACAGGTGTTTCCCCACCTTTGAAACATGGAGTTGTGAAAATTACAAGGCCAACACCGACAAAGACATATCAGAAGAAGAGAGGCACTCAAGCATCCATCAAGATACCTAAGAAGAGAAGAAGATAAAATAAAGGATCAAACAATTGAGCTACAAGAAGAGTTGTTACCACACATTGAGGTGATGCAGAGGCATGTGAAGGAAGCCAAGGATCTAGTAGCTACTCCTGAGCTATCAGTAGTAGATCACATATTTGACATGCATGCACAAGTTGGTTTGTAACAGATTGCACTTGAAAGTTTGAAAGAGGAATGGGAGAACCTCTTAGCCAACTTGAAGAAAATCCATCAAAACATTTTTTATAAGATGTAAGTATATACTAGCTTTGGCATTATTACCAAAAAGGGGGGAAAATATGTATACTTACAAAGGAAAATATGTATATATAGTTTGTATACTTACCGAGACATATAGACAGGGGGAGTCTACAATTTTTGAAGGAAAATTTTGATTATATGACATACATATGTGTGTTTTTGTCACTAATTCCAAAGGGGGAGAATGTTAGTTTATATGTTGTCATTAGTGTCACACATACAATTGGTAAAGGAAGCAGACAAGCTAGTCGGTCAACACACTATTTATAGTAACTGAGTAGAGCACAAGGCAGAATATCATAGTAACCAAACACATTCATGACCAAGCACTCATACCAAGCCAGATGATTACTGAGCACCAAGTACAATTATAACTAAGCATTCATATATACCAAGCGTCAATAATTTACCAAGTGATGAATGCAGTGTATACCGAGCAAAACATGAAAGACATAAAAGTTTGTAATGACAAAGACTACAAGGTAAACGGTTTACACCGAGCTAGAAAATGGTTTACATAGATCGAGATGAAGATTAAATGTAGATGTAATTATTAAATGATTGACGATCCCTATGTAATGATGTTTAGGTTATTCATTTGGATCATAGATCTTAGGTTTTCTAGATGATGCCATAACCCTAATTAGGTCAAAATCTTTTGATATAAGAACTGTCAAGATGTCATTTTTTACAAGTACCACACATGAAGTAGTCGCCTACACAAACATATGAAGATCAGACAGGGTTGTGAAGTTAAAGTTTTGATAGAGCATTCAAGGATTGAATCAATATCACAAGAGAAGGCTACCGAGCAGAATTTAGAGAAGAAATCTATCACAATAAGGTGATAATAGTTAAGTACTTATCATATCTAAAATTAGGCAAAGTAAGTTGCTACATACAAATCAAATCTATTGTTACTTTCTAACAATTGTGACAGACTTAAATCTCTTAACAGAGTAGACCTAACAAGTTTTTTTGTAAATCTCTTAATCGAGTGCACACTTAACAGTGTTGCTTAAATGCTTTAACCAGGCAGATCCTTATAGGTCTTTATTGTTACTCCTAACAGGGTAAGATCATCAAAAGTGATCAAACATTGTAGCCTTAACCGTCAAACTTTATTACTGCAGTTAGTGAAGCTTTTTGGGTGTCATCCCCACCTTATTTTTTACCTTCTAACAAGAGTTTCTGCGATACCAAAATACTTGTGTATTGTGTATGAAGTTTCATAGATGTATACATGTTAGATTAGAAAGTGTTTCTTATTTTCAGTAATGTTATGAATGGATGAAAAGATAACATGTCACTCAGTTAGTGAATTACATTGTTTTAAGGATTCAGTTGAAAAAGTTTTTGAGGTTACTGATTCACCCCTCCCCTCTTAGTAACTCACCTTTCCATAATCCCAACAAGAAGAATCAGATTAGATAATATGGTGTGCTTCTAAGATAGGAGAATATTCTACAAAGACAAGTTATGTAGTCCAAAGTATGCATCAAAACAATAAAAATTGGCCTCATTCATTATGTTGGAATTCAAAAATGTAACCTAAGGCTGAGGACTTCTTGTAGACAACCTTACACAAAATAATTCTAACATGGGATAGACCTCATAAAATAAATATTCAAGGGCCTACAAATGTTTGTTACGCCTTAACAATGAGGAAACTTCTAATCACTTATTTATCAGTTGTCCATTCACATTCCAGTGTTGGGATTGAATTCCTGATTGAATGGGTTGGTTAAGCCCATAATAGGATGACATAGTGTAATTTATCAATTCTTGGCAAAAAATGAAGAAGAATGTACTTTGGGTTGACCTTTAGGTTATTTCTCCTTCAATATTAGTATGACAAGTTTGGAAAGAAGGGAACTGAAGGGTCTTCAAGGAGGAAGAAAAAATGGTGGGAGAGGTGATTAGATTCATATAAGATAGTATTGTTCAGGTGGCCAATGTAAAAGTATAATTAGAACTAATACTAAGTTCAGTCTATGGGATGAGGAAATATAGAAGAAATGGGACAACCTAAAGATACCTCTTTTTCATCCAACCAAAAAGAAAGAGAGAGGAAAAGCTAAATAATCAAAACTTAAAAAGGATAGGTAAAAATTCAACTTTTATGGAGCTAAAAACTAAAATTTGGGGAGAGTTGAGTGTTAGAGCAAATGGTTATTTTCCATTTCACTCTTGACTTAAGTTTACTTAGGTGAACTTATTTATTAGGAGGAATTTTATTTTTTTGGATATTATTAGGAAGATATTTTTGGGTCATACTTTGACTCCAACTACTCCTAAGATGTGGTTGAGTTCATTTACTCGAACTATTTTATTTGGTAGTTGGTTGACTCCAACTACTCCTAAGATGTGGTTGAGTCCAACTACTCCAACTACCTTATTTAGTAGTTGGTTGACTCCAAATACTCTTCTAGAGAGGATGTGGTTGAAGGTTGACTCCAACTACTCCTACTAGATCTTGCCTATATAAATTGGCTAGCTCTCATGTATTTGTAATATTGGAGAGATATTGTATATCTCTTGCTTTTGCATCCTCTTAATGCTATTTTGCTTCTAGCATTTGCATTACTCTCTTGGAGACTAACTCTGTGCTGCTATTTTGATTTCGTATCATTTGCATTGATAGTTTAGATATCTAGTCTTTGCACTAGTGTTATGGGTTAATAATCTTTTTAGATTCTAACATGGTATCAGAGCTTTTCTATGTGCAAGAGTAGATTTTAGTTTCCATATTTGAGAGATTTAGAGGGGCTAATAAATCAATATTGTAGGTTACAACAAGCCATAGCTTGTATTAGGTAATTGATTCAGCCTTTGCATGTTGTTTTTTTGGTTGTTGGAGTCATTTTTTGTAGCTAAAGGCATCTTTTTTTACACTAGATCAACATCTTCTCTACATTATCAAGAAAAATGCCTTATGGGTTTTGTTCGCATCACAGAAAAACCATCTAGGTATCTTTCTATTTTTGCATAAAGTTTATATATTTTGTAGAATCAAACTTGAAAGCTACAACAATACCCCTCTCTGTTGGTAGTTACAAATTTGAAGGTAGTTTTCAAATGCTCTGTTCTTGCTCATATGAACTTCGTTTCTCATGAATGTTTTTTTGATTTTGGCTCTTTTTTCATTCTCTATGCACTAGTGTAGACATTTTTATGATTCTAATGTAGATATTTTTCAAAAAATGCAGATTCTTAGTCGTGACATTACACAGTTCTCATTTTGGGAACTTCGGAGGATCATAACTTTCTCATACGACCTTGTATTGAGGCAATTCTTTTTTTGAAAGTGCATGATTTTTTTAGTAGATTGTAGTGGTGCTATTTATTTTTTTTAGTACTATGCCAAAATTATATTTTCAACATATGTTGTTCGTGAGGGTTTTGTAATGCATTGAAATCAAGACCACTTAGTATTTCTTGCTAGTGGTAGTTGTAAATGCACTAATATAAAGTGCCAAATCATATTTTCTTTGGGGGGGGGGGGTTCTTCAAATTGAGTGAAAGTTGGGGGGGGTGTCTTGGTTCATTTTTCTTCTTTTCAAAATTTCTTCATCATAGATTAAACAAATGTGCCCATCCTAACTCCATACAATTACTTTGAGTGGAAATCAAGCATGTCAATTCACTTAAGGAAAGCTGGATTAAATAGGATAACTATGGGATTTGAAACTGAACCTGCTAAAGATGAAGATAAGCCTAAGTGGCTTAACAAATGTGATGAGGCATATGGAACATTGTGTTTGTTTGTTTCTCTTGATTTGCTCTTTCACATTGAGTCTTTGAGTACACCAAATGAAATTTGGACAAAGCGAGAAACACTATTTGGCACACAAGATTCAATGAGGGGTCACATGTTGGAGAATGAACTAATAAGTTTAAGTCCAGGCAATTTCAACACAATCCAAGATTTCTTCACTAAATTGAAATCACTAAGGCTGCAGTTAAAACAATGTGGAATTGAAAAGAAAGATGAACAATTGATTCTTAGTATTCTCTCTAAACTAAGTTCAGAATATTCTTTGTTTGTTTCTACCTTCTATGCTACTAAGGGTGCACTTCATACTCAATTCTCCATGCCATCTTTAGATGATTTTGCTATCAATCTCACTCAGGAATAGGACAAGCTAATCTAGCTGGGCACTCTTAAGTCCTCTAAGTCACATGCTTTGGTTGCCAACCAAGGCACAAAAGAACAAAATGGACAAAGTAGTAATAAGAATAGTAAGGATAAGAAACAAAAGAATAACAAGAAGGATCAGATACTATTTGCTTCTAAAGCAACTAATGAGACCCAATCTTCCAAAGGTGACAAGCCTAAAAAATAGAAGGTCTGATGTGCCTATTGTCAAAGACCTAGTCATGATGAACATAAATGTTTGAAGAAACAAATCAATCACTTGACACACATTCTTGAGAAGAATAATATCAGTGTTCCTGAGTCTATCAAACAAAGTTCTAATGAGGGGTCTAACAAGGCAAAAAAAAATAGCAAGGGGAAAGGAAAGGGCAAGGCCCTTGTTGTAGTTGCTTCTTCACCATCCACTTGGGTTCTTGATTCAGGTGCTTCGCACCACATGGCTTCATCTAAGGAAGAATTTTCATCTTTGGAGCCATGTTTTATGCCTTCTATTTTTATAGGTGATGAAACTCTTATTGAGGTGTGTGGGAGAGGGTTTGTTAATGTTAGGGATGGAACATTCAATGACATTCTTTATGTGCCCTCATTATCAACTAATCTCCTATCAGTATACCAAATCACTCACATAGATTAAGGCAAGTGAGTTGACTTCACTCCCGATTTAGTGGAAATTTGTGAGTTACATAGTGGTTCTATAGTTACAGTTGGGACAATAGATCATTAGTCATGACTCTATTTATTTTCTCACTTTGTTCTTGATTCTCCTTTGATTTCTTTTCTCACTCATTCTAATGATGTGAGTAGATTATGGCATGAGCAGTTTGGCCATCTAAACTTCTGCTATCTACAATAGCTCAATAACAGAGCATGGTCATAGGGTTGCCTTTTGTTCAATTTTCAAGTGGTGTTTGCCAAGGGTGCATTCTTGGTAAGCATCCTAAGGAAAATTTTGACAAAAGTAAGGCATGGAGAGCTTCACAGATATTGGAGTTAGTTCACAATGATGTGGCTCATCCATTCCAGTATCCTTCTTTTAGAAGGACCTGATATGTCCTCACATTTATTGATGAATTTTCTCAATATACTTGGGTGTACTTTCTCAAACAAAAGTTAGATGTATTTGATCATTTTCAGGACTTCAAAACTTTTGTAGAGAAGAAATCCAAGAAAGCCATCAAATTTGTGCATTGACAATGGTGGTGAGTATGTCAACCATCAGTTTGAAAGGTATTGCACTTCAGAGGGGATTGATTTACAACATTTAGTTCCATACAATCCTTAGCATAACGGTGTTGTAGAATGGAAGAATAGGTCCTTGAAGGAAATGGTGAACTACATGATTCACTCCAGATCTCTTGCACCACAGTATTGGACATAGTCCATTAACTATTCTTGTTATATCCAAAACCATGTTCTTCACCAAGACTTGAAGGGAATCACTCCTTTTGAAGCTTAGAGTGGTAGGAAACCATCAATTAAGCACTTTTGAGTTTTTGGTTCCTCTGCATGGGCCCATATTCCTACTGAGAAACACAAGGCCTTAGATCCATAAAATAGACCTTGCATATTTGTAGGTTATCTTAATGGTGTGAAGGTTTATGCTTCTCCACCCTACTACACATGATTTGTTCATTGAGAGGAGTGTTCAATTTGAGGAGGGCTCTTTGAGCTTACTTTCTATCACTTCTCCAACTTCTTCTACTTTGATATTGGAGTCACTTGGAATACATGACAAATATTCTACTAAGTCAGATTCACCTGAGTTGTCTTCTACCTCTACTTCTAATGCAAAGAGTAATTCAGAGGACTCACCTCCTTCCTCTCCTAGTCATCATTTAGAGGTTGATGATTCTCCTCTAGATTCTCCATCCTCTGGTCCACTTTGGGCTAGATAAACCTTGCATTCTGCAGGTGATTGGGTTGGGGATCCATCAGATATTAGGCAGACTCATTCACAATTCTAGGATACTCCACATGTCTTCATTGCTACTGCCTCAGATCCACAGTCTCTTCGTAAGGCTTCTAGTATTCCTAAATGGGATACAACTATGCAGGAGGAGTATAGTTCCTTGATGAGGAACCACACTTGGGATCGCGTCCCTCTTCCTAAGGGAAGAAAACTTGTTCAATGTAAGTGGATCTATCAAACAAAATTTGCCTCAGATGGGTCGGTTGACAAGCATAAGGCTCGCTTAGTCGCCAAAGGATTCTCCCAGGTTCATGGGATTGATTACTCTGAGACTTTTGTGAGAGTTGCCCGAATGAATTCCATCCAAAATTTTCTTGCAATTGCTATAGAAAATCATTGGGAAGTACATCAGATGGATGTGAAGAGTGATTTTCTTCACGGTGAACTTTAGGAGGAGATCTATATGGAGCAACCATAGGGTTCCTTCAGGATTCTTCACTTGTGTGTCATCTTCAGAAGTCTCTCTATGGCCTCAAAAAGGCTCCTTGAGCTTGGTATGCCAAGATAGACTCCTTCCTTCTATTAGTTGGGTTCACTTAGTGTCATTTTGATCCCAATGTCTACATTTTGGAGCAGGATGATTCACTCCTATTTTTGGTTCTATATGTTGATAACTTGTTGATCATAGGGAGTTCTTCATCCACCATTGGGGCTGTCAAAACTGACCTTCATGATAGATTTTTGATGACTAACTTGGGCTTGTTGCATTACTTTCTCAAGATTAAGATCTTTTAGTCTTCTTCTGGCATCACCATCACACAGTCCAAGTATGCTCTAGATTTTCTCTCAAGGTTTCATATGGCTAACTATAAGCCTATTGCAACTCCCTTTCTTTATGGAGTAAAACTTGAGGCTCATTGTTCTTCTCCACTTGTTGATGGTACTCTATAGCGACAACTTGTTGGGAGTCTCATTTATCTAACTCATACGAGACCTGATATTTCATATGTTGTAGCCATGGTCTCTTGATTCATGCAAGATCCTCATGAGCTGCACTGGAAAGCAGCCAAGCAGATCCTTCACTACATTTAGGGTTCTCATAGTTTTGGGATTCACTACACAGCAGGGATTGAGCTTGACTTGGTGGGCTACATAGATTCAGATTGGGCGGGCAATTCTTAGGATCACAAGTCTACTTCAAGTTATAGCTTCTCACTTGGTTCAGGTCTTGTTTGTTGGTCGAGCAAGAAGTAGTCTGCTATTGCTCTATCTTCTACTGAGGCTGAGTATCATGGGGTTGTGAATGTCACCACTAAGGCCATTTGGCTTTAAAATCTTCTCACTGAGTTTGGTATCCAAATTAGATGACCATCAGTCATATATTGTGACAACCAGAGTGCCATTCAGATCTCACAAAATTTGGTCTATCATCAGCGGACCAAAACACATAGAGGTCCACATGCACTACATCCAGGAGCTCATCCATGATCACATCATCAAACTTCGCTATTGTTTGACTTCCGAGTAGGTTGCTGATATCTTCACCAAACCCTTCACTGAGAGAAAGTTCCTTCATTTGCGTGCTTCGCTAGGGGTGCAGGATGCTTCATCTTCTAAGGGGCTTCTTCCTCTCACTCAGAGTCCTGACTCTCTCCTTCCTTTGGGGGGATTTTTTATTGTATATACATGATGTATGTCATGATGGGGGGGTCGTGATTAATCCATCCATCCATGCATCTTGCTTTCTTTTTTAACTCTTGTTTGGAGAGGAGGTTTCTCCCACAGGGGTTTTCTCCTTTTCTCCAATTATGAGAGGATGTTTTTTAGTTGTACATGGGTACGTAAAATGGCTTTATTGTCAGGCCCCATCAGCTATTTTGTTCTCCCTAAGTTGCACTTAAGGGGGGGTGTTAGAGAAAATGGTTATTTTCCATTTCACTCTTGACTTAAGTTTACTTAGGTGAACTTATTTATTAGGAGGAATTATTATTTTTTAGATATTATTAGGAAGATATTTTTGGGTCATACTTTGACTCCAACTACTCCTAAGATGTGGTTGAGTCCATTTACTCCAACTACTTTATTTGGTAGTTGGTTGAATCCAACTACTCCTAAGATGTGGTTGAGTCCAACTACTCTAACTACCTTATTTAGTAGTTGGTTGACTCAAACTGCTCTTCTAGAGAGGATGTGGTTGAAGGTTGACTCCAACTACTCCTACTAGCTCTTGCCTATATAAACAAGCTAGCTCTCATGTATTTGTAATATTGGGGATATATTATATATCTCTTGCTTTTGCATCCTCTTAATGCTATTTTGATTCTAGCATTTGCATTACTCTCTTGGAGACTAACTCTATGTTGCTATTTTGATTTCATATCATTTGCATTAATAGTTTAGATATCTAGTCTTTGCACTAGTGTTCTGGGTTAATAATCTTTTCAGATTTTAACATTGAGGTTGATCGCATAATGCAAGATAGTGATGGGAAATATGTTTGGGTTGCTTCAAAACATTTAGGAAATGTGACTAACAATGAGGTAAAATTTGAAGCATTGATAATGGGTCTTCAATTATGCAAGATAAAAAGACTTAAAAGTATATATATCAAAGGATATTCTCAAATATGTGTGAATATAGTGATCATGAAAGACACTCGTAATTAGAAATTAAAGGGGAAATTCAAAATATTCTTCATCTCCTTACAAAGACCAATGATTTCTCTATCTCACACATCTTTAGAGAAGATAACAGGGTTGTAGACAAATTAGCCAATGCAGGGACCCTTTAGAAAGACTAATCGCTAATAAATTTTATCTAGAGATTTGGAAGGGATTAATAAATACTTGTTTAGATGATGTTTAATCTTCTAATTTATTTTTATATCTCCTTTTGTAGATTCCCATCATTTGGATTCAAGGATTATGAATGGAGCTTAAGAGCGATTATTTCCAAATGGATCCAATGACATCGACTAGATCAAGGAAGAGGTATTTAGTGCCCTTATATGGAGATAAGATTGGCCCTAAAGTGGAATAGTTGCACCTTTAGACTCATTAATCAGTGAATGTAATATTTCAATTACATTACAAAACAAAATATCCAACATGAACAATATGGTAAAACGCATGGTGGATATGTAAGATTATGAAATGATTAGACTTTGGGTAGGCCATGGCACACAAGGAAGACTTAAATGAGCACAATGTAAATATTGACAAACAATGATTTTTCCATTTTTTGTGATAGGTAAAGGCCATAATGCTCACATTAAAGATGGATTTTTTTTTCAATCCACATGTGCATGATGGTTGGTTTAGTTATTGGGATAAAATGCAAAGGCAAAAGATATTGGGAGCAGACTCGTTAGAGATTATAATTAGTCCATTGTTTTAGCGACCATGGGTTAGATTAATGTGGGCATAATGTCTAGATTCCTTGGTACAATATTTGATATGGGGAAGAAAGTCAAAAAAGAAAAAAAAAAGAAAAAATCTTGGGCAATCTTCAAGAAATGTGTATAAAATGATGATTTTGGCCATATTAATGTGTATCAAGTATCAAACTTGAGCCCTCTTTTAGAAACTAAATTGGCGCTTTCTTAGGACTTTGGTGTAGGAATTAGTGTCCTTGTGGACCACTTTATGCAATGTAATATTTTAGATGAATAAAGGGAGTTGTCACCACCTTGGTAGCATTTATAAAAAAAAAACTGTCTCTCTATATCACTACAATAAGCATACTAGTGTACCATGGAAACTCAAAATTCCAACTAGGACTCAATCTAACAATGCCAAAATTGTGTGATACTTTGTCCATGTAGGTCTCATTTTACTCATTATTTAGAAATAATGTAATATAATTCCTAATGGCTCTCTTTAGTCAAATTTTGTAAGGAAACTTACATCCAACTTTATGACAAAATCTACATAAACCATAATGCAAAATAAACAAATAAGTACTCAGAATCCACATGCAAGATAATAGATAACATATCCACAAAAATGTGATAAAATATATATCCTGGGAAAACCCTCGTGAGAAAATAAATCAACCTCCAAAAGCATCCATCATCCATGTATCCTTCAACAATGAAACCATTACAATACACTATGAAAGCCTTTGAAGTCCTATCCATAAACAAGCACTCCATGTAAACACACAAGCAACCACACATCCCATTCCATGCTTCTAACCTCCACAAATGCTAAATCTAGCTTACCTCAACAACTATCAATGTGATTGATTTTATAGAAACAAGCTCCCACAAAACCACTAAGTGGTATTACACAAACCATTTTCTACCCAAACCCTTGACCCCACATTTAATATTGGGTACTTTATTTTATTTATTTCCCCGATATTAAATAATTACATCAAATAATATTATAATTTTACAATACAACTCATCAAGTGGTTCCAAGAATATTCCCAAGGAATCTCTAGATGTTGAATGTTCATCTCGGTGCAACATTTACATAATAAACTAAAATATTACAATAATATGCATTATTATGTACAAGGTGTACAACACCCATTTTCCCAACAAATTTTACCAAGTGTTAGCCTCCTTCATGGTGATGTGTGTATCATGTGTTAGAAGTTGCAAAGGTACAAAAATTTATGCATGGAGGTTTTATGTTAAAAAATCTAAAGACTATGCTAAGTTTTTGGATTTTGGAGTTTCCCATCCTAGCATACATTTCCCTTGACACTCACTTTTTTCTCTTTGTCAAAATTTTAAACTTTGTCTCACTAACATGTTTTTTTTTCAAACCCCAAAACTTTGATACTATTCACCATGCTTCCTTCTAAAATCTTGGCTTTGGACATCCTTTTATTTGCACATTTTATGACATCAGTTCCTTGGTATCCCTAACTCCTAAAATTTCCTTATATATACTTTATCACAATTAGAGATGAAGGAATTTCCTTTATCATGATACTTTTGGTATGATTTATGAAGTATTCCAAATTCTTTATCCTTACCATTTTACACTATATTATCTTATTGGGTTTGCAAGTTTAGACCTATATCTACTTACATTGTTTATGGGATGAATTCCTTAGTATCCTTGATCCACAACTCTTTGTAGTTACCTCATGTATCCTTTCAAAGTTGATATTGTAGATATACCTTTATTTTCCTTCTTTTGGCATGAGGTGTGGTGCACTCCTAATGCTTGATCCCTAACACGTTGTATAATTTATGAGGTATTCCTCACGTGTGATGCTTGTCATGCTCAACAATTTAAGTTCTTGCATTTTGCACTATTCACTCCTCCCTACCTCCTTGTCAACCAAGTAAGTACTAATGACTAGATTTGATGTTATAACTACTCTAATCAAATTTTCAACATAAATAATAGTTTTATTTTTAAGGGTGTGAATTCACATGCATTTCTATAGGGGAAGATAAGAATACTATACTACTATTAATGTAATAATTTGTTTTTCTAATGTGTATAATTCCACACGAACTCCAAACCTCTATTTCAATATATTTTGGATGATATAATATTTTTTAACACATAATATTAATTATGTCTAATCTAGGATTGATTCCTAAAGGGATTCAACAACCAAAGAAAGTGTTATATATATACCAAGTTTCATCTTCTAGAACAAAAATTATTTATTTCTTCATTTTCACATGACTCCTATTGAGCGTCATTTTTACATGAGACAACGGCTAGGAATTTACGTGAGCAAATTCCCCTCTTGGAAGAATGATATTAGTCAATCTCAAGGTTCCTTTTGGGTTGAGTCTCAACCACTTGGATAGCTCAACTGAAGATAAATGTAAATCTGTTCACGAGGAGGCCTTTGCTGGTTTGTATCTCGAAGGGATGCGAAACAAACTTTAAAACACAATAATATTTCTCTTTTTGGATTTTTTAGATTTTTAAATGGAAAACAACGTTAATCTAATTAATCTACTGTGACTAATTTGCAAAGAAAGTAAGAGGAAAGGTAAAGAGAATTCAAAAGAGATTTGCTAAAAAGAAACTAATGGACATAAACCAATATCACATTGCTTTGAAAATTGAAGAAACAAGAAGACGAGGAAAACCCACAAAATAGAGATTTGAGTAAATCATAATCCCAACCAGGCGGATGCAATCATCAATGGAAACAAACATAAATGTATGATAAGTCAAAATTCATTGAATCACGAAGCCACCACTAATGTACGCACACGTGAGACAAATTTATCTTCAAAGCACCAAGAAAAAGAGATATTCTCAATAATTCATCACAACAAAGTAATGCAGCAACAATAAACACCGAACTAAAAGAAACGCAGATCCGAATCACCACACAATCAACTAGTTCTTTGAAATAAACAAATGAGAAATTCACACATTCATAAATTTCATAAAGGCAACAGAATAATCACACCATGATTGAAGCACCAATTATATGTATTGTATTGCAATAAAAATCTGACCTTAATTACGTTGAGTTCATACAATTTATAGAGTTGTTCTCTCAATTTCGCAGCTAGAGTTTCGATCGCATGGAAACTTGAAAATAAATCTAAACTAGAGCTAACGTGAAAGAAACTAAGCCTAGAACAAGTTTAAAATACCCTAGCATGGAATTAGACCTCGTGCATTACAATTTAGGAGAAAATCATGCATAAAATAACTCAGGAACAAAAGCTGGAACTCGCACATGTCCTTCATGAAACTCATTATTCTTCCCTTTATTCATTATAGCCCTTCTTCATGAATTCAAGTAGAAGATGCCCTCAAATCATGCAGAAACAACCTCATGTAAGTGACCCTTCTGATTGGAAAAGCAAGTGGAAGAAGACTGGAGTTAATGGCAGTGATGCCCTAGAATTTCTGGGTCTTGATCATTACCCCGAAAAAATGAAGTTCAAAAAATGTGTAAGTGTTGAAACAACTTCTTCCCAACTTTTGGAGGCTGAAAATTCTCTAAGGCTAAAATGCCGAAAATTGGGGTCTTAAAAAATGGCTAAGTGTAGAAAAACATTTTTTCTCTATACAAAATTTGACTAAGTCAAAACTGGGTACTCATCAGCTTGGAAGAACTTATGGATGCGCTTTGCGGAATCTATCCATGATCTCTTGCACTTCTTCATTCAAGATGGCTCTGGTGTATACCTTATCCAAGTTGTAGATATGATCCAAAACATCCTCAGAGTCATCTTCTTTTACCTTTTATGGCACTCACAGTAGTAGAGCAGTCTGTGCTTTCTCCAAACTCATCCGACAATAATCATGGATTCTGACTTCATAATCATCTAGGCAATTCATCCAATTATCCTCAATGTGAGGCTCATGCACATAGTGTCTCCCCATGATATGGTTTTATGTACCTATAGGATCAAACCCGATCCTTATGAGATTATAGCTTTGCAGAGGATGTTCATCCCATTTGAAGGCCAAGGACTTACATATCTTCATATCTTGCAAGAAATGGGGACCTATGGAAATTGGGAAGTCCCAACAATGCTTCTTCTTATATCTAATATGCTCATGAGCATCTGACAATTATCGAGCCATCTCTAGCAAGATTATCCAATCTGACAGATACCTTGGCAACTTCTTTGGGGCTAGGGTGCTTCTGGCCACCCAAATGTAAGTGAAATTCTTGAATTGAATGTAGAACACCCTAAGGGCCTTTATCTTAGCAGCAGCTTATGTGGAGATTATCTTGGCATAGTCTCCTTCTATGGAGTGTATAATGGCAAACACAATGGCATCATTGACGATGCAGAATTCTGGACTATCCAGTGCATAGTGTTATTTATGAACTAGTTGTGGGTATACTGTGAAAGGCTATGCATTCTAATCGCCTATGGCTCCAACCCTGACCAAACCCAGGTATACCACCCTTGAAGCCAATAAGTATACAACATATGATGTCATGTAGAAGTGTGGGTCACCCTTCACTATGGTCAACTATTGATCAAGGTTGTCACTTAGAATGGTAGCCCAGTCAAACCTCACCTATCGCTCCTTTATCTTCTCAATGAGTAAGATCATCTAGGGTTCTAGTTGTACAGATTTTGGCAATCCATACACCTAGTTGATCATGGTGATGGCTTCTTGGATGTCCTCTTGCATGTATCCTCTCCTCATATCTATCTTGTCAAGTTTTTTCTTTGGCAAGGATTGCATAAGATACTCTTTGTTGACAATCTCATGGGCCAATGAGATGTCTTTTTTTATAAAAGTTCATTCCTTTTCCAATAGAGAAGCTAAAAAACTTGTCTATCCCCTTGGGTAGGTGGAAGACATCTTCAATGTTGTCTGGCTGGAGATCCAAAACTACATCACCCATGCTATTCTTGACCACTCTCTCATCCGACAAGTAGTGGTTTGCTAGTGTGATGATCAGGTCTGAAGAAAGAATGGAGATTGGGTGTGCTGCTGCATTCACCAAAGAACAATACACTAATGAAGTGCAGTCCTCAGACCTTCTTGTTGGTTGTGCGCACTTCACCAGGTATTCATTCCAATTGATGTTCCTAATGTCAGTGTTTGTAATCTCAGAATGTAAGTTCCCCACTTTGGAGGGTTCATGATATCTTTTGAATTGATACCTCATAGCCAATGAGTTTATCTTTTCTGCCATTTCTACCAGGATCCAAGAGACACAAATCAATAATCATCATACTATAAAATTCATGGAAGAAACTCTAATGCAAATGAGATAAAATCAACTAAAAAAAACAAGTTAAAAATGCTCTGGAAACTAATTTCATCCTTTCAAACCTTCGAGGGTACAGTACCTCCAAAAGGTTGAAAAGGCTGAAATGCCAAAAAAGGGGACCCCAACCAAATAATCAAATTTTTGGGGTGCAATACAAGGAAGGACCTTCAGATGGAAACAACCCCAAAAATGCGAAGGAAGGAAAATTTTTGGGACAACATTTCAATTTTCAGCATTTCAGGGATATGAAATCTTCGGTGTACGAAATCACCGAAACGTCGAAATGGGGACTTAGACAATTTCTCCAGAGAAAACATTTTTGAGAGTTTCAGACTGCAAAAGTCTAAAAACTTTGAAGGTCGAAAGGTCAAAACAAGGGTTTGGGGCTAGAGCTTGAAAATGAGCCCTAAAGTGAGTTCGACCATGAACTCGGGGCTAAGGGGTCCAAGGGGACAACCATGTGACCCCAAAGTAGGACAACATAAGACAAACATGAACAAACCCTAGTGACAAAACATGCTAACCAAAGGAAAAGAAACAAAACCAAAACCACCAATGAGAAAAGTTAGAGGGAGGACGAAGATACCAACCTCTAACATGCTGAAGGACAAAGGACCCGAACGCAAACAAGAAGAGCCAAGAAACTAAAGACCAGAAAGATCCGTGCGTAGAAGCTTTGAAAAATGACCGCAAGTAGAAAACAAGTGAGACCCAAAAGTAACTCACCACCTTATATAGGCAACCAGCGGGGTGACGTTAGCCACCTTCATGGATCAACCTTTTGGGCTTGCACGGGTCTAGGACCTCCGAAAGACTGAAACTTTGAAAGGCCAACTCCTTTCAGGGAATCAGACCTTTTGGTATTTTAGACCTCTAAAGGTCCAAAACTTTGGCATTTCGACCCTTTCGCACATAGGGGACCCCAAAAGTGTGAAAGGGTGACAAAAGGCAAAATGAATGACAAAAGGACAAGCAAACAGACTAACAAACAAAAAACCTGAAACAAGCCAAAAAGGAGGGGCCCCTTTAGCCAAGTGACTCAAAGGGGGAGCGTGGTTGTGGAACTACAAAAAATAGCACCAACAAAAGAAAGAAAAAAAACCCAAGCACCCCGAAGTCATTCCATTGTGAAACAATCTCATCCCACGGTGAGCCAGACATGAAGCCTTCAGCCATAGTGATTCTCCTATCATCTTCAAGATCAGAAAAATCTTTGCAACTGCATCTAGTGTGTGCATGTATGTGGTCAAATGTTTTTGGAAAACCTTCACCATAAGTCTCTTATACTCTCAACTGATCATCATCAAGATCTCCCATAAGTCTGAATTCAGCCAAAAGTTGATTTAATCTTGCTCTACTGCCAGGCTAGCATTTATAGCCTTGGTAGAGGTTGCTAAAGTCACCCTTCCCCTCCTGCAGACGAGCTTTATTGGAAGTTTTAAAATTATTTGGAGGGCTCTTAGACTCAATAGGTACCATATTTGAAAGTGAACTGCCTGAATCATTGTGTCTTGAATAATTTATTTATTCTTTATTCCGAGCTTTGATGCTTTTGACGAACTGAGGCAGTGATTAGGCTATGCTACCTCTGCATTGGTATTTTTTTGCTCTTTTATTTTTATCTATTTTTGAAAACTTGGGTAGTGCTTACACTGTGCTGCCCAGATATTTTAGCTTCACCTTTCTATTGACTTTGTCTTTATGCATTCTTCCCTTTTTCTTTCTTGCTCTTTTCTTTTAGTCTATGTTTTAGGTGGGAGAGGGTTCTGACTTTTGATCTCCTCCGTAACCACGGGTGTCACCTGATTCTAATTAGAATCCTATCCAAGAGATTGCCAATCTAGGATCCTTTTAAATGTGTGTTAAGTGTCAAGGATGGTTTGCTCTGACATATCCATTCAAGAAGTCTGAGAGGAAAACACCTCACCTCTGATATTTGTATCTGGATCGTTGTAAGACAAAATTGAATCAAAAGGTTTGACTAAGGGACCCTCATCTTTTGCCCAAACTACCTGGTGCGGAACATTTAAGCTCAAAAAGGACTCCTACCCCCCTAAAAGACACAAACTAACCAACCCAAAAGACATGATAGAAAACAAGACTCTAAGCTAAAAGAATATACAAGAAAAGACCCAAAATATTGTCAGGACCCGAAATAGTGCTTGAGAAACTGGCCATTGATGGGCAATGGGACTAACTCCCCATTGAGAGAACTAATTCTGAAAGTGTTCTCTCCTAAAATCTCTATAATCTGGAAAGGGCCTATCCACAGACATTGGAATTTAGTGTGGCTACCCGACTTTTCTTTTGCTTTATCCCACATCAAAACTAGATCAGAAATCCTAAAAGCCTTTATTTTTTCTCTTTTGTCAAACCAACACTTGATGAGAACTTGATGTTTGGCCATGTGCTCTAAGGCCAAGGTTCTCTTTTCTTCTAGATCTAGTAAGTTCATGAGGTGAACCTGCACCCGATCCTCACCTTCAAAGTATTGATCCATGAATCACAGAATTGGTATTTTTAGGTTCATAGGAAAAATAGGCTGCAGGCCGTAGACCAATTGGTAGGGGGAAGTCCCTAAGGCATTTTTTATTCTCACACGGTCAGTCCATAGGGTGCACTTCAATTGAGTGTGCCAATCCTGAGGGTTATCATCCAAGAGGCATTTGATTATTGTTGTTAAGTTTTTATTTGTTGATTCGGCAACCCCATTCCCTTGCGGGTAATAGTTGGATGAAAATTTGAGGATTACCTGATTCTTAAAGGCCCATTGAATGAGGGATGAGGATGAGAAGTAGGGTGCATTGTCACATACCAGAAAGAAAGGCATACCAAACCGTGTGATAATGAACTCTTCTAAGAACTTGGTTACCACCTCCGTAGTACAATTTCTCAGAACTTGTGCCTCTGTCCATCACATGCAGTAGTCAATTTTGATCAATATGTACCTATATCCTATGGAAGATGGAGGGTTAATCATTCCTACAAAATCTAGCCCCCATTGGGCAAATGGACGTACCTCGTAAATTGGTTGTAAGAGCATTGCCAAATGTCTCTCACATACGACACTAGTTTGACAAACATGACATGAACGCACATGTTTGTGTGTGTCCTTGAACAAGGTCGGCCAATAATAACCGAATCTCAATATTTGATGGGCTATGGCTTCAACTGACCCATGCCTTGTGCCATACTTGTCATGAAACTCTATGAGAACTTGCTCAACTTCTGTCTGATCTAAACAACATAGGTAAAGGCCATCGTAATTGCACTTGTAGAGATTTCCATTCTTTAGCATATAAGAACCACTTTTATTCTTTAGAGCTCTCCTTTGGGAACTATTCAATCCTTCCAGGAAATGGTTTTTAAGAAAATAGTAGACTATATCCTGATACCACACATCAATGACCACTCCTTCATTGGTTTACACTTGGCACACTAAACCTTGTTCTATTTCCGCCATCATTTTGGTGAGGCCTTGACCTCTTACTAACTTTGTTGGCTCAATTTTGATGTTGAACTCTTGTAGTATAGCCATCCATTTTCCCCTTCATTCTCCCAGCTCATTTTGCATCAACAAGGATTTGACAGCCAGATTGGGGACAATAGCAATGACTTTACTTTGGAGGATATAATGTCTAAACTTTTTGACAGCTTTGACCAATGCAAAAGATTGTTTGTCAAGGTTAGGGTATTTGAGTTCAGTGTTTTTCAAAGGAAAGCTCATGAAATCTATTGGTCTCTCATCTTCCCCTTCCTTATTTTGGGTGAGGATGCCCGCACACAAATGTTCTAACACAAAAGAGTAGACTTTGAATGGTAGAAGGTAGTCGGGGCTCACCAGAACCAGAGCGATAGAAATGGATGTCTTAATCTCTTCAAAGGCTTCTTTAGCCAGAGTGCTCCATTCAATCTTTGCATCCTTCTTCAACATGTCATTCAACTGACGCACTACCTCAACAAAACCACTAATAAACTTCTTGACCAAGTTGATTTTTTTGAAGAAAGATTTCAATTCCTTTCGACTGTTTAAGGGGACCAATTTGAGGATAGCCTCGACTCTTTTAGGATCAATTGAGATGCCTGTTTCAGAGATGATGTGTATGAGGAGTTTTCCTCAGGTCACCCCAAAGATACACTTCTTGGGATTTAGCAAAATTCCATAACACCTACATCTTTTCAACACCTTGCTTAGATCTTCAATGTGGTCCATGTAATTTTTGGAGAATACTGTGAGATCATCCATATAAATAACAACACACCTATTGACTAAGCCTTTAAATGCCTTGTCCATAGCTCATTGGAAAGTTTCTCTTGTGTTGATCAAACCAAATGGCATATGACGGTAAGAAAATGTCCCCCACTTTGTCATGAACACTATCTTCAGGTGATCTTTTTCTTTTACCATAACTTGGTTGTATCCAGAGTAACCATCAAGGAAAGACATCATCTGGGAGCCATTTACCACTTGCAACACTTCATTAAGGGATGGTAGTGGATAGTTGTCCTTTTGAGAAGATCTATTCAAATTCTAAAAATCTACACAAAGCTGAACCTCTCTACTTTTCTTCCTCACTGGGACGAGGTTTGCTACCCAAGTTGAGTGTTAGATCAAGAAAATAATCTTGGCATCGAGCAACTTTTGTACCTCCTTCTGGATCACTGGTTCAATCACAAGGTTCACTAGCCTCTGTCTTTGGCGAAAAGGCTTAGCATCTGGGTTCAAAGGGATGTTATGTACAATAACAAAAGGATCATAGGTTTTCAAGTCTTTGTAGCTCCAAGATATGACATATTTGTACTCCATGAGTAACTCTATCATCCATCTTTTTTCTTTAGCTGTGCTGACCTTTCCAATACGAACCTCCTTGGGTTCAAGTTGTGTGCCCAGATTTTAGAGCTTGCAGTCATTACCTCCTCCCACTGGCATCTTTTCCCTTTCATGAGCATGTTCGTCTTTGTTGAAAATTCTTTCCAGGGCTACCATTCCTTTCGGGATGGAGTTAGTCTTCAAGTTTAAAATTCCTATATCATCTGGCTCTTCTGTTCCGCCTTCTTCTTCGTCAATGTTTTGTCTTTCAAAGACTCTGGCACTCATGATGAATTCTAGTATCTGTTGGTCATCCTGGAATACTTGGAAGTTTGTGATATTATCAGGGATGGCTGGCACTACTACCAACTCAATGAAGAATTTCTTCAGTTTAGACTTTTCCAATGGATGTAAGGAGCTTGTTGATACCGCCAAAGCATCAGCAACAATATTCCTTCTTTTGGGGACAATCCGGATATTAAATGATTCAAAATATTTGATCAAATACAACATGTGATTATGATATGAGGCTAGTCATTTATTAGTGCATGAATACTGGCTCTGGATCTATCAGATTATTAGCTATGAGTCTCCTTTTATGACCAAAGCTTTCACCTTCTTTTCATGTGCCATGAGGAGACCCCGAACTAGAGCCTCGTACTCAGCAACATTGTTGGTGCAGTAGAATATTAACCTATAAGAAGGGTAGTATGAACCTCTATGGGGATTGACTAATTCAATCCCATTTGCTACTCCTTGTTTACATTTGGAGCTGTCAAACTTGAGTTTCCATATAGGGTGACTCTTGTGGGAAGATGATTTAGCTTGGGGTTCTGACACAACCTTGGTTAGATGTGTGCTAACTTGGGGTTCAATGGGGGTTTCTGGTGGTGATAGGATCTCTATGCTTGGGATCTCCATGTTCTCTTCGTCCAGGTGTTCCCTTGCAGAGAGGGGGACCCATTTCATCTTTTGTTTTGCTTTCGCATCTCGCCAAACTTCATGACATGGGGGCACACAATCGTCATCAAAAGAGCTCCATTCCTCTTGCATAGGGCATTCTATTATGGGGTCCAGAGGTCGTTAACAATGGGAAGACCCATCATTACCTGAATGTGTTGTTGTCCCTTTTGCAAGCTTAGGCACACAAGATGTTTGGTTCATTACTTGAATTATCGCGCCCTGGCAATCGGGGCATTCAAACTCTGAATGACTCACCTGGTGTAGACGATAATATCCTGGCAACATTAGTATGTTTGGATCAGCATCTTGGCCAAGATGTTTCATGTTCTTCATAATATTCCCTACAAAATCTATGAGGACCTCCTCAGGAATCTGAGTATGTACCAAACCTTGTACAGGGCTATCATCGGAGTTTCCTTCTTCCTTGATGCGAAATGTTAAGACCCTATCGAACCAATACACCCCCAGATCAGCTTGTGAGAATAAGACTTCATTTGGGGCATTTTATTCAGTTATCATCTGCTTGAGTTTGGGTTTAGCATCAATCTTGATTTGGTTATTGAGTCCCTTCTAGGGTAGCCAAAGTTGAGTGAAGTCCATGGAGAACCAACCTCTTAAGGATCTAGTCCATTCTATACTGAGTAACATTCTGTATGCTTTTGGGATATCCACAATGTGTATGTCGATGCAATCTTAGATCCTGGGGTCAGTGGTCAACTATATGCTGGTATCTTTCAAAAATCCAATGACTTTGACCTCTATTTTGTCTAGTTGGATTACAACCCTATTAGTTGGTTGGGGGTTCATTCCCAGCTTCTGGCATATGGATAATGGTATGATGTTACATGAAGCCCCTGAGTCAATAAGATAATTATGTAGGTTTTTACCAAAGATCTTGAGGCTAAGAAAGAATGAGGATACTTCTACCTGATCTTTGAACATGGGTTGCATTGCCTCATCTGTGTTGATGTTTGATGAACTTCTAGTGTTGCTGCTGGATGGGGCTGATTTGGAATGATCTAGGGATCTTAGGAGGGCTTCTCTCTATGAAGGACAACTTTGCAACATGTTGTAAATCAACATATTGGATTTAACTCTCTTTAGTTCCTCCAGTGCGCTATGCTTTTCGGTGGCCCAAATTGGATTTTTCAGCACAGTGGGTGGGTGTTGTGTTGTTGGGGCAACAGTGGCACTGGGACCTCTAGGAGGTGTAGGATTATTGTTATCCTATGGGTTAGGTGGAGTGGGCTACATTCATGGGGGAACGCCATCAGTTATAGGTTCTCTTTTGCTCCTCAGATTATAGTTGTTCCTACTATTGTTCTGAAAAGCATGGATCTCAGAATACTTGGGCTGACTCTGTTGATTGAATGGGAAAATGAATTCCTCCTCAGTGGTGTTATTTGTAGGACCTCCCTCCATGACCGGGTCATAAGAATCAAAGACCATGGCACCAAAATAACTCTGGGAGTTGTTAGGGTCATGACCTTGTTGATTGTGAAATTCTCCCCTGTATTCATTATCTGATTATTGTACCTTGGAAACTTGGGTAAAATTGGTCTCAAATGAATTAAAAGCATTGGCATTATCAATGAGTATGCTACCATTGTTAGGGTGTGTGTTCCATGGCCCACTAGTTCATTGTTGACCAAATGACTTGTCTTGAGAAGTGTTCCCATAACCTCCATTATTGTTGTTGTTACTATTGTTGTAATTGCCATAATTACGATTCTGATTTTGGGAATAAGTGTTTGGGGCAGCAGCTGGTCATTGGTAGTTCCCTTGGTTTTGAGGTAGATTAAGCTTCATCCTGGTGATCTCACTTGTTAATTGGGATAAAGTATTTTTCATGGCATCTAGCTCGTTCACTAAAGCATGGTCCGACTCATTTGGGAAAACCACTTTTTGTTCACACATGGCTGCCTTTTGTGTATCATATCCCGAGCATGTGATGGCGAGTAGTGGGGCAGCAGTGTATGGGCCGACACTAGATTGAGTCTTGGGGTGTGTTGCACTGAGAGTTGATTATTTGCAACACATGGACCAATCATGGCAACATTCCCTAATGCTGGTGAAACACCATTGTTTCCACCTGCTTGTGGATCCATTTGTTGAGTAAATGTGATAGCTTTGTTATAGACTTTCTCCAGAGTGTCTATGTCACTTGGGGGTAGCCTCTTCAAAAATGTGGAAGTTAATGGATCCAAGGTCCGTAGGTAGACTTGTATAGCAGCCCCAACTGGTACGATATAAGGAGCCTCCAATTTTTGGTACATCTTCTGAAAATAGTGATTAAACATGGAACTTGGTTCATTATGGTCTTTTCTCACAAAGATGAATTGGTGGTGAAGATTAGCCGGATCCAAGTTGTTAGCCTATTTTCCTGTCATAGCAAAAATCCAAAGAAAATGGCCTATTCCTTGCAAAATCTAAGAAAATTGTCATTCCCTAGCTACAACACACTTTTGATTTGCGAAGAAGATCTATAATGTTTTATGACTTGTGAGCTTAGCCATGGACCAATCCAGATGTGACCAAGCCCCATTTAAGATCACATGTGCTCAAGTGTTAAAACTAGAGAGATTTGGCTATTTTAAGGTCTGAGAAATAGGTCTTTTCCATGAATAAGCATTTCAAAATTTATCTAAGTCCAAAAAAACCCTAGCCAAATCTATTTATTTGTTACTTTATTGAGCCACTTAAGTCCCCATTCTGCACATGTCTAATTTCCTTTTCTAGGCAGTTAGGTCTTCTATTCAATGATCTAGCGACTGAGTGTTTGCGTGTTCTCTTGTTCTGGGCAGTTTGTGCTCTAACATCTAGTGACCTGGTGAATGGTTAACTTTTCCTCTAGTCGCTGATTCTCCAGATATCCAGTCAAGGCATGAAGCTTTCAAATATTAAATGAGAACTTTCGATGTTGATCTTGATCGATGACATTCACGTGTTCTCTCAATATAACCCAAGGTCAAGAAAAGTTTCAGCGGCTTGGCGAATCTTTCAGTCACGTGTTCTCCAGATCCAGCATGAGTTAAGGTTAAGAAGGATCAAAGATTGATATGGACCTTTGATGAAGATTTGAGTGGGTGGTGGTCGCTAATTCTCCTGATGAGACTCTAGTTAAGGTGAAGGCTCAACAATCATGCAAATGCTTTATTTGTGTGATCTCCTGATCAAACCATGGTTAAGATAAACATTAAGCAACTTGGAGAATGCTTTGGTCGCTAAATTGCCTGATCAAGGTTGAGTTAAGACAAGGTTTTGAGGATTCAATGTGCTCCATCGATGCAATCATGATCTAACGGTTGGCGTTAGATCTCCAGATTAAACCCAAAGTAAAGAAAAGACCCAACGATCATGCGAATGCTTTGTTCGTGTGATCTCTAGATAAGATCCTAGTTAAATAAAAGGTTATGAGATCTAGTGACTGCCTTAGTCACGCGACGTGATAGAAGATGAGTTAAAGGTAAAGACTTGGAGACTTAGTGTGGACCATTGATAAAAACAAGTTCTAATGGTGGTTGTTGATTCTCCAGATGATACCCAAGGTTAAGGATATGTTCAGCAATCAAGCGAATGCAATGTTCATGTGTTCGCTTGATCAAACCAAGGTTAAGTAAATTGTTCAGCAACTTGGAGATTGTCTTCAGTCACGTGATCTCGTGATCCAGTGTGGTTAAGACTTATCATGGGTCAAATAAAAGATAAAGGTGGGTCCAGTTGCCAAGTCATACTGATATGCATATTTTTGATTGGTTGCCGAGATAAGTTGACGTGGCTAAGTATTTTAAAAGAAGCTCAGTTGACTATTGATGAATTATGAAGATCGTTCGATATGCCGAGAAAGAATGAAAATCAATGACCACATTTTAAAAGATAATCAGTTAGCCATTGAGCCAATTTTTAAAAATTGTTAAAGGGTTTTTGTAGGGGTTTTGAGTCGGTGAAGCAGAAGTGACAAGATTGAATCAATTTTATTTGCCAAGGATGGTTGCAGGTAAAGAATTGATGAACACGATATCAAGTAGCTGCCCCGATCAGAGCTGTTTGCCTAAAATGCCATACCAATTAAATACAAAGGACTGATACTTTGAGAAAGGTGGCTAAGGGTATTTTTTGGGGATCTTAAATAAGGAAATTTGACAGGAAGAGGCTGATTGGGATTTTTTGGCAACACCTGGCAGAATTAGAACTATTTCTGGAAACTGTTGCAGAAGAGTTGGCGCTCAAATTTACTACACTTTTGAAAACTGCAACTGAGTGCAATCTTGGGGCACTTTGTGTCCTTTGTCTTATCTGTGTAATCTTTGTTTTGTTCCTAAGTGATCCATAGCTTGTTTGCAATCCTTGTTCTATAAAAGGATTTCCAAGATCATTTAGGAGGGCCAAAACTTGAGCATTTGATTGACAAGTTTTCGAGTCTAGGATACAGTAGACTATTTTAGGATAGCTTTTTTATAGAATAGAAAGTATTACTAGTTCAGTTGAAAATTCAAGTGGCTTGCACATTTTAAAGCATTGTGTATACAAAAGATGATATAGCAAGTTTGATAAAATCTAGAGTTCATATATCTCCTTTGTGTGATTTTTTCTTTGAGTTATGAGTTGTCAGATTCATTGCATGGATAATCTCTATGTAGGTGTGTTTCACATACTTTGATGTACAATGGAGGATGATCCACCTTTGGTGGACATGTGATTCCACCTTGTGTGGGTGATATCTTATCATCTCCTTATCATGTAGTCTTATTGCATTGCCTATATATTTAGGCACTCCTACTTTGTAATCAATTCAATTAGCTATAATCAATTATTTGATTATTTTTCCTATCTCTCTTGTGTTATCTCTCGAGCTTCTAGATCTTGGCTTTTATTCTTTGCCTTAGGAAAATTCTTACAGATATCTTATAATTTACCAAGTTCAAGCATAATCACATTGCATTAAGTCTATCTAAGAACAAATAGTTTAAACATCTTCATCTTGAGACATAAAGACATCATAGACAAACTCTTCTCTTCAACCTATAGCTTCCTTAAACACCAAGAAGATGCTAGGACTAAACTAACTTAAACAAACAAAAATAAAATAAAACAAAATAAAAAAAGGATTTATATTATTGAATGTGTTTGAACCATATTTGGGAGTCTCATAGACTAGTGTCTGATTTAATGGGTACAAAGTTAAATATAAGGTTTGAATGGACATTTGAGTTGGAAATTAATTTTGATTAGTGGACCTCTTAGCATCAATGCAACCCATTATGCTGCCACAAAACTATACTTTCTAATATGTATTGCATCCTCCAACTCACTACAACCTACACATAGAATTTAATCTTTTTCTTGAAAGGAACCCACATACAAACTTGCACAATTATAATAAAATCATAACGATGAATTAGAACATACTTGATATTGTTGACTCATACGAAATTAGAAAAAAAATTAAATACAATTCTACAACATTTTCATTAATATTCATGACTTAATTGACATTACAACACAAATCTATACATTCATCCTTTATAAAAATACATTCCAATCCCAAGCATAGACACTGCCTATTAAATTTGCTCTCATAGATCCAAAACCCAAACTTACATACAACCATGATTTCCATTTTATAACAAAAGGGGGCACAAAAGCTTCAGGTTGTTCACATTCTAGTCAGAAAATTATCTAACTATCCCCGAAGAAACTAAAAATTTATCATTTTATAATGCAACTAAAATAAATTGCTTAAATTTCTATTTTGAATACACCCCTTCACATTCTTGTAAAGAAACTCTATGATAAGAATACATTATTAAATAGATTTCCATTAATAATTAAATAATTTCCCCCTCTCATTTTCTCTAGAAATCAATTCCCTACCCCTTTGTCAAACATTTGATGTGCCTTGTTGCCATTTCCATTTGAAGATATTTTCTATCACTAAAACAATCTTTTCCAATTACATTCAATTAATAGTTCCTCAAGTTTTCTCACCAAATATATTTTGCAGCCTTCCATAAAATGACATATCTTTGATTCATTCTATCAAACACTTCATGTGCCTACTTTGTGCTTTCAGAGTTCACATATATTGCAATAAAATAGTGGACATGACTTATCTTTGATTCTATATATGCATACATGTATTTGAGGGAATTTTCTATGAAATTTCCAAAGCCTTCTTACTAAGCTTGTTTTATGAAAATCTTAAAATCATAGGACTCTTCAAAATGGCATGCTTGTAGAGCATTTCATTGAGCAATTGTCTTTTACACTATCATATCCACATACAAACTTCTAAGGTAGTCATGACTTCCACTTGCATTTTTCTTTAGTTCTAATTTTTTTTCATTGAATTCATTTTGGGGAGAATCTACAAACATATGGTTTCATTCCTTGAGATGACTTCTCATCGAGGAATTTTGTCAAACAGTTTATTGAGCATTGTCTCTATTGTTGGATGTGAAGTCCAACTATTCATTTCTGCTTCCATGATTGTTTGAATTCCTCTTTCTCTTGTTTGTCTCTTCATCTTCTCTTGAAGACTATTAAGTATACATATGAGGGGAAAACTTGATGTAATTAAGCTACAATGACTAAATAAAGCTAGATACTCTACTTTCTGGTGGATGCAACCAAATTGACAAACCACGTTAAATCTTATCTCTATTTTGTGATTTCCAATTTGTCTATGAATTTTACAATTGGTAGCAGAGCCTGTGAATAAGATCTAGGGAGAGTGAGTGAGCACAACATACAATGGTTGTTCCAAGTCAAAGATGAAGTCTGTTGAAAAGAAGGCCATGTAATAGAATTCACTGGTGTTTAAAGTTAAAAGCTTAACCCTAAGGACATAATTCCTCATGTAGATTATGTCTCAGATAAATGATGTGTTCTTTAACTATTCCAAGGCCCCAAACCTATGTTTCTGTTTATTTTTTTGAGCATGTAGACTAGATTTTTCTCCGCCTGAGGCTCGAACCATTGACATCTCTATGGGGTTGTTATAGAATTGCAAAGACATTGAAAATGATATGTGACTTTATGCGAATAGAGGTTGTTTTTAGATGATGTTCCATTGTATGAGGAGGATAAAATTTTGAGAGGTTGTGATGTTTTTCCATTACCAAATGTGGTGGGTCCTCTGATTGTGGACAATATTCTGGTGGAGTGAGGAGATGGATGTGTATAGATGAAAGATGAGGATTTGTATTGATACCTTTACAAAGAGAAAAAGTGACCAATAAGAATTGTTTAAAGGTGACTACGTAAGGTGTTTTGGTATTGTCATTGTCTGCTTCACATAATTCCTTTTAGGATGACATGAGGAATTTGTTGAAAGTACTTTTTGTTGATGTTTTCAATATGAGGTTTGAATCAACATCTTTCCATCCCTTCATATCGTGACCCTCCATCTTTGCAAGAATGGACTACTCCATGATATAATGAACCTAGTCTATGGTATGTAATTTTTTGCATTAAAGGAGAGAGAAATCATGGAGAAGAAGAATCCCATAGTCGTGGCAACAAAGAAGGCCAAGAAAAAGGCCCTTTTGATTATAGAAGGAATTTATAAAGCCTTGGTGGAGAGAAGGGGAGATGCAGGGTTTTTTATGGTTGGAGAAGCCATATTGTGATGAGCTACAACAAATTGAATACCTGAATGACTTGAAGATCAGTGATTAGAGATCACTGAGTTATTAAAATGATATGTAAGATAATTAAATCATTCATTATGTTATAATTGATGTCAACTAGTTTTGACATTACTTATCATGTAAGTTACAAACATCTAAACATCTGTAAAAAGAGAGAAAAGATGAAGAACTGAGATATCTACATGGAGAAAGATGGATATGACAGATGAGGATAAGGAATAATTTGGGCAACTTATTGATGAGTCTATGATCTCATATTATTGACTTGATTGTGTTGCATTAATATTTTATGAAGAAGGAAGAAAAATTGTACAAGACAATGTGGTCGGTAAATGAAGACTTCAGTATACACCGAGCCAGTGTAGTATATACCGAGCGACAGTATTAACTGAGCTTGCATTCACCGATGCATTTTTTTGTTAATCGAGTATGGATGAAAGTATTAAATGCTTAGTTTAGCCGACAAAAAATGATGAGCTGGAAATTGTTATGATTTCGAGATTGAGGATAAAGTTTGTTATGAGATCCATGGCTGACAAAATTCAGAGAAGATCTAAAGGATGGAATTGAAACATGTTATTGACACAACTTCCGAGGAAGGTTTAAGAGGCAAAATCAATGAAGAAGAATAAACGGCAAAATCTGATGGTTGATATGAAAATAGTTTATCTATCTATATAAGAGATATGAGTTTCTTTATTGAAACATGCCAGAAGAAAGAAGACTACAAAGATTTTGCATGAATATAGTTTCATGCATGCCTGATCAAACTAGTTGAAGGAGAACTGAACTGCAGAACATTGCCGAGTGTCAGAGAGCTATTACCAAGTGAAAGTAAGTTGAGGAAGTGAAATGAAATATTGATCAGAGGATTTTTATGGGCTTAGAATAGATTTGAACATCTGCAAATTAAGTTGTATTGTAATCAAATCAACTACTATTTCAGTTTAACCATTATACAAAAAATCTCCTAATCGAGTGGACTTAACCGTCTTATGTTATGCCCCTATGTCATTCAAGGAATGTACATTGTTATCTTATTTACCCCATAGTGAATGTTGGTCAAAATTTAACTGTTAGTCTTAAATCCTCTAACAAGGTCACACCTAACAGTGTGTTTGTAACCTTTAACAGGGTTGGCTCTTCACTTAGCACTTCAGAAGAGTGAAAATTATTTTGGGTTACCGGTCCCAGGTGGTTTTTCCCTTAGCAAGGTTTCCATGTTAAATCATTGTGTTATATATTTTTGTGATGATTGTTTTATTGTCATACTTTACATATTGCATATTTGATTCGGTCAGTAATCACAATGAGTTAATTAACTGGTAATCGGTAAAAGGCATAGACAGTTTAATAGTTTATGTTACTGAGTTGCAGAATTTATTGAAATCATTTTGAGTGTTACATCTTTGTATTTGGGACTGTAGGATAACTGATCTAACTTATTCACCCCCCTCTCGATTATTCTAACAATTGGTATCAGAGCATACTAGTTGCTTTGACAAAAGTTTTAAGGACTTAAATAGAAAGATTACAAGATGTATAAGAGGGAAGTGTCGAAGCTAAACAAGGACAACTTTTCTACATGGAAAAGTCAAATGAGACTTCACATATTTGGAATTGGAGATTTTGCATTACACTACTAGACAATGGCTACATTCAACCACCAACTGGACCTTTGACTCTTGATCAATTGAAAGATCGACATGAACACAACATGACTATGATAGAGATTGCTACTGCTCTATCTGATGTTGAATTTGAGGATGTCATAGATTGCACTACAAAAAAGGAGATGTGGGATAAACTTACCCTAGTACATGGTGGTGATGCAAATGTGATGAGAGCCAAAGCTGAAAGCTTGAGAGGAAGATTTGATTATATGAAAATGAAGGAAGGAGAAAACATAGTATAGTACTCAAACCAAATTAAAGAGGTTGTCAATGCTATTTGTGGAGCTGGTGGTATCATTGAGGAGGATACTGTGGTAAGTAAAATTTTGAGAATACTTTTTCCTATCTATACAATCAGAATATCTACAATTCATGAAATGAGGTCTGCACCTAATAGCACACTTACTCTTGACGGTCTGATTGGAAAGTTAACCACTTTTGAGTTGAACAATTATGATAATAGTGTTGTACCAACTGTTGAGTCTGCTTTTATGTCTTCTCTTAAGATTGGTAAATCTAGTAGTAAGCACAATATAAGAAATCAAAGTGATAGCAATACCGATGATGAGCTTGATGAACTAGAAGCACTAATGGCCTGGAGACTGCAAAAAGGTAAAGGAAGGTATAAGGGTAAATTACCTTTAGCTTGTTTTAATTGCAAAGAATTTGGTCATATTGCTACTAGATGCCCGAATAGGAAAGAAGTTGAGAATGACAGAGACAGATCCAGAGGTGGAAGCTATAGTAGAAGGAACAATAGAGATAACTGACAGTACAACAAAGACAACTGAGATCACAAAGATAAAGGTAAAAAGGTATGTTACATTGTTGAAGAGAATGACACTGACACCGAAATAGATGATGACACTGAGGTGGTGTTTTTTGCAATGAAATATGATTCAGAGGAAGAGGAAAGGTATGTAGAAACAACACTCATTTCTAAAGTTAGTAAAAATGATACTTGGATCATTAATAGTGGTTGTACACATCACATGACTGGTGATGAAGATAAGTTTGATCATCTTGAGCATTATAATGGAGGATCAGTAAAAATGGGTAATGACACACCTTGCATGGTTAAAGGAAAATGATCTTTATTGATAAATGATAAAATCAGATGCGATAATGCTTATTGGATAAAAGGACTGAATTACAATTTGCTAAGTGTAGCACAACTTAGCAACTCAGGTCACCGAGTGGAATTTGAAAGCAAGAAGGTGAGGATCTATGATGAATGTGGAAAGCTTGTCGGAACATGAGGACAATCAAAAGGTAACTTATTTTATCTTGACAATGCTGAGACTTCTTGTTTACTGGTGAAAAATGAAGATGCATGGTTATGGCATAAAAGGTTATGTCATGTAAATTTTGATAACATGACTAAGATCAGTAAAAAAGAAAAGTTAGAGGACTGCCTAGCCTAACTAAACCTGATCATGTTATGTGTCATCAATGTCAGAAAAGGAAGATGACAAAATCTAGTTTTAAAAGTAAAGACTATTCAACAAAAAGAATCTTGGAGTTAGTTCACACCAACCTATGTGGTCCCATGAGAACTCAAAGCTACTATGGTGATAGATACTTTATTCTATTTGTTGATGATTATACTAGATTGATGACTATTATGTTTTTAAAAGAGAAATCTGAGGCATTTAAAATGTTTAAATGGTACAAGGATAAAGTAGAAAAAGAAATTGGAAAAGAACTGAAATGCTTGAGGTCTAATAGAGGTGGTGATTTTATTTCTGATGAATTCACTAACTATTGTAATGAGTGTGGCATCAAAAGATAGGTTTTTGCACCTAGAACACCGCAGCAGAATGGGATTGCTGAAAGGAGAAATAGATCTATTGTTGATTGTGCAAGAACACTGATGATAGAGAAAAATGTTGCACAGATGTATTGGAGAGAAGTAGTTAGCACAGTTGTATATGTCCTAAATTGAGCTCAACTAAAGAAAGACACAAACAAGACACCCTATGAGTTATGGTTTGGATACACACCGAGTGTAAGTTACTTCAAAATTTTTGGTAGCAAATATTTTATTCTGAAAGATGATAGGAATGGTAAATTTGACTCTAAAGGTGATGAGGGAATATTCCTTGGATATTCTACTAAAAGTAAAGCTTACAAGTGTTTGAATAAGGTTACTAATAAGATGATTGAAAGTGCTAATGTTAGAGTTGATGAATTTGCTGATAAAAATGGTGAAGAAAGCATTAATGAACCAGAAGAATATGGTAGATTTGTTTATGTTGAACATCCAGAGTACCTACCGAAGCCACAGGATGAGTCGATCGAGCATCAAGAAAATAACACCAAGGAACAACAAAGGGAAACCGAGGATCAAGAAGAAGTTGTCAAGCAAGGAAATGAACATGAACAGAATGAAGAACAAAGAAGAGATCAAGTGCTAGCAAGATTTGTCAAAAAACATCATCCTGAGAATCAAATCATTAGAGATAAGCAAGAAGGCATGATGACAAGAAGTAAGTTAAGACAAAATGTATGCTTAGTTTGTGAGTTTGAACCTAAGAATGTTAAGGTTGCACTTGAGAATGATGAATGGATCAATGCTATGAATGAAGAGATTGAACAAATTGAGAAAAATAGGACATGGACTTTAGTATCTAGGCCAAAAGATAAAAAATGTTATCGGTATTAAATGGATCTTCATAAATAAAATGAATGAAAATGAAGAGGTTACAAGGAATAAAGCTAGACTTGTTTACAAGGGATATGCACAAGAAGAAGGTATTGATTATGGTGAAACTTTTGCACCTGTTGCTAGACTAGAAGGAGTATGCATGTTACTTGCATATGCTTTACATAATAAATTTAAGGTATATCAAATGAACGTTAAGTCAACTTTTCTAAATGGAATACTAGAAGAGGAGGTCTACATAGAACAACTAGAAGGATTTGTTGATCCGAATCAGAAAGACATGGTATGTAGACTGCATAAAGCTTTATATGGATTGAAGCAGGCACCAAGAGCATGGTATGAAATGTTACATACTTATCTTTTAAGTATTGGTTTTGTAAGAACTAGTGAAAACAAAAATTTGTACATGAAAGAAGGATCTGATGATACTATTTTGATTGCTGAAATATTTGTGGATGATATAATATTTGGAGGACAAGATCATATTTGTAAATCTTTTGCTGATGAGATGAGAAAGGAATTTGAAATGTCAATGTTTGGAGAGATTAAATTCTTTCTAGGCTTGCAGATTATTTAGCAAAATGATAGAATTTTCATCACACAATCAAAGTACATTAAGGAAGTATTGAGAATATTTGGCATGGAAGATGCTAAACTAGTAGGAACACTGATGGTTACAGGCCACAAATTGACAAAAGATGATGAATCTACAGAGGTAAATCAAACATTGTATCGATCTATGATTGGTAAACTAATGTATGTAGTACACAGTAGGCCTGATATTGCACATGCAATGGGGATTGTTGCTAGATTTTCTGCCAATCCAAAGGATTCACATATGGTTGCAGTGAAAAGAATCTTGAGATACCTAAAGAAAATAGAGGATTATGATTTATGGTATCCTAAGGAAGGAAAATTTAAACTAAGAGTTTACATCGACGCAGATTGGGCTAGAAATATAGATGACAGAAAGAGCACAACCGGAGGAGCATTTTTCTTTGGTGAAAGACTTGTAACTTGGACAATTAAGAAACAACCTTGTATTTCTCAATCTACTGTTGAAGCAGAGTATCTTACTTCTTCTACAAACTGTTCAAACATTGCTTATATCAAACATGTGTTGGAAGGGATGAATGAGGTAATCACTAAGCCGATGATTATATATTGTGACAACACTAGTGCAATAAATATTTCTAAGAATCATGTAATGCATTCAAAGACAAAGCATATATCAATTAAGTATCATTACTTAAGAGAACAAGTACAAGAGAAGCAAGTCAAACCGGAATATGTTACATCAAAGGAACAACTTGCTGATATTTTTGCCAAGCCTCTACCGAAGGACACTTTTGAATACTTGAGGACTAGACTTGGGGTCCGTCTCCTATCTACCGATCACTAATGTGATCTGAAGGTTGCATCAGCCTATTCTTATCAGAAGATCATTCATGTTGATGCAACATAGCTCACACTTTGGATTATGTCTAAGGTTGTGAAAGATTTGAGGAGCTAGAACAAAGAATTTGCATATCAGTATATAGAGATACATTGTTTGCACCGAACACAAAGAGTTACTTGGCTATTGTAAAGTTGTATGTTTTATGTTTTTCTTTGGCATTATTGTCAAAGGGAGAGAAGGCTACAATATGAAAATTAGATTGGAGAGCAAGGATGTAGGGAGAGCTTGCATGTAAATGTCTATTATGTAACATAATGATTAAACATATTAAATATCAAGCTAGGGAGAGCTTACCGAGCTACAACATTTACTTACATAGTTATAGAATACATGTTTGGTATGTGTATGGCATATTTCATATTTCTTGTGTTGTCATCAATGCCAAAGGGAGAGATTGATGAACTACAACTGATTGAATACCTGAATGACTTGAAGATCAGTGATTAGAGATCACCGAGTTACTGAAATGATATGTAAGATAATTAAATCAGTTATTATGTTTTCATTGATGTCAACTAGTTTTGACAGTACTTATCATGTAAGTTACAAACATCTAAACATCTTTAAAAAGAGAGAAAAGATGAAGAACAACTAAGATATCTACATGGAGAAAGATGGATATGACAGATGAGGATAAGGAATACTTTAGGTAACTTATTTACGAGTCTATGATCTCATATTATTGACTTGATTATATTGCATTAATCTTTTATGAAGAAGGAAGAAAAATTGTACAAGACAATGTGGTCGGTAAATGAAGACTTCAATATACACTGAGCTAGTGTAGTGTATACCGAGAAACAGTATTAACTGAACTTGTATTCACCGATGCATTTCTTTGTTAACCGAGTATGGATGAAAGTATTAAATGCTTAGTTTAGCTGACAGAAAATGATGAGCTGGAAATTATTATGATTTCAAGATTGAGGATAAAGTTTGTTATGAGATCCACGACTGACAAAATTTAGAGAAGATCTAAACGATGGAATTGAAATGTGTTATTGACACAACTTTCGAGGAAGGTTTAATAGGCAAAATCAATGAAGAAGAATAAGCAACAAAATCTAATGGTTGATATGAAAATGGTTTATCTATCTATATAAGAGTTATGAGTTTCTTTATTGAAACATGCCAGAAGAAAGAAGACTACAAAGATTCCGCATGAATACAATTTCATGCATGCTTGATCAAACTGGTTGAAGGAGAACTGAACTACAGAACATTACCTAGCGTCAGAGAGCTATTATCGAGTGAAATTAATTTGAAGAAGTGAATTGAAATATTAATTAGAAGATTTGTGTAGGCTTAGAATAGATCTGAACATCTGCAAATTAAGTTGTATTGTAATCAAATCAACTACTGTTTAGGTTTAACCATTGATACAAAAAATCTCATAACCGAGTGGTCTGAACCATATTATGTTATGCCCCTATGTCATTCAAGGAATGTACATTGTTATCTTATTGAACCCATAGTGAATGCTGGTTGAAAGCTAACTATTAGTCTTAAATCTTCTAACAAGGTCACACCTAGCAGTGTGTTTGTAACCTTTAACAGGGTTGGCTCTTCACCAAGCTCACTTCAAAAGAGTGAAAATTATTTTGGGTTACCGATCCCAAGTGGTTTTTCCCTTAGCAAGGTTTCCACATTAAATCATTGTGTTATGTGTTTCTGTGATAATTGTTTTATTTTCATACTTTACATAATACATATTTGATTTGGTTTGTAATCACAGTGAGTTAATTAACTGGTAATCGATAAAAGGCACAAATATTTTAATAGTTTATGTTACCGAGCTGCAAAATTTATTGAAATCATTTTGAGTATTACATCTTTGTATTTGGGACTGTAGGATAACTAATCTAATTGATTCACCCCCCTCTTAGTTATTCTAACAGATTCAAATTTTTATGGCTTCTTCTTTGAGTAGTTATTTGGATTTGTTCTATTTCCCTAATGTAATGCTTGAAAACTCCAATGGCATGAATTAAGGGTTGTTAGCAAACAAAATATAGAATTTTCTCAATAAATAAAATAAGGTTATGGTGTGTAAAGGTTTGAGGCTTCCATACGAAGCAAAGAGTGTACTTGTATTTTTTTGTGTGCATAAAGGGGTACATTGGAAAATGTAATAAAAATTCATAAGGTGAAGCTATGTGATGCGTGAATGCGAGTAGATGGAAGAGACTTGTGAATGGAGGTTGTGCTATTGGCTAATGGAAAATGGTTCAATTCCCAAAATGTTGAAATGTTGCACTCAAAGCATTTGAAGGTTTTATGTACAAACCCTGGGGATGCCAAAGTTGCATAGTGGAGTTCCCCAACATTGATTGAGACCAAGCCAGGGTTAACTTCATTGCATCTTCTTATTATTGAGGCACAAAGAGTGTTGAAACCTCTTCATCTATTGGCACCAGATTTAATTTTGGTATTTTGTATAGAAGTGGGAAAAAAAAGAGCATTGAAACCCAAATATATGTCTACAACACATTTAGTTGGAATTCTCCATATCATCCATAAATAGGGGTACACACACAGATAGTTAATCAGGTGCCAATGGAACCCCATTGAGAGTGCAAAGATCAACTTATTACCTTGCTGGAGAGAACACTTGAGACAAAAGTAGTTGAGCAGCAAGAGAAATGAGAGGTATTGGTATTGGTCTGTGAGTTAGAGTTATGTTGTCTTGACATCTATAAGTAGAGTTTACTATGGTATCCCAATCATTAGTGGTTATTACATAATAGACCTTGGTTTTGGCCTTTTTTCTCTAAATTATGGAGCAATTGCAACTTCAGTTATATGAAATATTTTGGTAATAAGAGTTTTGTTTTGATGTCATGAGATGGTTACCATCATGTGATATGAAGATATTTGTTATTGTTTCATGGTGGGCTCTTGATTCTAGATTAGAGCATTGGTATGATACAGATTCTCCTGACATGTTTTTCTCTTTAGAACATGGGATTTTTATTCATGGAGATGTTAGATCGAGTTGTCATGTTGTGTTTCCAAGTATTGAAAATGTGAAATGGGTGTTTTGATAATTGGTTTGGTTGGTGGAATAACCATGGAAGTGCTCTTGAAAACTAAGAGGCTTGGGTGAGGCTATACTTCTCTTGGGTTTAGAGAACATTTGTTGATACAATTTCTCTTTGGAGGTTTCAACAAGAAGATGAAGGAGCCTACACCTGTGGATGGACGATAGTTCATTATGGACCTAGAGGAGACTACTCTTGGATAAGATTCATTGTAACTTGGTGTATCCTGGAGGACATTCTCACTCCCCACTCTTGGTCTACTCGGTAGATTTATCTCCTTGTGCATCTGAGTTTAGGAGATGGTTCCTAGTTTTGGAATATTTTTTGAGTTTGATCTTCTTGTTTATAAGGGCTTTCATCAATGGTGTTTGGGTGTTGTAAATGCTCTCATATGGGGAGGTAAAGGAGATCATACTTGGCACAACTAAGCACTCAGATGTGTTGGTAGAAGGATGAGTTATTGTTTGCATGGGTGTCCCTTCCAAGATGTTTTTTTGAGGTCATCTATTGTTATTGTACTTCATTATTTTTTAACTACAATATGTGGTCTTTTCATGAGGAATTGGAATGTCATGTGATATTTTTATGCCATAGGCGTTTCACTATGAATGCGTTCAGCCAAAAAATTTCATCTGACGGTTGTAAATTCTGCAGACAGAATGACGGACATTGAAATCATCTGAAACGTTCATTTTTCCCTTTTCCCTGCAGCTTTACACGTCGATGTTTTTCCCTGTCATAATTAAACATGGAATATACGTACGTAGGACAACTCAATCTACTCACATTTTTCTATCATAAGTGACTGCGCAGTAAAATAGAAATTTTTAGAAAAAGTGCCTAATAGAGACAGGAGTAGCAGGAAATATTAAAATAATATTAGTTAAATAAAAAAAAATCTGAAAATCCTCAGAGGTTCATGACGGCCATCAAAAATTACTCAATGACTAGGCAATCCAAAAGCCAAAAGAAATATTTTACCAGATTGTATGGTCATGCTTGCGAGATTATCCTCAGACGCGCTTGAGGCCTTTACCAGTGATGATCAACAGATGACCATACTGAAAATCTCGTTCATTCATTGAGTTGGTACATAGAATGCAGGTGTCCCCTCACCCCTCTACCACCCATGCTTACATAAATCAAGTGGACCCGCCATTAACATAACTCAAATTCAAGCTTCTATAAGATTTCGAGATAGTCTCAACACTATAAAATGAAAAAGGGGCATAATATTAAAAGCTCTAGCCTTACCATTTGTACTAAATATCGACAACACCCAAATCCTTCAGTTGTTTATCTTTCCTTGGCCTGGCCATAGTTCTGAAAGCATGAGGACTATAAAATCAGTTTGATCGCCTTCTCCATAACTTCGTTGGTTGCACAAAGGTACTTATTTTTGCATCTTACCTATTCAACAAGCAACATCATTCAACACTCGAGTCTGTTGTATTGTAGCACTATGGTGATTTCAAATAAAATAATTATAATGGGTTTTGATGAGTTTTGAGAATTACCTGGTAGAAGGCACCACAACCAGACCCATTTCTATACAATGTCTAACTAGCGACAACTACTTTTCCAGCCTGGGAAGATATAAAAAACATACTCAAACTTATTGTCCTTGATCTTGTCTTATAGTACTTTCTTACTTCTTCCTGGATACTTATATTCCTTTGATGATGATTTAAGAGACTATTTTAATTTCTTACAATTCCTTTTATCTATTTGTCTGTCTTGTGGAACCACCCACACAACAACAAACTTTTACAAAGTAACATGCCTAAATTAGAGGTACAGCCAGTTATTTCTAGATAATGGAACTCCTGTTCTAAATTTTGGTCAGAAATTCCCCTGTGCTGGTAGATTTGGACCAAGAAATGTGATATTAAAAAATAGACACACAATTTCTCCCCAAACTTTTGTATCTCGTCATAATCCAACCTTGGCTCGCATGCCAATGAATCAATGGCTACATGCCTATAAGAATTCAAAAAAATAAACAATAGGTTGAAGAATGCAAATATGCATTATCCAAAGCTGTGATGGATGACTATGCTTCCAAACACAATTTACAGAAGCACATAATTCAACAAAGATTGAGAGGTAGACACACTAATACCTGCAAAGCATTTATAAGACATCAAATTTTAGAATTAAATGTTGAGAGCAAAATTTATTCCCTTGCACATTGCAGACAACATAGGCTTCTAACCTTCCACTGCTTCCATCCATCTCTGCATAAAAACATATCCAACTTTGATGTGACAGGCTAAATGCAATTTTTGCCTTGCCATTATTCTACTAACACTCCTAAATGATATGTTAGGACACGTTAGACGTCTATGCATAGTGTAGTAAACATAGACAGGGCACGTAACTGTCATGGAACACTCCACGTGCCCATCTACTAACTCGACTCAAACACTCTCTGTTGATGTCCAGTTCTTTAGTATTTTTCAATTTTGAAATGAGATAGTACAATATTGAAAGTACACAAAACGTATATAGAAAGAACAGTAAATCCAAATGGTTTGGAAAAATCTAGCATGGATAAAAACTTTACATATATTAAGAAAACATTTTTTTTTTTAAGGGATTTTAAAAGCGTATATATTTAAGCAATTCGTGTTTTTAAATAATTTTAATAGTATACATTTTTTTAAAATTAAAACCATATATCATTTGAATTGAAAAAGAAGCTTGTTTTTAGCACCTCTTAAAAATATAAATGAATATCTTGAATTGTGGAGTGTCTATTGATTTGATAATGAGAAATTGATATTAAAATTTAACAAATATTAATACTTAATTTTTTATTTTTTTTTTAAATATCAATTAATTTCTTATTTTTCAAGCAATAACAAGAAAACAACAATGATGTTGCAACACATTGGAAGAAATAATTAAAACATATAAATATTAGAATAAAAGAAAATATTAGGAGAAATTGTGAACTCATAAGTTTAGTAATAATAATGTTGTTTTCAATATTTGTCTTTTTTCATGGTGTTTACACAATATTTCATTTAATCTGGTAAAAGTTAACTCCTGGAATGTTGAGCTTTTCTTTCATTGATTTTGCCTACTTTGGGTAGCAGGTTTGTTTTGTGTATCTTGGATGTCCAGTTAAATTTTGGATGGGAAAGTTTGAGTTTTTTTTAATAATTTATTGAAATCTAATATGCTTTTGATTAGTGTTTTTATTTCACTATAAATCTTTTTATCTAGTTGAAGACTTAAAATTTCCATAATTACGATCCTAACATTTTCTTTAAATTCTTGCATTCAATGTCATGGCATTATCTTTTAATTTGTAGCAAATTTTCAATTTCCACATTTACAATCAAGGACTCATCTCTTAATTCATGTACCTTATGTCAAGCTTCATGCCTTATTCATGCACCTATTTCTTGGCCTTATTCCTTAGTTCATAATCTTCTGGTTTCCATTTTTAGAATTTTGGCCTCTTTTTTAATTCATGCACCCTATTTCATGGCCATGGCTATCAAAATTTCAATCAAATGGTATTGGGAAGTGTTTTGCTAAGTTATATTTCCTTTACATGTGTGTGTGGGTAGAGATGTCATTTAGGGGCAGCATTTTTTATGTGCTAGAAGCCATAAAATTGGGCATGGGTTTCTATCAAAGTCCATGGATGGCAGCCATCAAAGTGTTTGATGACACATGCCCTGGCAAATTTGAATGAACTATATGGTTTCTATATGGTTGTATCATACAAATTCACTACATGTGCCAAACTAGAAGCACAAAACAGAGTATGGTTTTCATGTGCAGCAATGACAAGGAACGCAAACTCTTTCTAGAGAAGTATGCAAAACATGTAATAGGTAGATTAAATGTGGCCTCATGGAAATGCACAAAACAAGACTTGCTGAAATTGCTTTAGAAAATTTCAAGTTAATGCAAATCAATAGATGTAGAGCCCTATTCCATGGGTCTGTGCCCAGTTAAGACCTTCGAATCAGGGATCTGCAAAAATAAATTTGGTAAAAAGGTTTTCGAAACTCTCAAGAAAATGCAACACGACAGATGTAACAATGTGACTTGCAACCTTTTCCAGTGTCATCCCTGCCTATGATCAAATGGAGATTTGGAGCAAGGTACAGATGTCCAACAAAGTGTATACAGAAATGGGAGCTTTGGGGCTAGACATATAGATATCCAACAAAACATAATTTGAATGGTTGCAATGAAATGACTATGACACATACAAATGACTTTTGCAGAATAATATTGTCTCAAAATCATTGAATTAACAACAAAGGTATTTGGAACACATTTACATATTAGAGTTGTTTGGTGGGGAAAATTATGCAGAAAATAAGGAAGGTACCCAAAGAAAATGGCAATGAAAATTTTGTAATGCCAATACCATTAATTTTCCAAAAAGTGACAAATAATTTTGAGTACTGGGAGACGGATTTTACATTACCACTAGAATGTCATTTTAACCCACGTATAATACCACAGTCATACTTAGCGTCACGCCCTACCAATGTTTAGATCAACAAAAACCCCACTAAATGTATTTGCGACAAAATTTGAGTCCAAATTTGGCCTTAAAATTAGCATTTATTTAGGTACCACTAAATCTTGGAAGGAGGCTAAAATTACAATAATTACGCCTTCGTCGTAGATTATAATTTGCAATGCTAACCAATAAAATAAATCCACACCATTTGTAACATCTAATGCGTTGGAGAGGCACACATATTATTTAGAAGATTACATCATAATTTGTAAACTAGTAGACTATATTCTAAATCTGTTAGATTTGAATGATTTTAATAGGTAACATTGGTGTTGCAGAAGTGTAAGAAAATGTGCAATAACCACAAATTTCCTCACAATGCATAAAACCTAATTTAGCTAAAATCAAGTAAAAATGCACAGACGCCTACCTCGATGAACTGACCTTAAATTATAAGGCAATTACATATGGATATTACTTAAAAAATACTCTCTGAATCCTAAAAAATATACAAAAATACATGGAAACCCTAAATGTCTATTTAAATTGGAAAATTCATTCAAAGTTAGAATCGAAGATTAATGTTTGTATGTGGTTTTATTCTCTATACGGGCTTTTAAGTTTAAGTGCATAAGAAATTCATAAATATTAAGTTAAATGTTTTATTTTATTTTTACATTATATATATATATAGAAATTACTATATAATATTACTTTTATAAAACTTTGATAATTTGGTTAAATTACTTTTATATCATATTTTAAAGATATTATTATAAATAATAAATAATTATATAATATATAATATAATTATATTTATTATTTTATACAATTTTTAATTAATAAAAATATTCTTATTATATTTTTGTATAATTATATAATAGAAATTATAGAATACAAAGTTAATTGTATTATATATTATATTTTATACGGTATAATTATTAATTGTTAAAAAAATTATATTATAAGTTTTCGATTTCATTTGATTCAAATAACTCTTTTTAGATAGTTGGCTTTGCTTTTTAGCTTGAGTTTCATCATTGGTCATCTTTAGACATAATAAGTCTTGTATTAAATATTATAGCTTTTTTTTATCAAGGAATAATATATTTTTATTTAATTAATAATATAGATTAATATAGATCTTTACTCCTTGAAATGAACGAGCTCCTGATTTTTAATATTAATGGTTGAGAATTAAACAGGACCAATGGACAACCATTGCAAGCGTTTTATCCGTTTAATATTCGTCCTTCTTATTGGCTATACATTAGTGTGACAAAGAAGCAACGGAACTCAGATTTTATTGCATGCATAGCTAGTATGTTAGACAATAAGACATATTTCTGTTAGTAATTAAAGCGAGTTTAAACTCTAATGCACAAAAATGATTTCCGTATCATTGATTTAAGTTTATATTTTTTTTTATTTTGTTGAATTTTTATAGGATAAAGAGGAAGAGATAGATTGATAAAGAGATAAAGAGATCTAGAGAGGTTGAGGAGTGAAAACAAAGGGACAAATACTTAAATGACCTTTCCATAACTTACGGCGTACCCATTGCACACTTAGGTGCAATTGCTAGTATAACATGTTGGTTGCAATTTGTAGATCATTTCAAGTTATTACCACCTCTTTTATGTGTTTATTGGTAGGTTTGAGTCAAAATTTTGGTTGACATTTCTCATGCAACATATGGATTTCTCTATAATGGTCTTCTAGTTTTTTGCACATCAATGGTTTTTGGTGTGTTTTGTTAGAAGCTGGTATTTTTTACATGGTGAGTTGTTGTATGGACTAGATATGTCAGCATAAATATACTAATTTTGTATGGTTAGTTGGATGTAAATAGAAATGGGATGTGGTTGCTATTCCAGATGTGGTGATTGTCTATTGGCAATTTATTACCATGGGATCTGGTAAGGGAAAGTAGAGTTTAAGTGGGAGGTTGTTAAGATGTGAAGTCACAGTGTGAGTCAAACTTCAAGTGGGAGATTGTTGGATGTGAAGTCTAACTGTTCATTTATTATTTCATGACTGTCCATTCCTCTTTCTCTTATTTGTCTCTTTTTCTTATCTTGAAGACTATCAAGTATATAATATATGAGGGGAAAACTTGATGTAATTAAGCTGCAATGACTAAATAAAGTTTGATGTTGTGCTTTCTGGTGGATGTAGCCAAATTGGTGAACCACATTAAATCTTGTCTCTTTTTGTCTCTATTTTGTAGTTTCCAATTTGTCTATTAATTTTACATCTATATCCATAGTTTACATACATGCCTTTGAGTTGAACAATAGTATTTTGAAAAATAATATCAACAAATTCAGTCTTGCATATGGGCAGTTACTGTTTTGTCAAGTAATTCAAATTCCTTGTCTACACTTGTATAGCTATATTAATAATGCATCAACCCTCAAACATTATAACTTTTCATTTCTTCATTGCATCCCTCTGAGGCATTACATCAAATAGTTCACATGCATTGTGTAATACCCCTCCCATAGTCTAATTTTCTATATGTTATGATGTCATTTATATTTATGGATTTAATGACCCCATACCTGCATGTGTATGGATTGCATGTATGTTTTATATTTTTGTTTGATATGTTTGATGTGGTTGAGGGACAGAGTCATAGTTACTTGCTTGCAACATCCACACGATCATCTAATCCCTACGATTCTATGTTATATATTTATACATGTATGTACATGCTCATCTTTTATGTAGGATTTTAGGTGTCAGGCATCGACTTCTGTGAATTATCAGGATCAGCGTGCCCTATCACAATATCTCAATGGTAAGAGAGGGAAGATAACAGACATATCCAATCTCAACCTAAGTCACCATTTCTCCTAAAATAGGGGACAACTATCTTATTGACTACCTATACGAATTTGTCAAGGTAACGTGAATTCGTGAACCCTTCCTTTGAGCATGATGGTTATTTTGAGTTAGTTGATTTTCAAGTGTTGCAGTCATGTGCGTTTTGTTGCATGATTTATTTATTAAAAAAGAATTAATTAAGATTAGTTATTATATTAGAATAATTATATCTTGGAAATATTAGAATATTAAATATAAGGACATTTAATTATTAAGGGTTAATTAAATACCTTTGTTTAATTAAAAGACTTAATCAAAAGTCAAGTTTGGAATAAAAGGATTTAATTAATTATTAAATTCAAAGATGAGATTTTAGGCATAATTGATTTATTTAATATTTAATTATCAATTACATAATTATTAATGTGCTAAAATATAAATTGATTAATTAAATATTAATATACAATTTTAGTTACACATTTAGTTTAATAAAATTGAATTAGAAATTTAAGTTAAAGTTCAATTAGGAGTTGTTAACCAGAAAAGTGCATATAATTATTATTATAATTAATTAAATATGCAAAAAATGATTTTTATGTTAAATTTCCAATAATTGGCTCTACTTTTTTCGCTGATTAGCTGCGATTATCTGCAACTGCATTTTTGGCTTGCCAGTGGTGTGAGGTTTCCGTCGTGGTGGCAAACTTTGGCGTTGTGTTTGAGGGTGGCGGGAGACAGATGGGCATCTCCGTGCGTGCCCTCGATCTGTGAGAGCCACCTCAGTCTGCTCCTCTTAATGACATTACCATGGCCGAGGTAATTGCCAACCCCAAGCCTGTCGAGCTTGTACCAGGTAAGGTGCCACTAACGATCTCTAAATCTGCTCCCATTAATGATAATGGTACTTCTAATCCTCCCACCAGCGATCGGCCTAAATCATTTTCTGAGGTTGTGGCTCGAACAACCACCATTAACGCAAAGGCAAGGTTTGAATGTGCTTCTTCTGGCACCAATGAAACCCCCGTATGTGGTAAGGACTCTTCGGCTTCCCTTTCCCCCTTTTCCATTGTTCCTAATCCTAAAATGTTAGAGGAGATTGTTAAGGAGAAATATAGATTAAGAAGTACTCCTATTTTTTTCTCAGCTTTAGAAATTGATAAATGTTCACCAAGGAAATTTATGGATGATTGGTTTCACAATTACTGGAATTTGAAATTAGGGCTTCACATATCATTCTGTAGACAAATCCAGAAGGGATTGTATGTGATTTTCTTTGTTAATATTGATGCTCAGAAAGAGGTTCTTAAAAAACAATATTGGAATGTGGGAACTACTTCCTTTAGGGTGCTCGCATGGTCACCAGAAGTCATCCATGATGAGGTCCTTGCCCTGTCGACACCTAGGTGGATCCTTGTTAAAAATATTCTGCCATTTCTGTGGCATTTTTTACCACAATTGCTTGAACCTATTGGCAATGTTATCGGAATGGATGATACAATGAGACTTGTCCCTCATATGGATGCCAGAGTCTTGGTATCGCTCCTTCCTGGTAAGGATATACCTGCAGATATCTCTGTTATTATCTTAGGAGAAACGTATACTTGTCCTATTGAAGTTCTGGGGGGTTTAAACACATGTTTCCTGTGTCGAAAGGAGGGACATCTCCGTAAAGATTGTCCTATCGTTAAGAAGAGAATTGAAAAAAATCCTAACCCTACTCAAGCTTCAAACAATACTACTTCAAATCCTCCCGCTACCAATTTCCCTTCACCTAAAGGTACCACTAGCGAACCTCATCCTATTTTGATTTCATCCCTACCTCCGCCCATCACTAGTTCCCAACCGTATTCTAATCCCGCTAAGGCCATTGACCTAAACACAGATGATGGTTATGTTGTTATCTGTAACAAAAAGAAAAGGAAGGGTAATAATTGCTCTCAGCGTAAAACTATGGCTCCTGCTCCCATTAACAGTGCTGACCACCATAATTCTTCCTTGGCTGATCTTATTACAGCTAATAATAAGCCTCAAAATGATAGTCTTACTTCTTACTCTCATGGTAGGGTAAGCGATCGGCGGTTTCCTCCGAAAGTCTTCCAAGAGATCAGGGAGGATTATGCTCTGGAAGTCATTCCAGCTATTCCCATTTCTGATAAATCCCCAAGCATCCCTTCCATGGAATTAGACTCCCAGTCAAAATTTGAAGATGATCACAACATTGATCCTTCAGCCACTAAGCATAGAGGTAGGCCCCCTGGCTCAAAGAACAAGCCCTCTGGGTTAAAAATAGGTGAGACCTCAAATAAGTTTTCCCCCTTGGCTGAACAAGTTGGAAATGCATGCTCCACCCCTAATAATATGTCTCAATGAACTGCCTATCTTGGAATGTGAGGGGTTTAGAGTCCCCTGATAGGAAATTTGTCATCAAGCGGTTGCTTAACTCTGTGCATTCTATTGATTTCTTTATGATGCAAGAAATCAAAGCTGTAGGATTCATTCTTGAGTCCAATTTAAACTTTATATGGAAGGATGCGATTAAATTTTTTACTAATCACACTAGAGGTCGAGGAGGAACTGCCCTTCTCATTAATAATAAATGGGAAAACTACATAACTAACAATGGGTGTTCTCCTTGCCAAAAAGCTGTTTGGGCTATTATTGATTATTATAATAAGGTCTTTGGTGTTTGTACTATCTATGACCCGAATGACCCTAAGGAAAGAATTGAGCTTTGGAACTGGTTAATTAACCTCCCTGATATACCTTGGTTCTTCGGTGGAGATTTCAACATGGTTGAAGCCCAGGAGGATAAACTTGGGGGTAACCCCTTTCACTGGAAGGATAATGAAAAATTCATGTGGAATAGACTGTTAAACTATAAAAACCTCTTTGATCCTATTATTGGTAGTAAGGATATCAACCCTAGTATATGGCACACCTAGTGCAATTTTCAACAAGGTAACACTAGAATTTATTCTAGACTTGACCTTTTCTATGGTGACAAGCATTTCTTCTCTTTTCTGCCTGATAGCTATGGGAATATTGTTCATGTTATTGCTACTACTTTGTCTAATCATCACCCCATTTACACTAAAGTTAACCTCAATAGAGGTCCTATTAAGCCTAAGTTTAGAGGCAGTAAATTCATCTTGAATTCTAGTCTCCTCTTGGATGAGGATGTCCTTGTGGCCATCCAGATTATTAGGGGCATCAATAAGAGCAATCTTCAGCACCTATCCCACCGTGATAGATGGAAAACTAATCTCTCCTCTTGGAGGATTTTTATTCAAACCATTGGCCAAAAGAAGGCTAAGGATTATAGAATTTTTGAAAAGAATTTATCCTCTGACCTTCAAATTGCAGAGAATAACATCCAAAAATATTCTTCTAACATTGATCTCCTATCTCAGGTTATGGCTGCTAAGGATGCTCTTAGGAAGCACCAACAGGTTAAGATTCATGGCGCTAAAATTAGAGCGCAGGCTCACTGGCTCCAACATGGAGATAGGGGCTTGAAATTCTTCTTCAATCTCCTTAAGCATAAGCACAACAAAGACTCCATTGATAAGCTCTCAATTGAGAACCAGGACATCTCTGACCTTGAGACTATTATCCAGGCTTTTGCTGATTATTATAAGAAGCTTTTTACTTCTGAGGACTCCACTGAAGCTGAGGCTTTTAGGGACAACTGTAGAGCTTTGATTCCCAATAAGTTGGACTTCATGGATATTGCTGATCTTTCTAAAGACATTACTATTGATGAGATTGAGAAAGCTATCAAGGCCCTTAATAATGATAAGGCCCTTGGCCCGGACGGTTTTCCTGTTGAATTTTATAAAGCTAATATTAGTTGGATATGTAAGGATCTTTAGGAGATATACTCTGAGGCTTTGTCTAATGGTACCTTAGGCCATGATATCAATAGTGGTATTATTAAGCTCCTCCCTAAGGATGGTGACAAGGCTCTCATCAAGAACTGGAGACCGATTACGCTTCTTAATGTTTCCTATAAGATTTTGGCTAAAATTATGGCTCTCAGATTGGCTAATATTCTTCCTAAGTTTGTCAATACTACCCAAACTGGGTTCATCAAAGGTAGATATATTCTCAAAAACCTTATCACTAGTTGGGAAGCCATGGAGTGGTCTAAATGTTCCCATCAAAACTCTGCCATGCTTCTTCTTGATTTTGAAAAGGCCTATGACAGGGTGGAGTGGAAATTTATTATCATGATGTTGGAAGCTTTCGGTTTTCTTCCCTTTTTTTGCAACATGGTTAAGGTTCTTTTGAATGATGCTTCAGCTCAGGTTGAAGTTAATGGTGCCCTCTCTGCCCCCTTTTCTCTTGGTAGATCTATCAGACAGGGGTGCCCTTTGGCCCCCTCCCTATTTGTGATTGCCTCAGAAGCTCTTTACTATTTCCTCAGGGATAAGTCTTTGTCTTCTGAAGTTAGAGGTATTTACCTCCCCAATAATGATGAGCTCATAAACTGTCAATTTGTGGATGATACTGCCCTTTTCTTTGAGCTTTCAGAAAGTAATTTTAAAGCCATGCAAGATAAGCTTAATTTTTTTTGTTCCATCTCTGGTGCCCGAATTTCTGATGCGAAATCCATCTGCTTGGGTTGGGATGAGCAACCTCCTTGCTGGTTCTCTCAATTCAATTTTCAATTGGGGGGGCCCAAAAGAATCACTAGATACCTCGGTATTCCTTTTTTAGTGGATCTTGCCCTCAGAGACATGTGGTCCTGGGTTAAAGAGAGGATTGATAAAAAGCTGAATAAATGGCATAACAGGACCTTGTCTCTGGCTGGCAGGATTCAGGTGTGCCAAAAAAATTTGTCTTCTTATACCATTTATTATTCTTCTGTCTGGCTGTTTAATAACTATCAAGTGGTGGAAATTCAAAAGGCCATCAGGTAGTTCCTCTGGTCTGATGGTAAAGGCAACAAGAGGATTCACTCTGTCAAGTGGGCTTGGTGCCATACTAACAAGGTTCTTGGGGGGCTTGGGTTAAAGGATCTTAAAACTCAGGGTATTTCCCTATCTGCTAAATGGATCTTTCAATCCATGGAGGGTGATAGTCCTTGGAAGGTGTTGGTTAGACATAATATTGAGAGGGGTGTTCCTAAGAAAGCTAGATCTTGGAATAACCTCCCCTTCTGTGACCTTATTATTGGCAACTTTCCTGTCTTGGTTCAGGGTTCTGCGGTGTTCAAGTCTATCTGGAAGGCTTGGGATCATGTTAGAAACTTTATCACTAACAAGGACTTCCACAATAACAGTTTTCTCCATGGTGAAAGATCCATTTGGTGGAATCTTCACCTTAATGGTAAACCTTTAGCCCTCTCCCAAGGATGCTCTGCCAGACTTTGGGTCAAGAAGGGTTTGAGGCAATTCATTGATCTCTTTGAGCAGAATCATCTTATCCCTTGGGACGAGCTTAAAACTAAATTTGACATCCCGGACTCTCAAAAGAAAACCTACAACATGATTGCTCAAGCTTCTAGTAATCTTCCTACTTTGTGCAATGTTGACTGTCATAGGCATTTAAAATGTAAGTGGCCTGATGGAGTTATTATGGCTAAGCTTAAGGCTAAGAATATTTACAAAATTATTGATCAAAATACTGATATTATTGACCATGTTAATGCTGTCTGGTATTCTTCTTTTGATGCTGATGTTTGGAAAAATTTCTTTGACATTTTGTGGAAAAATTATGTTGAGCCTAAGATTAGATGTTTCAAATGGTTAGTTTTGTTGGATAAACTTCCTATTAAAAAAGACTTTTCTAACTCTGATATATGCAGTCTGTGGAGACTTCCTGAAACTGGCAGACATGTTCTTTTTGAATGTATTTTTGCTAAAGAGATATGGAACATGTTTGGCATTATTTATCCTCTTAATGTGAATATTCTCAGTATTGTTACTGGTCATATTACTAGTCTTCCTAAAGATACCAATCTATTATGGAATATGTTGTCTTATAACATTCTCTGGCAGATCTGGAAGTGCAAAAATGAGGAGAGGTACCAAGGTAAGCCGAGGGTTCTTACTGAGTTTTTTCAAAAACTCACATATGTTAAAAAAATTTTGCAGGTCCATGCGACTATGAGGTTAGAAAGGGATAAGCTGCGAAGGCTCCTCCATGATGGGCATGCTACTTTTTTCTTCTATGAGCTGAACCATAGTTACCAGTGGCAGAAAACTTTGGATGATTTAAAGGCCTTTGAACAAGCCTGCATAAGGCTGAACAAAGAATTCAGAAAGAATGGGAATGCCAGAAAGGAAGAACTCTTCATGTTGTCTCAGATTCAAGAGCATAAGAATATCGTTTGGATGGAGGGTCCTTTAGGTTGGACTGCCTGGATGGATGTCAATTATGATGTTCTCAGCTAGTTGTTGTTTCTCTCCTTTTTTGTTCTGATGTACAGTTGAATCCTCCTCTCCGTGGTGAGGCTTGGCCTCCTTGTTGTTACTTGCTGTGACTCTTCCGTTTTGTATTGTATTTTGATTACCTTATTTCTAATAGAAAAATATGCAAAAAATAAATTGATAAAAACAATGTTAGGAAGTTGAATTCTAATTCCTAATTGGGTGTTTCATGTTGAGTTCTAATTTCTGATTGGGTGTTGCTTGTTGAGTCTTGTCTATTGGGTTTTCTATATGGGAGATCCCTTTAGCCATTTTTGGGGACACGGGTTTGAAGATCACAGGTTTTTCTTACAATTTGGAGTTGAAGAAAGTTCTAGAAATATTGGATTTTTGGGAGCTTGAATTTTGGATTGGTATCATCACAGATCTATTGAATTTGAGGTAGGGTTTATATTTTCCTTTGTAAATCTTCTTTCTAAAAAGATTATTTTCTTCGTGTTTGCCACATTGTTGTAGGGTTTTGAATTTAAGTTTTTATGATTTTATTGTTAGAGATTTTGGATTTGAAAATCTTTTGGGTTTTGTTGTGTGAGAAGAAATTATGGTATTTTATTATGCATATCAGCATACGTGTATTAATTTGTATATAAGTATAATTTTTTATAGTATTCTAGAAACCCTTTTATTTAAATTCAAAGGAAAATTATGTTTTGGTTAAAACCCTAGGTTGTTCAAGGTGAAAATCTACAGACAACTGATTTACAAAAATATGAAATTTAGATCCAATAAGAGTTTGATTGAATTATTGAACAGAGTATTCGAGAGAACAATAGAAATTGAAATCATCAAACAATTGAATAAGAAATCCCAATTGAAATTAAATAGCAAAATTAGGTTTATGGAAATCAATTGCTTTCTTTAATGGAGAAAAAAAGTATATGTATATATAATATTTGAAAGGTTCTTAAAAAAAATTTAAAAAATTATTATTATTATTTATTAATTTTTGAATTTAATTTTTTTTTTAAATTATTATTATTATTTATTGACTTTCAAATTTAAAATTATAAAAAAAATTATTATTTTTATTATTATTGTTATTTATTTATTTCAAAAAAAGAAAATTAATTGATAAATAAATATTAATTGATTTTTTTTACATGCAGGTTTTAATATTAATGTTTTCATTTATATTTATATTTAAAAAATTAATAATATTATTTTATTATTAAATACATGGTGTTTTGATGTGCATGGAGATTTTATTTCAATACTTATTTAAAAAGTATATATGCATGAGATTTTAAATGAACATTTTCTTAATAAGTCAAACTAGACTTTAGTATAAAAAATAGACTATTCTTAAACAACTGAGACTTGTGTTATGGTTTGACTACTTGGTATATTCTATTGTCTTGTTTGATGTTGTTTATTTGGGGAAATTACATTGACTTTAAGAAATTGTATACCAGAGGCTTTGAAGTGTTTTTCTATTGATCTCTGATTTTATGTGGAGAATCTTTATAACCACTTTTAAAGTCTTGATTGGATATATGTATGATTTTGTGATATTTGTGAGTGATCTCATATGTTGTATTGCGTCTCGATCTTTATTTCAGTTGACCAAAAAGGTGACAATCATTATTATGATTAAGTCTAATTTACTTGGTCACCTTATGTTCTCTACTATGATTTCTCTATGTTCTAGATGATTATCTTTATGGGTTATGTTACTTCATGTTTGGAGATGGATGTCATTCATGTTGTGATTATCGTTGGTCTTGTGATTTAAGACTATGAGGATTGTTATTGTTTCATTGAGATATCCATTATGGGATGGATGATCTTTGATAATGTCTATCATGATGGACTATTTGATCCTCATATAAGATGTGTTGTTCTCTACTATGCTCCATTATTTTAATTTGGTGATTATCATGATTTATGTTTTATGAGAATCTTTTGTGGTTTTGGTTTATTCTTCTCCTTGTTATTTTGGTTGGAGCATTAGGGTAGGTTATCTTAGTGTATAGATGGGAAGTGGCTTGTTTTGGAGGTGTCAGAGCCCAAAAGTGGCTACTTGGGTATCCTTTACAAGTTATTTAATAAAGTGATAACTTAATGACATTGAGAGTTTAAAATGAATTAATAAGATAATGTGTGCCTCGCCCATGCCTGAGTACTTGATTAAGGTCTTGACTAGGATGGGAGTCAAAATATGATTGCTTCCTGCATGGACTAGATATGGCATAGTTGGTACCTCATTTGTATGAGAGGATTACTGATACCGCATAGAGTCACTAGGGTACTGGGGTCTAGAGAGACTATCAGGATAACCTTAGAGTTTGCTTTGGTGATGACACTTCTCTTTATGCATCTTAGGTTTCCTACATGTGTTGGTTTCCTCTGGTTAAGTATGTTTTATCTGTGTAGTTGGTGTGGTACCTTTTTGAGATAAAGAGATTTTAGGATCCCTTGCCTAGGTATTGTATTGTGTTGATTTTTGGTGTTTGTTATTTGAGTGGGATTTTTTTTTATCTCCTCAGCATGGTGGGAGTGGACCTTTAGTTCAATGTGGTTAGGTGGTAGTGTTTCTTTTACCATTGAGATTTTGATGTTCTTGAACCGGTGCTGGATGATTCTCATTGTTGTTACATTCTTCCTTGCTCATCATTATTGGAGACTTGCTCTTATCTTTCAGGATATTGTACTTGTACCTTGTATATGATTTGTTATTACATACCTTACAACCTGTGCAGTGGATGATGATTCATTATGTATAACTTATGGTATCAGTTGTATTTATGTTTCATTTATATGATGTTATACTTGTTATTCATTTGTATATATGAGATTTGTAATTATATTTAATCTAAAGTAATTAATTAATATTTATGTAATCTATGTCAAGGAACCCTTGAGATTTGTAATCTATGTGTTGAGTTATACTTGTATGTATGAGTTGTACCAACATAATAGTATGGTATTGCTTCTGCATTGTTATACATTGTTGTTGTGTAAACTCTTAAGAAAAAAATTATTTTGTAAACATAGCAACATGTTTTAGGTTAAATTATCTTGGGTTCCCTAGTGTGGCATTACACTTGGTATCAGAGCTCATGTTTCTACACTAGGAACTCTTGGAATTTTGTACGCCTATTAGGTGTCTTGTAGTTGAAACTTGAAAATGAAACATAGACACATAACTCTTTTGTATTTGTGAACCATTGTAACTTATAACCTACTTGTAACTTTTTGCAAAGTTGTTTAGTTACAATTGCATTTGATGCATCTTACCTTAGCGACAGTCTATTGTGTTTGGGTACATTCTCTAATGCATCCAAGATGTTGTATTTTTGGGCGTCATGAACTGATTACTCCCTTGAGTGTGGCTGACACTAGTCACTTTGTTATGTGAGATATTTTATGATTTATTTTGGTTATTGATGAATCATTAATGTTGTGTTTGGGCTAGCATTAAATTTTTGGACTTTCTTATGCGTGGACTAGCCACCTAACTCTCTTTTTTCTACCTATTTTGTGACACTAGTCACACTTGACTTATTGTTGAATTACCATGGTACTTTTATGATTTAATGTTGAACTTGTAATTCTCCCGCTTGGGTTTTTCCTTTTTTAACTTTATGGTGACTATTCTGAATGTTTGGTATTGTTGGCCATGTTCTATGATAAGTTTTGTTTTTATCATGGTCATTTTGGACCTCTGATAGTATGTGTAAGGGAGTAAATCATAGATAATTGTACTATGTTTTTATGTGAAGTTGAATTGCATTGTGTGTCTTATATGTTGGTGTTGCATTTGCTAGGATTGTCTGAATCTCTTAATTTGTTATTTGATGCAAATATAAATGTGTGCTTTATACAATTAAGTTACAAGCTGAATCATATGATGTTGAATGAATAAAGATCTAGATCTATTTAAATCGATTAATAATGAATGATTGATCAGTGAGATTTTTGGTTTATGCTTAAACTAGAATTATATTGCTCTTGACGACTATATATAATGTCTTTATTTCAAGCTTGTGTCGAGATGCCATTTTGTCTTTTGTTTTAGTAGAATGCTTTGTGATTGAGGGACACATATCCTTATTTTTTGTAGGCTTCTAGGAGTAAGCCTAATTCTAGGGGAGGTCGATGCAATACCCCTCCCATAGTCTGATTTTCTATATGTTATGATGTTATTTATATTTATGGATTTACTAACCCCATACCTACATGTGTATGGATTACATGTATATTTTATATTAATGTTTGATGTGCCTAATGTGGTTGAGGGACAAAGTCGTAGTTACTTGCTTGTGAGATCCACACGATCGATCAATCCTTGCCATTATCTATTATATATCTATACATGTATGTACATGCTTGTCTTTTATGCAAGATTTCAAGTACCGGGCATCGACTTCCTTGAATTATCAGGATGAGCGTATCCTATCACAATATCTCAGTGGTAAGAGATGGGAGATAATAGATAGGTCCAATCCCAACCTAAGCCATCATTTGTCCTAAAATAGGGGACAAGTATCTTATTGACTACCTATATGAA